>SPJY01033614.1:45866-128036 GCA_005191435.1 Raddia distichophylla | reverse complement strand
GAAGAGGACCAATCCTCCTCCAATGATGAGGGCCTTCAAACTCGCTCCCTCAAACATCTTCCAAATGTTTCCTTCAGATTCTTGTTCTGCATTTAGGACAATATAAAAAATACTGATTAGGTTTATTGCAAACATAAAATTGCAAGTACTCTTACCAAAAACTAATTCAATGATACCTTGTAGATGCAGGACATGATGATTTCTCAGCCATGGATGAGGAGCTGCAGGACTATGGCGTCTATGCCGACCATGTGAAAATACAGTTTGAGGAGGAAGAGTTGCCCTACTCAAGTGATGCAGATGTAGTACATGCAAGGGCCTTCAAACTCGCTCCCTCAAACATCTTCCAAATGTTTCCTTCAGATTCTTGTTCTGCATTTAAAACAACATAAAAAATACTGATTACGTTTATTGCAAACATAGAAGTGCAGTGTGCTCTTACCAAAAACTAATTCAATGTTACCTTGCAGATGCAGGACATGATGATTTCTCAGCCATGGATGAGGAGCTGCTCGCCCGCCTGACGCGTGGGGCTCGCTTGATCTTCTCAGGACTCTTTGTACCCCGGTATTTGTTACACCGACACAAATGTTGCAAATTGATCAAGAGATTTGACAAATAATCAGAGACAGGCCATATATGAAGCATTGCTGGAGAGAACAAATAGAGGGAGATTAAGAGGTACTATTCGTTCATTGGCTCAACAAATTGGAGTGAAGAAGAGCACACTGCACAGGTTGTTCAAAGATGGGCAGCTACGTCGGCATTCCAATTCAGTCAAGCCTATGTTGAGGGATGAAAACAAGAAAGAGAGGCTCCAATGGTCTGTGAAAATGTTAGATGTAAATTCATTGGCAAACCAGCCTAAGTTCATCAAAATGGATAGCATTATCCATCTTGATGAGAAATGGTTCAATGCAACCAAAAAAGACAAGACTTTTTACGTGCTTCCTATAGAGGATGACCCACACAAGACTATGCAGAGCAAAAATTCCATAGATAAGGTTATGTTATTGTCGGTTGTTGCCAAGCCTAGGTACAATGCCGAAAATGTTTGTACTTTTGATGCAAGTTAGGCTTGTGGCCTTTTATAAGAAAGGTACCAGCTCAAAGGCGAAGCAATAACAGAGAAAGAGGGACACTAGTGACCAAGACAATAAAGGTCGACAGCGATACTGTAAGGTCCTTTTTGATCTGTAAAGTGCAACCAGCAATAGTGAGAAAGTGGCCTCAAATTAATGGCCGTAGGAGAACCATATGGATCCAGCAAGACAATGCACCATCACATGTGCCACCAGATGATGAACAGTTTGCATTTGCCGTATCCCAAACAGGGCTTGACATACGCCTCATGTGGCAGCCTCCCAATTCCCCAGATATGAATGCTTTAGACCTTGGTTTTTTTTTGCTTCCCTACAGTCATTGGCATACACTTTAATCTGTAGAAACATGGATGAGCTTATATCGAATGTGTGCCAAGATTATGAAAATTACGACCCAGCAAAACTTAGGAGGGTGTTCTTAACATTGCAAAGCTGCTTGCTTGAGGTCATGAAAGACAATGGAGGAAACAGATACAAGATCCCTCATATGAATAAGGAGAGGCTACAAGCACTAGGAATTATGCCAACAATATTGGATTGTGATTGTCAGCTATATGAGACTGTGATGGAAGCCTTGGGCAATTGAAGAGTGCTATGCGAACTGTTATGTGAAATGTTGGCTCAAAGAATACTAGGAGTAGTACTACTATTTGTGAAGAGCCACTGCATATATAAATATATAAAAATACTTTTGGCTTGCACATGCATATTTCAATTAACATAGCCTAATTTCACTAAACCATCATGAGTTCATCTACTTCACATAGCTTGAGGTCACTAAACCAGCCTAATTTCACTAAAGTAGCCTAATTTCACTAAACCAGCATCAGTTCTTACTTCTAGCATCTTCACAAACTATATCAAACCACCATCACAAAATAGATGAGCAAAAGGTGGTTCTAGGAGATTAAACCAGCTTCGCATTGGCCGGGACGACCTCTGCAGTGGGCGCAGGAGCCGTCGCCACCACCTCCACGCCGGGCGCAGGACCCGTCGCTGCCATCTGAAAGGCCGCCGCCGCAGCCGCTTTATCTTCTTCCTCCCATGCGGGGTCGTAGTACAATTTAGCCCCGCCACCGAAGATGCGCCGGATCGGCTTCTCCCAGTTGTTACGTCGCACCATCGGCGGCAGCCGGCGTTTCCCTCGGCCACCGGCACCGCTCCCATCGCCGCCGCGCTTCTCTTCGGCGCACTTCAGCGCCGCCACGACGCGTGCCAGCTTCTCGTCGTCGTCGCTCATCTTCGCGAGCAGCGGGGAGGCTTCGATTTGGGGATCGGGAGAGGCTTCGGGAGAGATTGAATTTGAGGATCGGGAGAGGGTTTGCGAGAGATTGGATTTGGGGATCGGGAGAGGCTTTGGGAGAGGTTGATAGTCCGGAGACTGCGCTGCCTCCTTTTTTTTTCCCTCACGCGGCTTCGGTGTGCACAGAATGGGGTGGGACCCATGGCTCCAAAGCGACTAGCTTTGAGGGACATTTTTTAAATCCTAAAACGACCAGCTTCAAGGGACGGAGGGAGTATGCTACGTGCGTTTCTTAAATTTTTTTGCAGATATTGTCTTGCTGCAAGCTGGAATTTGCACCTATCGAACTGCCTCATAAAAGATACACAGTGCTTTTTATTGAACAGTACAATGTTGTTGAAATCAAACAGAATTACAGTGCATTAATCATGATTGTGTCATACCCCCAGACCTCCTCATTCGTACAACCAAACAGAAAAAATGAATCAGATCAACCAGGGTGAGCAAAGCCAACCAAACAGAGTAGTAATGATGAATCAATGCATTACCATCGCATCTCCCTTCCCATCCCATCCAGGATGATCCTTTATACCTCAACCAAACACATTCTAACATTTGGATCTAACCTTGTGGGCGGAAGTACAGACCAGCACTCTCATCCCAGCATCATACATTCATACACAATTACCCATAATGGAGTAGCAGTTTAGTGCTCTAGTATCAACAAGATAGCAACCATCTTCTAAAAGAGGGCATCATCCAGCACGACACCATCTGCAAATTAATAAGTATTTGGGAATAAAACTAGTCTATCTAAAAGGAGGAACCGGAGTACATTGTGATTTGTGAGCAAAATTACATAACAAAATTGGAGGTGAGCCTCATCGGCACAAGAGTATGTCCAATCTATGACAATTACTTGGCTACAGAATATATGACAATTCACCAACACAATAAGCCCATAAGTACTCAGTAGCATGTCCTGCACTACTTCCGTTTGGCTTACTTCTGTTTAAAATTTTATGAAGTTTTGATAATTTTAAAAATTTACCTGCGTTATTTTGCATGTGGAATTTTTAAATTTTATCAAGTTTTGTGCATATGTAATTTTGTCAAGTTAGAATTCAAATATAATAAAATTTTCACGTGTGGACATTTCTTTTTTTACAATTTTACCGGCCCTATCGTAATTTGCGTAATTAATTAATCAGTCATATTTTTATTAGTATTTATTAGTAGTGCATCATAACTAAATCTACATGCCATAAGATTCGGAACCCTTCTTATCAGGTACAAATACAAATTCGGATACTCTGCATTTTTACATTAACAGTTCGAAGAAAACACACCGGACGATAGCATGACATACATAAACAGTGACATACATGACACACGCGCCGTTTCTTATATTCGTGTGTCGATCTTATTTCTACCATGCCTTAGGGGAATTGAAAAGTACGTAACATGTGGGTGCCAACTAGCTAGCCGTGTTGCCTCCGGCATGCAGGGCACAAGCGTTCCATGCGAACGTGCAACTCTAGTGTACGTCTTGTCATTTCGAGGTGACGTTCGAGATCTGCGATCCTTGCGTGGAGGACCATCATGTATGCATCTGCTACATTGGAAAAGAATTATCCATCCACGATGCCATACGACAATCAATTATCTGTTTTGCACAGAATAGAAAGTTAAGTTACATCCTAAAATAAATTTGTTCTATATGAAGGTAAGTAAACTCACTGCGTATAAAGGACATCGGTAGAATATTCGTTCGGTCCAACCAGAGACTGGCCTATCAAAGGTCTGCACCACTGCATCAATTCCACATACACACTTGGGCTAGTCCCGAAAGATGTGAGGGCCGGGCCGCGGCATGGTTGACTCCGTGTGGTAGTTCTGTTTCATTTTGATGGAAAAGTCCTCCGATGGGTAATGGGTGTGGTTTCCTATGCCGGATGATTCCCACCAACTTGGCCTAATCCATGCATTGGTGGACCGTTGTTCGGCCATCCTACTACGATGATGTCAGACAGTATCACATAGGCATGTCGTGCATAGACGTGTTAATGGCAAGTGGTAAGTGGCAAGTAAATAGTAGTAAACGCAATGTCAATAATTCCATGTAGTACCTGGTGGCGGAAGCCATCCCCGATGGCGGAAACAGGCCTAAAATCGTAATTCCACTCTGATGTGTTATATTTTTGCAACATCCATTTATATATGCACACCAATTTTTTTCCTAATTTCTTGGTATTTCATGCGCAATTTGCACAAAAAAATCCCTATTTTATTAAGTGCCAATTCTAATTTGTGAAATTTTAGAATTCAAATTTAATCAGCTTTTCATGTATGTACATTTCTTTTTTACAATTTGATTGATCAGTGATAATTTTTATTAGTGTTTAACGTTGATTTTGCATTGGAAAAACATATTTAACTATAACTTGCCAAAAATTACGCGGAGACGATAAATGTTCGCATTTTCTCGCGAAACCGCCGAATTCACTTAATAACATAACAGTACATAATAACACTTAGCGTCGACGACACCTTGTCGTGTATTCACTTGGGGTGTAATGATTTGGTGGATGCGTCGTACGTTTTCCTGCAGCTTGAGAAAGTCCAAACCGATTTTGAAGGTCAGTTTGCTCCACGATTGGGATATACCCAAACTGTGAACTTATGGCGTACGCAGACCCACCAAAGTGTGGAAAATCTGCCATCATGTTTTGTTCATAAGAGGTTTCATGGCCTTACACAACCGGTGAAGGGACGCCATGGGGGGTTTGCTCCCCATGTTGCAAATGTGAAGGGGAGTAGTAGGGGGTTTGTTGTCCATGCCAGTTAGACCCTCCAGACTATGCCGGATATGGCATAGGAATGTTGCATCCGTCCATGATATCTTTGAAGTTAAGGTTGGATGCATATGTACTATCCAGCATAGATCCTCCCATATTTGCTCAATTGATATCAAATTGTGTATCATGTGTGCTGAGATAATTATCGTAGTCTTCTGAAGATGGCGCTACGTTAATGTCAAACCCATTCTGATGACCTGCCCCAGCTGTAGGTGAAGAATGGTGGGCGGTGTATTCGAAGGGTGTCGATGTAGAAGTCGGGGAGGTTGAGATTGTCGGCGTGGAGCTGAACGGGGTGGTGTACGCCTGTCCATAGACTGAGATCTCACAGGAGCAGCAGATAATGGAGGAGCTGGTGACTTGGAAATGCGATGCACAGATTCTTGTCGCCTTGGGATATCTCTTTTGCGATTTGTGCGCGATCTATGCCCGCCAACCCCCCTAATCGCTCCCGTAATCCGATCTCCGGCCCTTCTAATGAGGCCCCTCAATGCATTTGTTGAAGATTGGCCAGTCTGCTGTGTTTGTGATATAAGCTGCATTGCATGGCCATCTAACGGATCGGCCTGCTGTGTCTGTAACAACCATGTCATCTGATCTTTAGAAGGAGTTATGAAGTAGGCAATATAGCTGAAACTATCGAAGAGTGCGCATCATACCAGGACATGGACTCGTTGGGCATAGCCTTCTGGTTGTCGGAGTGGTGTTGTTGCTGCCTGTGGTACTGCAAGATGACATCTCGTCCTTGGACGGTACCATTCCATGTACCCCCAAATGTCAGTCTGGTGCGCAGATCTAGTTGGATACCACACTTGGTCAGTAGCCAATTGAGTCCACCGCTCAATGTGGGTACTGTGGATGTGGGCCCAATCGCGGTTTTGGCCGGATGAACAAAGCCTAAAAAAATTTGTACGTTACATTACGAATGGTACAAATATATGAAATGTATAACATATGATACATATCCATGTGAGTTGCCCGAATGCCGAGGAGATTGGAGTGGAAATGCATGCCGGTAGCCAAACTGTCGTTAAACGCGTTTCAGTGAGTATCCTTCCACGGCATTCGTGCAGACTAGAAAACATGTCGTCATCCAATAGTCTGAACTCTCAGTACATGTGCCTACTAGCAAGCCCCCCGTGGCAATATCATAGGTTGCTAGATGGCAGAAAGGATCCCACGTAACTTGGTCATCTACCAGTAGGTCCAGGTCAGACACAAGCCGCGTGTAAGATGCCCTGTCGACTTCTTTCAACCATCGCAACCTCGCATGTAACCATCTATAGCCCATAGTTGGTCTACATGCCGGGGGCATACATCGGTGTCCACTATAACTGGATAGTATTGGACTGGCGTGTTGGGACTATTTAATGGCAAATAACTCCATGATTAGAATTGTATGAGGAGAGGACAACCCCCAAATACTGCATTCGAGGCTACCCGCTGTCATGCGACACATAACTCCCGGTATGTATCGGCCAAGATGGCAGACCATCAACTATACGGCTCGTAATTCTCATTAAATATAGCTTCATTGCAAAGTTCTCGAACTACAAACACTAGGTGAGGAGGTATAGAGTCACCGTTGCCATTTGTGAACATGACACCCGAGAGGAGGTAGTAGAGGTAGACCTCGTAGTGCAGCAGTACGGCCGCCTCATCAGCATTCACGAGACACAGACCAGCCTCCGGACGCTGCTCGAGCCATGACATCGAAACACCCTGGTCGCTACCATTATATTAAACTCCAAACCTGCAAACATTTAAAATAATATTTAATAGGTGTAATTTGTGTAGAAATTATAAATATGTAAGTAAAAAAGTTGACAATCACCTCTGTTAGATATAATTTTTTCATGTGTGTTTGCTTGTTTTGTTGACAAGAAAGACCCGTCTAGAAATTAGCAACACTGTGAGTATGGCAACATCCTTTTTAAAGTAATTGTCATCTTACCAACCGAAAAGTGAAACCTGTGCGTCTCAGGACGCTAGCGGTCAACCAATGTGGTGATAAGCCCCGAGTCAAGTTTTGGGAGTGGTGTCAAGCGGTCATTTTCTTATGGTACTCCATTGAGAGTAAGTGCCCACGATAACAATCTGGATCGTGCAAGAAACGGCAACAATCCGGCACGTGCAAGAAACATGGTATACCTATCGTCCAATTGTTTTATCTGCCGTGATCCATCTACAAAAATGTATCACGGCAGATAAAATAATTGGACGCTAGGTATACCATGTTTCTTGCACGAGCCGGATTGTTGCCGTGGACCCTTACTCTCAATGGGGTACCACAAGGAAATAACCGCTTGACACCACTCTCAAAACTTGACCCGGGCTTATCACCGTATTGGTCTACCGCTGGTGTCCTGAGACGCACACGTTTCACTTTCTGGTTGGTGAGATGACAATTACTTCAAAGGATGTTGCCATGCTCACAGGGTTGCCAATTTCTGGACAAATCTTTGTTGTGAACAAATCAAGCAAACACACATGAAAAAATTATATCGAATAGAGATGATTGTCAACTTTTTTACTTACATATTACTAATTTCTATACAAATTACACCTATTAAATATTATTCTAAATGTTTGTAGGTTTGGAGTTCAATATAATGGTAGCAACCAGGGTGTTTCGATGTCATGGCTCGAGCAGCGTCCCGAGGTTGGTCCGTGTCCTGTGAATGCTGATGAGGCCCGTACTGCTGTAATACGAGGTGTACCTCTACTACCTCCTCTTGGGTGTCATGTTCACAAATGGCAACGGTGACTCTGTACCCCTCACTTAGTGTTCGTAGCTCGAGAACTTTGCAATGAAGCTATATTTAATAAGAATTACGAGCCTTATAGTTGGGGGTCTGCCGTCTTGCCTGATACATACCGAGAGTTATATGTCGCATGCCAGTGGGTAGCCCCGAGTGCAGAATTTAGGGGTTGTCCTCTGCTCGTACAATTCTGGTCATGGAGTTATTTGCCATTAAATCGTCCCAACACGCCAGTCCGATACTATCCAGTCCTGGTGGAAGCCGATGTAACCCCCCGGCATGTAGACCAACTATGCGCTATAGAGGGTTGCATGCGAGGTTGCGATGGTTGAAATAAGTCGACAGGGCATCTTACACGCGGCTTATGTCAGATCTGGACCGACTAGTAGAAGACCAAGTTACGTGGGATCCTTTCTGCCATCTAGCAACCTATGATATTGACACGGGGCTTGCTAGCAAGCACATATACTGAGAGTTCAGACTATTGGATGACGACATGTTTTCTAGTCTACATGAATGCCGTGGAAGGATACTCGCCGGAACGCGTTCAACGGTAATTTGGCTACCAGTAAGCATTTCCACTCCCACCTCCTCGGCATCCGGGCAACTCACATGGGTATGCATCATATGTTATACATTTCATATATTTGTACCACTCGTAATGTAACGTACAAATATTTTTTTCAGGTTTAGCTCTTCCGGCTACAACCGCGATTAGGGCCACATCCACAGTACCCATATCGAGCGATGGACTCAATTGGCTACTGACCAAGTGTGGTATCTTACTGGACCCGCGTAGCAGACTGACATTTGGGGGTACATGGAATGGTACCGTCCAAGGACGAGATGTCATCTTGCAGTACCACAGGCAGCAACAACACCACTCCGACAACCAGAGGGCTATGCCCAACGAGTCCATGTTCTGGTATGATGCGCACTCTCCGATAGTTTCAGCTATATTTCCCACTTCATAATTTCTTCTGAAGACCAGATGACATGATTGTTGTAGACAAAGGAGGCCGATTCGTTGTATGGCCATGCAATGCAGCTTGTATCACAAACACAGCGGACCGGCCAATCTTCTACATATGCATTGAGGGCCCTCATTAGAAGGACCAGATATCGGATCACGGGAGTGATTAGGGGGGTCGGCGGGCGTAGATCGTACACAAATCGCGAAAGAGATAGCCCAAGGCGACAAGAATCTGTGCATCGTATTTCCAAGTCACCAGCTCCACCAGTCCTGCTGTTCCTGCGAGATCTCAATCTATGGACAGGCGTACACCACCCCGTTCAGCTCCACGCCGACAATCTCATCCTCTCCGAGCTTCTACATCGACACCGTTCGAATACACCGCTCACCATTCTTTACCTCCAGCTAGGTTAGGTTATTAGGAGGGGTTTGACATTAACTTAGCGTCATCTTCAGAAGACTACGATGACTATCTCAGCACACATGATACACAATTTAATATCAATTGGGCAAACAAGGGAGGATCTATACTGGATAGTACATATGCATCCAACCTTATCTTCGAAGATATAATTGGCGGATGCAACATTCCTATGCCACATCCGGCACAGACTGAATGGTCTTACTGGCATGGACAACAAACCCCCTACGACTTCCCTTTACATTTGCAACACGGGGAGCAAACCCCCATGGCGTCCCTTCACAGGTTGTGCACAGCCATGAAACCTCTTATGAACAAAGCATGATGACGGGTTTTTCACACTATGGTGGGTCTGCATACGCCATAAGTTAACAGTCCGGGTATATCCCAACCGCGGAGTAAACTGACCTTCAAAATCGGTTTGGAACTTCTCAGGCTGCAGGACAACGTATGACACATCCACCAGATCATTACACCCCAAGTGCATACACGACAAGGGGTCATCGACGCTAAGTGTTATCATGTAATGTTATGTTATTAAGTGAATTCGGCGGTTTCGTGAGAAAATGCGAACATTTATCATCTCCACGTATTTTTTGGAAGTTTTAGTCGAGGATGTTTTTCCAATGCGAAATCAACGTTAAACACTAATAAAAAAATTATCACTGATTAATCAAATTGTAAAAAAGAAATGTCAATACGTGAAAACCTGATTAAATTTGAATTCTAAAACTTCAAAAAAATAGAATTGGCACTTGATAAAATTTAAATTTTTTTGTGCAAATTGCGCATGAAATACCGAGAAATTAGGAAAAATTGGTGTACATATATAAATGGATGTTGCAAAAATATGACGCATCAGGGTGGAATTGCGATTTTGGGCCTGTTTTCGCCATCGGGGATGGCTTCCGCCACCGGGTACTACATGGAATTATTGACATTGCATTACTACTATTTATTTGCCGCTTACCACTTGCCATTAACACGTCTATGCACAACATGTCCATGTGATACTGTTTACCACCATCGTAGTAGGATGGCCGAACAACGGTCCACCAACGCATGGATTATGCCAAGTTGGTGGGAATCGTCCGGCATAGGAGGCCACACCCATTACCCATCGGAGGACCTTCCCATCAAAATGAAACAAAATTACCGCACGGAGTCAACCATGCTGCGGCCCGGCCCTCACATCTTTTGGGACTAGCCCAAGTGTGTATGTGTAATTGATGCAGTGGTGCAGACCTTCGATAGATGTTGACGATTCTTACGCTCTTAGAAAATAATCCGCAAGCGGACGGATATCGCTTGTAGTTTTCACCTAGGAGTATTCCAAGGTATCGAATCCACTGGGAACGAGGGAGAAAGATAATTCTAATATTTATATTATTTAGGTACCAACCAGCTAGCTAAGGGGTAAATACGACACGATAAATAGACCGGTGACACACACACACACACACACACTAAGTAGAGTGCTACAATAATTGGGCAGACAGTTGGGAGGACAACGAGACGAGTTTAATAAGTTCGCAAATGTTGTGTGATTCAGTTTATTGAGAGAGCTTGAGCAATAACGATCAGTGGTTCACTTAATATTCGTCGTCGGAGCTCGGACACTCACTACCACCCGCTATCCTGAATTGGAATCCCGAATGGTTATGATCGTTCCGATTTGGCTCTCCTGATCCAAAGCCGGACACTGTGGGTTACGCACGAGATAATTAATATCTACGGATGGATAGGGCTGTCACCACCTACCATCTACCACATATACATGGGCCCGGGTGTAAATCGAGTTAGTCCTAGTCTCAGACACCACTTCTGCTACTATTTCTAATCAACCTTCCTCGGATCCTAGAAAGATGATCTAGGTTCAATACTTGGGCTCTTTCAGTATATGAGTGAGAACCTAAACTGATTCCAGACGAATACAAGCTACCGGTAAGGTTAATCCACACAACTCATTTAGTAGATATGATCAATCTCAAATAAAGCTCAACACAATATAAAACAAATGAAGTGATCCCACTAATTGCAATAATTAGGAAAGGGTACAAGAGCTATTACTCGAATTCTCGAAGACACTTCCAGAACTCCGAGGCTTTAGCTCGACTCGACTCTAACTCCCAACTAATCTACTCTAACTAAGAGCAACTCTAAGTGAAGTGGATGAAATGAAGTGTGGTGGTGTGAAAGTGAGGTGAGGGGGTCCTTTTATAGTGTTCCCGAGCCAATTGGAGGGTGCCACGGCATGGGACACTTGTCATGTTGCCACCCTCCGAAGGAGAATCCAAGGCGGCATCCGAGGTGGGTCGGCCGGCCTAGGGTTAGGGCTGGCAACGAGCCGAGCTTGAGCGAGCCAGGCCCTGGCTCGCTCAAGCTCGTTCACTGACGAGCCGAGCCGAGCCGAGCTCGGTCACTGAACGAGCTAGGAAAAAAGCTCGGCTCGGGCTCGTTGAAAGCTCGGTCCGGCTCGTGAGCGCTCGCGAGCCTGATGAATGCCGAGCGTTGGCGCTCGAGGCCACGCGTCGGAGATGGCTGGAGCGGAGTCGCCGGCGTTGGAGACGAACGGGGCGGCGAGGCGGCGTGGATCCCGCCCGGGGGCGTCGGAGGTGGACGGGCGGCGCCGGAGGGAGAGGAGGTCGAGGCGGCATGGTGAGGAGGGCCGGGGCGGCGTCGGCCGACGGCGCGGTGCAGGCCAGGCGCAGTAGAGGAGCCCTACGGCGCGCCGGATCTGGGTCGAGGGGGCATCGGGTCGCGGAGGAGGAGACCGGGGCGGCGCCCTGGAGGAGGCGGGGGCAGCGTAGACGGAGGCGGCACCGGCGCCGGGCGCCCACTGGAGCCGCCCGACAGAGAGAGAGACTGGTAGAGAGAGAGAGAGAGTACGATGGGGAGGGCCGCCCCCGCCCGGGAGAGAGAGAGACCGGGAGCTTTGGTGGATTGCCCGCGAGCCACGAGCGAGCCACGAGCGAGCTGGCCCTAGGCTCGGCTCGGCTCGCCTCGCTAATTGACCGAGCTGGAAAAAAAGCTCGAGCTCGGTCTCGTTGGCCTACGAGCCGAGCCCGAGCCGAGCCAAAACCGAGCGAGCTACGAGCTGCTCACGAGCTGCGAGGCAGATTGCCAGCCCTACCTAGGGTGGGTCGGCCGGCCCACCTTTTTCATCATCTGGCCCTCCAATTCGGTGTAGATGCTCAATAGACGGTCTAGATTACTTCCCCAAGTCGGTTTTGTTAGTTGATGCCGGCAAGTTAGGAATCCAATGGAATCCTATGCTCATTTGTGAAGGAAGTACTACCATCGGATCAAACCGACTGAAGTGGACGGTTGGGATGGCCTCTAGGTGTGTTTCTTGGCATGTGGGAGAAAAACCGAGGCAAATTGACCAAAAGAAGGAACCGGCCGACCTGGCTTGGGTCGGCCGGCCTGCCTGGTCTGGTCCGGCCTGGCTCGTCGTCTTTCGAAACTCCTTTCTTCCTCATCCGAGCTCCAAATATAGCAAATAATATATGCATTTCGGTCGTCTCGACGAGCTCTTCATCGTGGTGCAGTCTATTTTGTCATTTGATGACTTTTCAAAATATGTTTATTTTAAACTCCATCTTTCGTCCGATTTGCATACGGCCGATAAATCGTCTTTTCTTGTGCATGCCTGCAAAACATGAGACTACACCAAAACTTGTGGGACTCATTAATGTTAGTCTCAATGTAGTTTGAATTCCTTTATTTTGTAGATATGTTGACGATCGAAAGTATACAAAATTTTATAAATAAGGACCGTCAACAATAGACCAGTCTCTGGTTGGACCAGACGAAGATTCTATCGATGTCCTATATACGCAGTGAGTTTACTTAGCTTCATATGGAACGAATTTATTTTAGGATGTAACCTAATTTTCTATCCTGTGCAAAACAGATAAATGATTGTCGTATGGCATCGTGGTTGGATGATCCTCTTCCAATGGCAGCAGATGCATACATGATGGTTCTCCACGCAAGGATCGCAGACCTCGAACATCGTCTCGAAATGACAAGGCGTACACTAGAGTTGCACGTCCGCACGGAACACTTGTGCCCTGCATGCCGGAGGCAACACGGCCAGCTAGCTGACACCCACATGTTACATACTTTTCAATTCCCCAAAGGCATGGTAGAAATAAGATCGACACATGAATATAAGAAACGGCACGTGTGTCATGTATGTCACTGTTTATGTATGTCATGCTATCGTCCGGTGTGTTTTCTTCGAACTGTTAATTTAGAAATGCAGAGTATCTGAATCTATATTTGTACCTGATAAGAAGGGTTCCGAATCTTAAGGCATGTAGATTTAGTTATGATGCACTACTAATAAATAATAATAAAAAATATGACTGATTAATTAATTACGCAAATTACGATAGGGCCGGTAAAATTGTAAAAAAGAAATGTCCACGTGAAAATTTTATTACATTTGAATTCTAACTTGACAAAATTAAATATGCGCAAAACTTAATAAAATTTAAAAATTCCACATGCAAAATGACACGGGTAAATTTTTGAAATTATCAAAACTTGATAAAATTTTAAATTTTAAAATTTTGAAAACTTGATAAAATCTTTAATTTTTAAAATGTCATTATTCACATGCAATGATAACGGCTTCGCAATAACGGTGCAGGCTCCGGCCACGCCGGGTGGCGGCAGCAGGCCGCAGCCACACCCCGTGGCGGCAGCTCAGCTCCCGCCATGCCACGTGTCGGCCGCATGACCGGTCGTGGGACCCACTACTATCCGGGTAATTAGTTTACACAGTAGATTATTATATTAATTTTTAATTACATGTTGATTATTTGATCAATTTTTCCGCAGCGTAGTTGCCCGCTCATAAGGCGACAGGACCGTCGCCAGTTGAGGGAGACAGTGTCCTATCACGTCACCCTGCATGTTGTCACGTTGCCTCCTGTCGCCTCTTGCATTGCATGGGATACCATGCCCCCTTCCGCTAGGGAGGGATGGCGACAAGGGAGATTCCTCCCCAGGCCATGCCTCTTAACTTAGGGGTTGTTTGGTTGCATGAATCGGATCAGTCTGGCTCGTATGAACCAGGCAGGCTGAGAAGAGCCAGGCTGAGGAGATGCAAGAGATGGTGTTTGGTTGAGTATTTGGAAGCCAGAAATTTGAATTTTAAATATTTAAAATTTATATGGCAAGTGTGGTCTAGTTTTGTTAGAAAAAATGTCAGGATTCCATTTTTGAAATCGGTTCGGTAATTGGAGGTGTTAATCAAAAGATAAAAGAAAAGAAAGAAAAGAGATTTTGCATGAGGTGGGCTAGCTCCAACTCGCGTTCAGCCATCCAAACAAGCATCTGGTTGCATCAGCTGGACCTGGCCAGGCCATATGCAGACAACCAAACACGCCCTTAAATACCACAGCCGGCCACCCATTCTCCATTTCTCCCTCTCTCGTTCAAACACCCGCAGTCCGTCCCTCTGTATATTTACTTATATTGCTGTCGATATCGATCTCGTGCTGTATATGTTTTCTGGTATTACGTGCTGTATATTTATGAAGACCCCTTGTTCGTTCCTCCCAGGCATGCACCCGTTTATGCATAAAGATGTAAATTTACTTATATTGTTGCCGACATCTCTCTATATCTACACTTTACATAAATAAGCATTTACGTAATTATGATGATACCTTATCCTAAAAATTATGATGATATTTACCCTTTTAATTAACGCACAATGGTTTTGTGATTTTTGTTTTGTTGCATATGATTTCCTATTATGTTTAACTGCTATAATTTGAAACTCGTATAGTTGATGAACATAGACATTATACTAATTTTTTTGTGACTTAAGTGTGGTATTTGTATTTACCTTATTCATGAAATACATCCCGATAATATTTTTACGACATCCATATCTTTAAGAGATAAATACAACGCAAAGGTATTATATTGAAGAGCAACAATGATAATTTTCTAGTTGTTTGCCCGTCTAGGAGTTGAGTGTGAGACCGGGTTACTAGAAATTATTTTATAGATTTTTGCCACACTATAAAAGAGGGGTTATAACTAATGGGAATTGCTAACTAACAGTCGACTGAAATCCGGGGGGATTTCAGTCGATTCGTCACTTACCCGCGCGCCGCCAGCCGTCTTCCTCCCCGCCGGCGAGGTCCTCCTCTTCCGCCGCCGCGCCGCCGGGCATAGGGTTAGGGTTCGGGTTCGGGGTGCGGCCGGGCTTAGAGGGATGGCCGGGGGAGGCGGCGGCCCGGCGGTTGGTGGGGAGTGGAGTGAGGGCGGCGGCGGCGCCGCCGGAGCCGGGGACGGGGGCGAAGGCGGTTGGGGCGGCGGTGGCGGGGGGTGGAGACGACGGCCGGGTTAGGGTGGGCGGGGAGGCGTCGGCGGCGGGAGGTTGGGTGGCGGGGCGGCTAGGCGCCGGCGGCGGCGCCGGCCGCGGGGGGTGGCAGAGGCGGCGGGGGAGGAGGAGGAGGAGCGCGGAGCAGCAGGGGGAGGAGTCGGGGTCGGGGGCGATGAGGGGTGAAGGGGAGGAGAAGGGGAAAGTAAGTGGGGGGGCACGGGTTGATCTGGGCCGTTGGATTGAGATCCAACGGTCCAGAAAATCGACTGAAAGTTAAAAAAAAAACAGGCGACTGTGCAATAGACAGTCCCATAACTAATTTGCCCGTCTAGGAGTTGAGTGTGAGACCGGGTTAGTAGAAATTATTTTACAGATTTTGGTCACACTATAAAAGAGGGGTTATAACTAATATCTTGATCTCCTTCGATGTTAGCAAGCTCATCATTTGGACAAAGATCTTCATTACCAATGATACAATATTTGCATGGTTATCACATAGGTTTAGCATTACAGTTTATTTGGTAAATCATGTTACATGTGGACAATCAGCTAAGTCACATATTGGTTGGTAGACAAATTTTTAAGGACTGTGCTACAAACCGGATATCCGATTTTTTTTTAAAAAAAAAAATCAGACGCTATTGCAGTAGATTAAATAAAATGTTACGTAAGACTAATAAATTGTTGCAGTTATATAAATCTGAAATGTTGCATGTTTAAAACTAAGAATAGCACCAACATGGTTAAAAAACGTTGCAGTAGTCAACTGTTGTAACAAAAGAATGAATGTGTGTGTGAAACAGAAAAATTGTGCTACTGAAGCATGTTTTACGGCACGTGAAACAAATGTTTCAATATAGAAAAATATAAATATTTTGTGCATGGTTAAAAAATGTTTCTTTAAGAGTTGAAGTCGAGAAATGAGCGAGTGTGCAAATTAGTATCGCGGTCAGTGACTTAACCGTGTTTGTTAAGTAATATTTTGAGAATAATGTGCTTTTAGATAAACTTGTAAGAATTTTATAATGAAATGATTTTGTTTATGTCAAGAACATATGTGAGATGTTGAGACATCATATTTTCAAATATATTATGGCGTAGCTAAGATTGTGCTAGGGGCAATAGAGTAGATTTATCAAACTTTTCATCAATGCCACGCGGCATTAAGAGAGCATCAGATAGGTCATACAGGAAGATAATTGGATGGTTGCTAAGGGTGTTTAACTTGGAGCCAGAGAAGATTCGACTGGTGATTCAAGCCGTAATAAGACGTATTGCGGAAGGATTCTATGGGAAGTTAATGCCGATAATGTCAACGCAGAACTGGTGGGATAACCTTCAGTATGCTTAACATCGCGGATGGCCGTTAGTGTTGTTGGTTTAGTGCTATGATGTAACATATACTCAACCTTGATACGGAGGGACAGGGAAGCATGAGATAGGGAATGTGAAAGGAGGCACGGGAGAAGGCTGAAGGGAGGCATACGTTACTGATGAGGAGCATGCGAAGGAGGAGGAAGGGAGGGAGCTGGCTACGGATGAAGGTGAGGCGGTGGCTGGTATAACTGAAGTGTTGGAGACGGAGGATGTCGAGGAAGAAGAAGCAACAGGAGTGGATGAAAACTCAGACGGAGAGGGCCATATTCCCATAGAGTGGAGATTTACAAACCTCGAAGGCTAAAACTGATTGAAGAGAGCCACATTGGATGGGAGTATCATGAGAACAAGGTCAACCAGGGGCCATTTACAAAGACAAAGATGCGGTAATGGATTCCGTTAAATGTTGGGCATTGTCTGTCGTAGGCAATTCATAGCAGTGAAGTCTAGCAAGGAGTATGATATTAGGTGCGTAAGCAATACATGTCCCTAGCATGCGCATGCCTACAAGAGCATGTGGAAGGATTACTGTACATGCTCTATAGTGCAGCAACACAACTGTCTTTTGCATGTTGCAGAGCAGGAGCACCGAAACATATCGTTCGCGTGGGTGACGAGGAAATTATACGGGGAGACTGTGGATAACCCACATGTTACTTATAAATTTATAAGGTGCAGGGTCGAGCAGAGACGGCACTAACAGATAAGCTATGACAAGGCGTGAAGGGCAAAGAGAAAAGCAATCGAGGGCCGGTTTGGAACCTATGAGACATCACATGCAAATCTGCCGTTCATGTTGCAAACCATCGTTTGAAGGAACCCTAACACATATATTGACATTGCATAGTTCCCTGCGGCAGGCGTTCTTCACGCTCGGGGCATGCATCACTGCCTTTCAGTATTTTAGGCCGATCCTTTGTATGTATGGCACATTCCTCACTACAAATTACATTGGCAGATATTGGCTGCAATAGCTGTAGATGCGAACAACCACGTTTCACTGGTTGCATTTGCTTTTGTAGAGTCAGAAAGCATTGAAAGCTGGTATTGGTTCCTGAAATGGGTGAAGCTTGGAGTGGTACAGGACCGACCGGACGTATGTGTTATTCATGACCGTCACCCTAGCCTGCTCAGGGCTATCACTGATATGCAGGAGGGATCAAACACGAGGGGGCCGCGAAGCGGACTGACATTAAGAGCAAGTGGTGCATGAGGCACATCAGAACGAATTTGTTCTGCCAATTTAAGAGTAAAGACTTGATAAACATGTTTAAGAGGCCGTGTAAGCAAAACTAGGAGCTTAAGTTCAGAAAGCTTTGGAAGACGCTAGATGAATTGAAGAGGAGACATTCCTTGCAGGGTTCGGTTGCTCCGAGCAGTTAAAGGAACGCAATGCTGTGCCATAAGGAGGGAGATAATCTAACAACGCTATGTGCCCTGCCGATAGACGGCCTACCTATGAGGCGAAGTTCAGGGCGAAGTGCAGGATAGACTATAAAGTCATTCAGTGACCGGATCCGTCACGAGCTTATGGAGAAATGGTCTTTGTTGCATGATGAAAGGGTGCAAGGTATGATGGAATCATGACAACGAAGTTAATAGAGGTGTACAATTGGGTTATGAAGGGCTAGAGATGTCTACCTTTAGTCGGCATTACAGAAATTTTTTTGCTTGGCACACAGAAATAATTTGTCGAATGCTATCACAAGGCTAACACAGCTATGACAGACAACCTGTTGTTATAATTCAAAGTTATCACAGAGTACATGTGGAAAAAACTTTGAAGACACAACTACATCGTGCCACATAGTAGACAGGCAAAGAACGAAAGTACTTGATTCCTTGTAGGGACCATGGTCTTTAAGGAATTCATCAGGAGAGGAAGTCAAAATAATTGTCACACACGGCCCAACTTTTGAGTGCTCGTGCGGGAAGCCGGCTCTCCTTCACCTGCCATGCTCCCATGTCATTACTACTGCTGCCCAAACTAATGAATCATGCCATCATTATGTGTTGCCATATTTTCATACCGCATGGACGTGTCCTTCATAGGACCAGCGGGACCTAACCAGTGCTGGGTACCAAACATGACAAAGTTGAAGAAAAAGAAAGGGCGCGAAGGACTCCTCGAATAAGGAATGATATGGATGTGTCCAAGGCTGGGTGTCGAATGTCGAGGTGCACTTCGCGCAAGGAGATTGGGCATACAAGTCAGTATTGCATGAAGAGTACCCCTGGAGATCCCACGGCAGATCGCCAAGCTAGCCCTCACGTCCTAATGGATGATTTAGATTTGCACAATGTGGAGTGCTCTTATGTGGATGTCGTTCGGAGTAGTCTGCATTTTATTCTGTATAGTTGTGTACTCGTTTGAGCGATGTTTACGTTCTTGTAATAATTGTTGTCTTCCGGACGACGCTACGGGTTATTTTCTATGTGTGTGTAATCCTTACTACCATGTTGGTGCCTTCACGACTATTTAATTGTAATAACTTGGACTATTTATGGCTATGTTTTACATTTCCTACATCTCACAATGCTTGTCTTATACTATTTTTTATGATTGCAACATATATTATGTTCTATTCGCTATGTCTTTTTTCGACCTCACCGTAGACAGGATGCATAGGTTGTTCCTTTTAGCTGAACGCAATGCTTGGCTTGGTACCTTCAGACCGCGACCCTTGGGGGAGCCTCTATGTATTGACCCACGTTGGAGTTCTAGGTATGTGTTGTTTATTTTACAGATTTAATTTATTGCTCTCACCTAACATTTCATTATTTGTGCGTAGTTTAATGTCTTTTTTATTTCCAAAGCAGATTGGCCCGTGCGGGACTTTTGTCTATCGCCAGGATGGTAGAGATGACGACAACAACGAGCGGTCAGAGAGACAAACCTTGGTTTGGGTATGATAGGGTCTGATCGCAGCCCTTGTCGATTGGTGGTGACCTGAGACACACACCTTCCACTTTCCGTGCGGTGAGATGACCCGACACTATGACGTTTGGAAGTTGTTTGGACTACCAATCGCTGGTGATCCAGTTGTACCGGATGATGTGGGCGTGGAGTGGCGCACACAAATAGAGGCGCGCTTCCAGGGAATAGTGGGCAGGCTAGATGCGCCACCATACGAGTCTCTCCTGCCGAGCCAGAAGCACGGGTCAACGAAGAAGTGGCTTCTACAATTCACGGTTCATTCATTGGGAATGTCCTTACGTTATTCTGTACACAGTTTTGTAGGTTGAAATTTAAATAAGATCGTTTCCACAATTTTTACGTCGACCTTATACACCCGACGCGGACGAGGAGATAGTTTCGAGGCACCTCGAGGCTTACCTCCTACTTTTCGGGTGGGTTCTTTTCACGTCGTCGCATGGTGATAGCGTCGACAAGAACCTTATCTAGTTTGCACAGCAGATAGCGGACTCTCAGGCCTGGCAGGTTTGTTTAAACGTTTAATGTATTTCGATGTTTTGTTTGGTTTCATTGCCATTTTGTAATTCGTTCGGCGCACAGGTTCCACCATACTCATGGGGATCTGCAGTATTGTGCTGGACGTATCGAGCTTTATGTGATGCCGTGCCCTGCACGTCCATCGACGCCACCACAGGAGGTTGCCCTATGTTGCTGCAGATTTGGTCTTGAGAGTGATTCTCTATTGGGAGACTGTTTGTCGATGAAGAACCCTATGCGGAGCCCCTGTATGCCATAGATGACGTAGAATGGCCTACGATGGGGTACCTTTGGGTGCGGCGGCAGGTACTATGTCATATTTTATACATCAAAATTCATTTTTTCGGAACACCATTTCTAACACATTTCATTTTGAACGGCGGAGGTACAAGAGACAACAAGGAAAGAATGCCTGACCAATGACCAGGTTTGTTGGACGAGGAGTTCCCACTTCCTGTGCATCACAACGTCACAGCCCAAACTCACAGGTAAGAATGTTATTAATAAATTCAGCGTGTAACCCACGTGTAAGAATCTCATAAATACATCTTTGACATTTTTGCAGGATGAGTTAAGCAGGAAAAATGTCGGGCACCACTTTTCTGTCTCCTGTGATGCTGGATTAGGTGGACCAATGGGAGGAAGCCCTTGGCGATGTAGTTGACGAGCCGCGCCCCCTACGACCATGGTATGTATGAGGCGTACATGGAGTGGTGCGCGCCTAGGACTCAACTCAAGGTTGGGTACATGGCATTGGGATACGTGAGGAACGATCCGTCGCCGGCGGACACGTATTCTAGAAAGCAAGCAGCGAGGGCAAACCGGGCGGTCAGAACACTCCCTTCACCTGCTAGGAAATAGGTTGGCTTCGCGAGCACAACACCAAAATTTTCTACCACGATTTACCCAAGATCACATGAAAGTAGGGGATCACAGATCGTTACACTTGACGAGTAGGTGCAGCGAAAACAGGTTCTTGCCGTAGAGGAAGTAGACGTACATGTCCAGATCACCACCGAGTGCTCACCTGTCCTCGCCGATGCTCACCGAGTGCTCGCTTGTTCTCGCCGAGTGCTCGCCGACGATCCAACCGAACAGCGCGCCCGCATATGGCACCGCCTCTAGCGGTATCCACACGGGGTGTGCTAGCACCTCGTCGTATGACTAGGGTTTATGAGGAGCAGGAGGAGCGCGCGACAGCTAGGCGTGGTGAAGGCTCTCTTCATCTATCAACACCGCCCCTATGCCTCCGTTTATATTGTCACGCTAGTGGGCTTTGGCCTGCTAGGGTTCTACCTCCAACGCAGATCATATCCACGGATAAACCTATTAAATAGTTTCAACCCGTTAAGTGTGTGACTCATTAGGTTCAGTACAAGTCGCCCGTGGATCTGGAAACCCATTTCCGATCTACCGATCAACAACGGCACCTAGCAGTACATATTCGGCTGTACCTTGATTCACTCACATACCAATCCCTTTGCCACACGATAACAGTCAAGCTCAAGGTGAGATGTACGCCACCCTTGTTGATAGCTCGACCACTTCACTCGACAGTGTAATGGATATAAACCATGACTAACTCCTTAGTCATATCAGCACGGCCGTGTGCTTTCCCTATCCATCCACACGAGGGGCCAAAGGTATCTCTCCTGTTATCGAGAAGGGGCAAATTCCATCTTAATCATCACACCCTGGCTATGTATCGTGACATACCCAGTAGCCACCTTTATGACTACCCTGTTATGGTGTAGCGTTCGATGATATCAATGTATACGAGTCAATATGCTGGGCATCCATGACAATCCTAGGTCTAAGGACCATATAGGCGTACCACTTGAGACTATACGCTGATGGCACTATAATAGATAACAACTCACAGCATCTTG
Organism: Raddia distichophylla; assembly: GCA_005191435.1. NCBI lineage: Eukaryota > Viridiplantae > Streptophyta > Magnoliopsida > Poales > Poaceae > Raddia > Raddia distichophylla. The sequence goes on along the minus strand of SPJY01033614.1, from coordinate 105,604 downwards.
GAGTAGATCTGTCCGACTACCCATGTTTTTCAACATGTGTACATGCTATTGGTTTGACATCTCCATATCTATGGTCTGTGAAACATTACCATCAACCAATACATATGCTGATGAAATCATAATCGCTCCTTGCAATGATATGGATCAGGGACCTGTTTAGAATAATTTCACTTAACAATGTGTTTCACAATCAAGTCGTACCCAATGGACAAAGTCATGACATTTATTCAAGGAACCAATAAACAATGTTATCATATGTACATGAAAAAAGATGTGGTACAATCATCACTATGATTGATCTAGGGCATATCCCTTTCATCACCGTCTTACCGTCATAAATTGTTGTGTTGTCACTACCTTATTCATTTCAACGGTGTAGACTGACCTTGGCATTAAAATCTACATGGATGGGTACTCCATGCTTCATCGACTGAGACAATGGATTCAAGTCACCGCCTTAGAAACAAAGCAAATGTGGGAGAGAGTCGTCGACTAGGCGACTGAGCTAGTTTGGAATACGTCGTGCAGGCATCCTGGTGACGTTGTCCCACGTGCACCGTTCCCTCCTTCCCTACAAACGCATGCAGGTTCTTCGAGCCTGGCAGCGGTGCGGATGGACGGTCATAGCGAGGGCGCACTTCTCACACTCCGCCTGCACCACAACAGCAACATGACGATGAGTCATTGGGAGGTGCGTACGACGGTGTAGGTGGGTCGCTGTGCTCACATGTCCCCACACCAACTACGCCCCACTACACAGGTCCCTCTACTTCGGCGTGGGAACAACCAGCGCGTCACTCGTAATGGGCCCCCCTATAGTTCCCAGTGGCAACAGGCACCGTTGTTGGTGCAGGTGACATTAGTTATTCATATGACGGTAAGCATGCGCCTACTATCATTTTTCTACCATAACATAGGAGTATGTGTGCACTGATGTTTTCATATCATTGCACTGATGTTTTCAGATCATTTTTATATTAATGCAAATGATTCTTTCGGCGTCGGAGGACACCTGCAGAAACAGGCGCAATTTGATGTCAACCAGTACATGTGCGACGAATGTACTTGCCATGCCTATGAATGTTATAAGGGCGATAGACATTTGTCCACCTGGCCAACTCACATTCCCTCGAGATCAGGTGCGACAACGCCGAGCTGCAGACCACAGGGTACGAGGCAGGTGCGCGGACGACATTGATAATATTGTGTGGTAGATTAACTATGAAATAGCATATATGTAATCAACTTTTTACGCACAGTACGCAAAAACATTTCAACACCATCGTGGCATTTTTTTCATTTTTATCTCATCCTACCGGGTCATCCAACAGGGTCGGTACCCATGCAATAGTTGTAGGCAACGACGTGTTTACTGACCATGAATGTTCCCGTAATTTTTTGGGCCCGCCTAATAGCCCCATCCTACGAAGAACACCATCGTGCCAATTTTTCCATCGTTGCGTGGTCGTCTCCCCCGCATTTTTGTTCTCTCTCTCTCTCTCTCTCTCTCTCTCTCTCTCTATCTATCTATCTCTCTTTCTCCATCGGTGGTGTCAATTAAATTACCGGCCACTGTTATGCAAAGTGGCGTTATCGCTTGGAGTTGCACGACCAGTCGCTACATGTCGATGGAGGGGTGCAAAAGACGACATGGGTGCCAAAGACATTGTCGTCGCGTGGTCGTCTCTCTCGCATTTTTGCTTTCGCTCTCTCTCTCTCTCTCTCTCTCTCTCTCTCTCTCTCTCCGTCGGTGGTGTCAATTAAATGATAGGCCACTGTTACTGAAAGCGATGTTACCGATTGGGATTGCATGACCCGTCGCTCTCTGCCGGTAAAGGGGTGCAAAAGCCAACACAGTGCCAAAGACATTGATGGCAATGACCCATCTCTCTCCAAAAGTGACTCGAGTATTATACTATCAATTGCATGGTGCGCCCTAGCTTACACCATCAGGAGTAAAGCGCTTTACTTGTCCGCACCAGCGTACACATTGAAGACGATAATTAATCCATACATTAACCAGCTCGACTTCCTATATAAGGTAGGCCACGACACGCAGTGGTCCTCAAAACTCTCCATTGCTCTACCCTATTGCTGAGATGTAGCTAGAGTCCCTTCCAGCTGCTATTGTGTAGTATAAACCATCTATCTCCATTATTTGCATTGTTTCATTTTTAATCTGTACTATCCCTTCTTCATGCAATAGGTTCCTCACATCTCGGTTCATAGAATTAGAGATGGCCGTCAGACGCCGCACAAACGCATGGATTAGTCCAAGTTGGTGGGAATCATCCGACCGAGGAAGCCAGACCCATGCAGCATCAGAGAACCTCCCAATAAAAATAAAATTGACCTACCATACTAAGTCAACCATGCTGCAACCCGGACTGCATATCATTAGGGTTTGGCTCAAGTGTTCGCATGGAATAGATGTTGTGGTGTAGACTTTGACAAGGTGGATGGGGGTTGGACCGGACAAAAATTCTATCGATGTTCGTTGTACGCTGTGAGTTCGTTTACCTTTATGGTCAATCAATTTATATTTCCCGGTAACGTAAAATTCTAACATGTCCCATGCAGAGAGATGATTGTGGTCTAGCTGCATTGATGTATGACCCTTTCCCAATGACGGCGAGTGCATACATAAACGTTCTTCATGTCAGAGGATCACGGATTTGGAACATCGTCTACAAGAACAAACGCGCCTTTTAGCCGTATATGACTTTGTGGCTGCTACTATCCCGACAGACCGAACAAAGAAGTGCACCGTAGACGAAGGATATTTCAGAGGGATTACGGACACCTCCAAGAACCAGACTTTGAACAAAACCATTAATGCAGTACTCGGTGGTGCCCTTGTCTATGCTACTTTCCAAATCAAACGACTTAAAATACAAGCCTACTTGTATTCCGATCCCATAGTATGTGAAAGGGTCGCTATGCCGCCTAGAGGGGGGTGAATAGGCGAATAAAACGAAATTGCTGAATTAATAAAGTTGAACATGACCAGTCCGTCGAATGTTTCGATGAGGATCGGATGTGGATCCAGTAACCCCTGCGTCGGATGTTCTGATCTGGGTCATATGTTCCGACGGACGTCGGATGTTCCGATTCTGGGTATTCTGGATTTGTCAAAAACCTGCAGTAAAAACTGATTTCTCGCAAAACCAAGATTAGATCTATTCAAGAATATTCAAAACAGGCCAACACCAATAGTAAAAACGATAAAACAAGATCAAGACGAAAACACAACGATTTTTGTTTACCGATGTTCGGATCTTTGAAGGGAGATCCTACTCACCGTTAGGGAAGGCAAAAAGCCCGGATCACCAAGACCCTAATCCCCTTCCCGGTGAAGCACAAAGCACTCACCGGCGATCAGTAGTTGAATCATTTTCCTTGCGGATGTAGATTCACACCTTCACAAACTCCGGAGGCACACCACACGAAGATCTGCGGCTCACCGGCGACACTTAGACGTCTAGGAGCCCTTCAAGCCTCCAAGAATAACAAATGCGAAGAAGAAAAGTAGGAATGGCTAAGTGCTCAAGAATTGGACTCTAATTCGTGGAGCACTTGGGTTGCCTTGATCTCTCTAGATCTAGATCTCACAAGACGAACAAGAGAGAGACAAAGGCTAGTGTTCTTGACAAAGTTGAATATGAATTAGGCTCAAATCAGGATGTAATCAGAGTGAGAGTAACCTTTTGGCAGGTATTAGAGAAGGCATTAAATATAGATTCTCGAAAAACTAGCCGTTGCAGTAGTTAATCACGCGTCAGATAATCAGACCCCGTCGGATGTTCCGATGGCATCGGATGTTCCGACCAAAGTTCCGATGGACCCCTTACTGAATGGCATGAAAAACTGGCAGACTGGATCACCGTCAGATGTTCTGACCCTCGTTAGATGTTCTGATGATATAGGTTCTGTATGAGCCATGAGGTGTATTTGGAGTGGAAAACTCACACGAACTTCGAGATACCTATTTTGAGCACTTAGGAATCTTTATAAGCTTCTCCATTGCATCCCTCTTTATAGTACGTGTCGGGGATTAAATTACGGCCCATTGATAAATACTAGTCTTGATGCCTTCTTGCAATAAATCCACATTTGAGGGGTACACCAGCTCATTAACCTGTATAACCTCTGTACACAATTCTCCAATAGAAATATTAGCTCTATAATTGTTACTCATTATTCACCAAAATCACTTATTGCCTAGATGCACTTTCAATCTCCCCATTTTTGGTGTATTGATGACAACAATTATAGCTCACAAACAAATTATAAATAAGAATATATGAAAGATCTCCCCCTAAAACTATAGCAAAAATAACAACAAGAGCTCCCCCTATATCCTTGGCACAAATGAATCTAAATGCAATATGACAGGATAAATCACACAATTGCGAAAAAACTTAAATAACTAAGCAATTCACCATTACATCATCATCACAGAATAATTAAAATCTTACAACCACATCATACCACATAAAACATCGAGTTTAAAACATAGTTTTGCACTTAAACATTCAAGTTTCAAACAAAGGAATCTAAAAGCAGAATAGTAGAATAGATAAAGGTAAAACATAGCTTCTCCCCCTTTGGCATCAAGACGCCAAAAAGAGAAAATCTGAGAGAGAACTACTCAATACACTCTGGATCGCTGCTACTGCTGCCACCCTGTCCACCAGTACCACCACCACCTCCACCTGTGACCTCATCATCATCGTCGTTGTTGTTGCCACCACCGGAAGGAGGAATCCCAAACAGTCCTCGAGTATAGGTGTCAATGGTGGAGTAGGAGGACGCGGAATCATCAGAGGAGAGAGTCATACCAAGATGCTTCTTGATGTCTTGAATCTGCTTTCGATTGTCGCGAAGATGCACAATGGATTCTTGAACCCGATCATTTGTCTTGCGGCACATGCAGAAGTTAGATTATTTCAACATCTTCTTGATGGAGCCTCCAGAAGAGGATGGACTAGACCGAGCTGAAGATGGGCCCGCGCTACCACGAGGAGCAGAAGAAGGCCCCGCGCTATCACGAGTAGCTGAACCCCTCCTGGGTGGAGTAGCAGAAGTCCCACCAGGAGAAGCCAGTCCACGAGTAGTGACAAGGTAGGGAGTGTGCTTCACATTCGGCACAAACTTGAGACCAGTCACATGAATGATCATGCTCATCAGATAAGGAGCATAAGGGCAGCTCCTCTTGGGATCACAAGCACTGGACTTGATGTCACCCTAGATGAAATCCAGCACATCAAAAGGACGCTCACGCAGACCAATTTTCAACAGAAGGTTGCGGGAGTAAGACAGAACACGAGATGCATCACCTTCCTTGGGACAAAGAGTCTTGCGGAGGATGCGATTGAGCACTTGATAGAAGGGCTTCATGGTCTCAGTTGCTCCAGCCGTAGTGGGAATAGGCCCATCATATAAGAACTTCAACTCATGATTCTTAAGGGCATCCACATCATGGATCTGCTCAATGTTCCCTCTGGTGGAGAGCTTCAGGTGCTGGCCAAACTCCCTCTTCGAGAAGTTGTAAAATACTCCATCGCACATAAACCAGAAGAAGTCGCCAGCGGCACCCCCAGCAACGAACAATGAAGCATAGAACTGGCAAATAACTTCATCGTTCCAATCATGCCGAAAGCTCAAAATGTCAGTCAATCCCATAATGTCACACGTAGAGATGACTTCATTGATAACTAGATTGACTATCATTGCCATGCCTTCCCAATCGATGAATTGCATGACCATGACTGGACTCTTCTTTTTCACAAAGGTAGCATCATAGAAATCTTGATGAAAGAAGTTCTAAAATCTTTCATCAGTTCCTTCTTCCTTCTCATACTTCAGGGGATCCTCAAACCTGCGGAATTGAATCTCCTTGGCATCCGCGACATAGAAGCTGGGGATCTTGGGAGTGACATTGTGAGCAAAGGTCCTTGTTGTCTTCTTGAATATCAGCGGACCAATAGGATCACGGATATTGGCTCGCTTCCACTGAGCCAATCTCTCATGAAAGATCGTAGGGTCCTCATTGGGCAAGGCAGAAGGTGGAGCGGCAGCCGAACTTGAGGTTCGTTGCCGCTTCGAGGGATTAGCAACACCCTTGCCTTTGGGATCATGAAAACAAGACATCTGCATCATAAATGGAATTCGATGAATCAATTGAGGTGTGAAAATACAAAACCCAACCATGACAGCGAGTACCACGTCGGAACATCCGACGGGGTACAGCAACTGCCCAAATTAGGTTTTGTCACATCTCGGACCAAAACGATAAATCCGAGGCAACAACAGGTGGGAAACACTTCTATGAACAATATAGAAGCATATTTAGCCTCAAAATCGAAGTAAAACGGCACATATTGCACGTTCTAGAAGTTTTCAAGCTTTGGGACTTTTACCTTCAATGGAGGAGGGAGACGAGCAGGGAGGAGGCGGATGCAGAGGAGAGGCACGCAGGTTGCAAGATCCACCGCCGTACAGTCCGCTGCCGCCGGAGCTCCATGTGCAGTCGCCGCCCGAGAGGAGAGAGAAAGAGGGTAAAAGCTCTAGGGTAAAACCCGTGGGGAAAAAAGGAGCAGGGACCCATGCGGTTAAAAATAAATAGGTGGCAAAAACTGGGCCGAGTGGGAACATCCGACAGAAGTTCCGACGGAACATCCGACGGACCCCCTGCTGGATAGCATCGGAAGTTCCAACGCCGGTCGGAACATCCGACGGGACCCTCACTGGATGCCATCAGAAGTTCCGATGCCGAGTGGAACATCCGATCCCCCTCTTGCTGGATTTGAAAGTTTTATACTCCGGACACCTCGAGAATAGATAAGATTGCTCCGGGAGGATAGAGGGGAGTTCTAAGAATTAAATTTACCCATGAATGACCCGTAAGCATACCAATCAATCAAACTAAGGTCATCCGTGAATAAATAAGATATCAATATCCGAAGAGCCAAATCAATCAATTTATTTAAAAATACCTATATAGCTTTAGTAAAATAGATGACATGATAAAGGAATGCCTTTTCAATCACCAATAAATGTGTGCAATAGGTCAAGCAACATTTCGAGAGTCAAGGATATTCAATTCACTCCGCAACACACAGAATTTTCTCTCATCAAGGGGTTTGGTGAAAATATCAGCTAGTTGGTTTTGGGTTCTCACATGGGTAATATCGATATCACATTTGGTTGAATGGTCTCTTAAGAAGTGGTGGCGAATATCGATATGTTTGGTTCGGAAGTGTTGAATTGGATTGTTGGCTATTTTTATGGCACTCTCATTGTCACACAAAAGTGGGATGTGATTGAAGTTAAGGCCATAATCTCTCAGTGTTTGCCTCATCCTAAGTAGTTGGGCACAACAATGTCCTGCGGCAACATATTTAGCTTCGGCTGTGGATAGGGCTCCGGAATGTTGTTTCTTGGACGCCCACGAAACGAGCGACCTTCCAAGGAATTGGCAAGTACCGGAGGTACTCTTCCTATCCACTTTACAACCGGCATAATCCGCATCCGAATAGCCGATTAGGTCAAAGTTTGACCGATTAGGATACCAAAGGCCAAAGTTTGGAGTGTGTATCAAATATCTCAAGATTCTCTTGGCTGCCACTAAGTGACAATCCTTGGGTGCAGCTTGAAATCTTGCACACATGCACACACTAAGCATAATATCCGGCCTGGATGCACAAAGATAAAGCAGAGAGACAATGATAGAACGATATATACCTTTTAATCGACGTCCTTACCACTTACATTTAAATCAAGGTGACCATTTGTTGGCATAGGAGTCTTGATTGGTTTGGCGTCGCTCATCTCAAACTTCTTAAGCATATCTTTCACGTACTTTGATTGGCTAACGAAAGTTCCTTCCTTCATTTGTTTCACTTGTAGTTCAAGAAAGAATTTTAACTCTCCCATCATAGACATCTCAAAATGTTTATTCATTAACCGACTAAACTCCTCGCAAAAACTCTCATTAGTAGATCCAAATATAATATCATCAACATAAACTTGACAGACAAATATATCACCATCTACTAGCTTAGTAAATAGTGTAGGATCCGATTTACCCATTTCAAAACATTTTCTTACCAAAAAGTTCTTCAGACACTCATACCATGCGCGAGGTGCTTATTTCAATCCATAAAGTGCCTTGTTGAGTTTGTAGACATGATTTGGATATTTTGGATCTTCGAAGCCCGGTGGTTGCTCAACGTAGACAAGCTCGGAAAGTGGACCATTAAGAAAAGCGCTCTTGACATCCATTTGCCACAACTTAAAACCATGGTGAGTAGCAAAAACAATTAAAATTCTAATAGGATCTACTCTTGCTACGGGAGCGTAAGTCTCACCACAATCCAAACCTTTGATTTGCGTGAAGCCTTGTACAACCAACCTGCTTTGTTTCTTGTCACTATACCATGTTCGTCTTGTTTGTTGCGAAAGACCCATTTTGTACCGATGATATTTTGCTTCGGTCTTTCCACTAACTCCCATACTTCATTCCTAGTGAAGTTGTTTAACTCCTCTTGCATAGCAATAATCCAATCGGGATCCTTGATAGTTTGATCTATATTCAGTAGTTCAAGAGAGGAGACAAACGAGTAAAATGCACAAAAATTTAAAAGACGAGATCTAGTAGTTACTCCCTTGTTTATATCGCCAATGATGCTTTCGACTGGATGATCTCGTTGAACACTTTGACGAACTCTAGGATGTGCATTCGGTGGATTTGGATCTTCATCATCACCTTCACTTGACTTGTCATTCTCTTCTTCTTAAATAGTCGTTGGTGGTTCGACTTGAATTGATGAAGGAGATAAATCATCGTCTTTAACATCTTCCTGTGGTTTGACATCACCAATAGCTATTTTCTTGATGGCCTCACTTGGTGGTTCTTCTTGTTCTAGCACATGTTGATCAAGTTGCTCTACTTGAGAGCTGTTAGTCTCATCAAATGTTACGTCACGCGAGATTTCAACCACACCGGAGGTATTGTTGAAAACTCGGTAGGCGTAAACATTTGATCCATAACCAAGTAAGAAACCTTCATCAACCTTAGGAGCAAACTTAGAGCTTCTAGATTTCTTATTCAAAATATAACATTTACTGCCAAAGACTCTGAAGTATGAAATATTTGGCTTGTTACTGGTAAGGAGCTCTATGATGTTTTCCTCAATAATTTGTGTAGATAGAGTCGATTGATGGCATGACATGCGATGTTCACAGCTTCTGCCCAATATATGTCCAAAACCTTGTATTCATTCAGCATAGTCCTCGTCATCTCAATGAGGGTTTGATTCTTCCTCTCGACCACCCCGTTTTGTTGAGGGGAGTAGGGAGCCGAGAGCTCGTGCTTAATACCTTCTTCATCAAGATATTTTTCGACATTGGTGTTTTTGAATTCCTTCCCATTGTCACTTCGAATCTTCTTAATCTTCACTTCATACTCGTTTTGAGATCTTCTTATAAACGTCTTCAATATTCCTTTTGCTTCTATCTTATCATGCAAAAAGAATACCCACGTGAAGCGTGAAAAATCATCGACAATAACAAGACCATATTTGTTACCTCCTATACTTATGTATGCAATCGGTCCAAAAAGGTCCATATGTAGTAGTTGTAAAGGTCTTGTCGTGGTCATCATATTTTTCGACGGATGGGGTGCTCCAACTTGTCTTCCCGCTTAACATGCGCTACAAGGCCTGTCTTTCTCAAACTTCACATTTGTTAGTTTAATGATGTGATTCCCTTTCGAGAGTTTATGAAGGTTTCTCATATCAACATGGGCTAGTTGGCGATGCCAAAACCAACCCATGCTAGATTTAGCCAGTAGACATAATCCAGGGCAAGGTCTATCCGTGGAGAAGTCCACAAGATAAAGCTTTTCTTTTCGATGACCCTTAAAGGCTATGAAACCATCACTCCTTCGAACAATATTCACACCCTCACAAGAAAAGATACAGTAATAACCGATAGCACAGAATTGTTGTACCGATAATAAATTGTATTTCAATGAATCCACAAGTAAGACATTTGTAAGAAAAAGATTTTCAGAAATTGCAATCTTACCAAGACAAAGTACATCACCTTTACTATCATCTCCAAAAGTAATGCTCTCACTTGGTTGATTGTAGCAATTAATTTGAGAGAACATTCCCTTCTCTCCGGTCATATGATGAGTGCAACCGCTGTCGAGTATCCAACTAGGGCCACTGGAGAGATATTCTTACGAAGTTTAAGGTTTGGTCTTAGGTACCCAAATTTGATTGGGTCCTTTGAGGTTAGTCACAAGAGCCTTTGGGACCCAAATGGATCTCACCAAAGGTGCATTATTACGCTTTGGTCCAACATGATAAGTAAGTACTCTACCAAAATTATTCTTTTTAAGAATGTAAGAGGCATTAAAAGTAGAGTGAGAAACGTGAGCTTTTGAGCTTTGCTCTCTCACGAAATGGATTGGCTTAGTGACCGGGGTCATTACAACATGCGCTTTCTTGCCCTTCGGTGGAACATAGCCAAGTCCGGCCTTCTTGAAGTTTCCTCTTCTCGTATCTAGAATCTCATCAAGTCCCTTACTCGACTTGTAAGAGCTTTGAATACCGTCCTCAAGTAGACCCTTCAACTTCTCATTTTTACTAGTAATATCTTGTAAAGTGGTGAAGTTTGTTGCACAAGCATTTACATCCACATCTTAGCACCCTGCACAACCATTGCTCGTGGAAGGAGGTGAGTCACAAGTTGCATTTGGAAGAGTAGAGGTGCTCTTTAAAAGATCATCAAACTTCACTCTAAGAGTCTCATGTGCTTCCTTTGCACAAATGAGTTCTTCTTTAAGTGAAGAGTTGTTGATCTCAAGAGAGCTTGTTTTGGATTTGACCTCCTAAAATTCTTTGGTCATCAACCCTCTTCTTTTCCAATGCTAGTTCCTTCTCAAGTTGGAGGTTTATCTCCTTTTCAAGGATGAGCAAATCTTCTCCTTTCTCAAAAAGGTCCTCTTGTTGCTCAACCCTCTCCATGAGCTCGGTCAACTTACCCATATCAAATTTTTTCATCATCTTGACCAAGCTAGCATGACTCATATCATCCTCATCATCACTAGAGTTGTTAGTATAAGAATTGACTAGAGATTTAGAAGATCTTGATGATACCTTAGAGCCCTTGGCCATGAAGCACATTGTAGTTTCATCATCATCATCCGTCAATTCACCAAATAGAGATGAGGTTGCTTTTGGAAAGGACATCCCAATGCATGCGACACTCTCATCATCGGATTTGGAGTTGAATTCGGAGTCCCATTCATCACCAATGTGAGTTTCACCTCTTAAACTCTTCTTGTGTCTCTTACTCTTTTCCTTGTCCTTCTTGTAGCTCTTTTCTTTCTTCTTTTCTTCCTTATCCTTATTCTTTTTGTGTGGGCACTCGGCAATGAAGTGTCTGGTTTCACTACATTCATAGCATTTTCTCCTTGAGCTTCTTGAAGATTTTGATTTGACGGAGTCCTTCTTGCTTTTGCTATTGTAGGCATTTTTCTTGAGAAATTTATTGAATCTTCTAACAAAGAATGTCATTTCTTCCATGTTCATTTGCCCATCTTCTTCATCACTGCTTGAGCTATCATCTTTTTCCCTGACACTTTACTCGTCTTTAATGCAATGCTCTTTTTCTTTGATGATTGAGCCATCTCTTTGATGTTTGAAGTCCCTTGGTCCATCAACTCATCACTAAGTATTCTTTCAAGCACTTCATGCGGTGTGATTAAGTAATAGTTGTCTCTATCTCGGATCATTTGCACCAAGTGGCGATTGGTTGGAATGATAGCCCGGAGTAGAATCTTGACCACCTTATGATCAGTGAGAGATTTGCATCCAAGCCCCTTGGCCACATTTACCAACATCATGAGTCGATCAAACATCGTCTTGTAGTCTTCTCCTTCTTCTAGGATGAACCTTCCTAGCTTGCCATTGATAAGCTCTATCTTGGTTTCCCTCACACTTGATGTGCCTTCATGAACTACCTTAAGGGTATCCCAAATTGTTTTATCTTATTCAAGTCCGTCAACTCGGTTGAACTCACTTGGGCTCAAAGCACCAAACAATGCATTGACGGCTTGATAGTTGTGGAAGAAGTCTCTTTCCTCATCAGTAGTGAGATTCTCCGGTTTCTTAGGCTTGAAACCTGTTTCTACAATTCTCCAAATAGAAGGATGAATAGACATTAGATACATCTTCATCTTATGTCTCCATTGTGGGTAGTATGTGTCATCGAAGTGAGGCGCACGCCCAGTGGGGATAGACGCATGAGATGAAAATGTTATATCAGGATAAACATAAGGAATAGCAGCCTTTTTGTTGCCTTCACTTGAAGTCTTGATCTCGTTATCGTCTTTGTTGTTCGTCATGATTCTTCAAGCTGTTAAGCTCAAAACAGGAGGTTAGGCTCTGATACCAATTGAAAGGATCGCTATACCGCCTAGAGGGGGTGAATAGGCGAATAAAATGAAATTGCGGAATTAATAAAGTTGAACAGTGACCAGTCCGTCGGATGTTCCGATGAGGATCGGATGTTCCGACCGGATCCAGTAACCTCTGCGTCGGATGTTCTGATCTGGGTCGGATGTTCCGACGGACGTCGGATGTTCCCATCCTGGGTATTCTGGATTTGTCGAAAACCTGCAGTAAAAATTTATTTCTCGCAAAACCAAGATTAGATCTATTCAAGAATATTCAGGACAGGCCAACACCAATAGTAAAAACGACAAAACAGGATCAAGACGAAAACACAACGATTTTTGTTTACCGATGTTCAGATATTTGAAAGGAGATCCTACTCACTGTTAGGGAAAGCACAAAGCCCGGATCACCAAAACCCTAATCCCCTACCCGGTGAAGCACAAAGCACTCATCGGCGATCACTAGTTGAATCCTTTTCCTTGCGGAGGTAGATTCACACCTTCACAAACTCCGTAGGCACACCACAGGAAGATCGGCGGCTCACCGGCGACACCTAGCCGTCTAGGAGCCCTTCAAGCCTCCAAGAGTAACAAATGCGATGAAGAAATTAGGAATCGCTAAGTGCTCAAATTGGATGACTCTAATTTGTGGAGCACTTGGGTGCATTGATCTCTCTAGATCTAGATCTCACAAGATGAACACGAGAGAGACAAAGGCTAGGGTTCTTGAGAGAGATGATGAACAGGAAGTATTAGGTTCAAATCAGGGTGTAATCAGAGTGAGTAACCTTTTGGCAGGTATTAGAGAAGGCTTTAAATAGGGAATCCCAAAACTAGTCGTTGCTGCAGTTAATCCCGCATCGGATGTTCAGATGGCCATCGGATGTTCAGACGCCATTGGATGTTCTGACTTGCGTTGGATGTTCCGATGGACTACTCTCTGGATTGCTTTGAAAACTGGCATACTTGGATAACCATCGGATGTTTCGACCCTTGTCGGATGTTCTGATGATGTAGGTTCTGGATATGGTGTATTTTGAGTGGAAAACTTACACGAATTTTGAGATACCTATTTTGAGCACTTTGGAACCTTTATATGCTTCTCCATTGCATCCCTCTTTATAGTACGGCATCCATAGGACTCAATAATTAAAGATTTACAAATAAATACTAGTCTTGATGCCTTCTTGCAATACATTCACTTTTGAGGGGTACACCACCACATTTAAACATGTATTTCAAGAATTTAACCTGTATAACATCTGTATACAATTCTATTATTGTTACTCAATAATCACCAAAATTACTTAGGGCCTAGATGCACTTTCAGTATGTAATGTACTCTGTCATTTATGCCATTGTATTCGTAATCATCGTGTCACACATTAAGTCGTCCTGTCCTATCAATAGTCATCGGCAAAAGCTGTCGCGCATTAACGTGTCTTTTCCTCTCAATAGTTACCGGCAAAGGCTGCGACACATTAACTCATGTTGTCCTATCAAAAGTCACCGGCAAAGGCTGTCAGGCATTAACTTGTCTTGTGCTGTCAACAGTCGCCGGATCTATTTTTGACTTTACAAAATTATACAACCTAAGTAGGCCACTTTTCCTATGAGCTCCACATAAACCTTAGAATAGGAGGAAAGAAGGCCATTAACAAAAAGGCCTGGGTGAGGATTAAATACCACCGAGAGATCTGAGAGTAATGAGGAACTAATATTCTGAAAAGAAAAACCCCAAGACATAGCTTGAAAAGGGCTGAGTTGATAAAGTTCTATCAAAGTTATTCTATCTTTCAACCGCTAAAAGAAAGGGGGAGTTTTTGAAAACCTCGTGAGTTTGACAAAAGTTGGGGTACACTTGTACGAGTTTTTGTCAACAAATAATGTGGTACAACCTTGTATGCTTAGTATTTGTTGAATAATAATATTGATGCAATCCTGATCCACCGGGTTCTCATTTGAGCTCTTTGCTTGAGGACGAGCAAAAGTTCAAGTTGGGGGGTGTGTTGACGTCAAATAAGCACCAATTTTATACGTCAATATATTCCGGAATTCCAGCATTTCAGAGGGAAAATCAAGGTTTATACTAACATTTTATTTAGTCTAATAAAGTTCCACAAGTTTTGGTGAGTTGTGGGTACAAAGGTATAAAATGAGAAGAACCAGAGCCGAACCGGGCAAAAAGCCAGGCCGGCCGACCCACCCTAGGCCGGCCGACCTGGCCACGTCACCAATCCGGCTCCGGCTTCTCTCAAGTGGCACAAAAGCACAATTAGAAGACATCTACACCGTCCATGACAGTCGGTTTGATCGAATGGGCACGGTTGCTTCACAAATGAGCATAGGATTCCCTTGGATTCCGTTCTTGCGCATGTCAACTTGATCCACCGGCTTAAGGGGTTAATCTACACCATCAAGCAAGCATCCTAGAAGAAATCCATGGCCGGGAGGTGAAGAAGGTGGGTCGGCCGACCCACCCTAGGCCGGCCAACCCCCTATTGAAGCTCCTCGGATTCCCCTTTGGAGGGTGGCAAGATGACACGTGTCCCAAGCCGTGGCACTCCCTCATTGGCTCCGGGACACTATAAAAGGACCCCTACACCTCACTTTTGGAGATGAACACAACACATTCCTTCACTTTCATTCCACTTATTAGAGTAGCTATTAGTTAGTAGTAGTTGGTAGTTAGAGTCAAGTCAGGCTGAAGCTCGGAGTTCCGGAAGTGTCTTCGGGAATTCAGGTAATAACTCTTGTACCCTTTCCTAATTGTTTCAATTAGTGAGATCACTTCATTCATTACTTATGTGTTGAATTTTATTTGAGCAGAGTATATCTACATAAATGAGTTGTGTAGATTTGCATTACCGGTAGCTTGTATTCGTATGGAATCAGTTTAGGTTCTCACTCATATACTGGAAGAGACAGGCATTGAACCTAGATCAACTTCTTTTTGGTACTGAGAAAGATTATTTAGAAATAGTAGCAGACGTGGTGTCTGAGACTAGGACTAACTCGGTTTACACCCGGGCCCACATATATGTGGTAGGTGGTAGGTGGTGACAGCCCTATCCATCCGTAGATACTAAGTATCTCGTGTGTAACCCACAGCGTCCGGCTTTAGACCAGTAGAGCCCTATCGGAATGATCATAACCATTGGGAATTCCAATTCAGGATAGCGGGTGGTAGTGAATATCTGAGCTCCGACGACGAATACCAAGTGAACCACTGTTTGATTACCTAAGCTCACTCAATAAACTGAATCACACGATTTTGAGAACTTATTAAACTTGTCTCGTTGTCCTCCGAACTGTCTATCTAGCTAGAGTAGCTTTCTCTTTATTTGTGTGAATATTTATCATGTGTGTGTGTCCCGATCTTTTCATTTATCCTAACCCCGTTACCTAGACTGGCTGGTATTTTAAATAATTAAGATATAGAGGATTATCTCTTCAATCCCTCGTTCCCTGTGGATTCGATAGCTCTAGGAATACTTCTAGTGAAAACTACAAGCGATATCCATCCGCTTGCGGATTAATTTCTTTGAGCGTAAGTATCGCCAACAACTGCCTATTTAAACCCATCCATTCTCAGTAGAATGAACGCACCCCAGAGAGTGTCATGGAATTCTCATCTCCACCGAGATAGTGCATGAAGGAAACCGTCCTAAAAGGTTTTTAGGCACCCATGTGTCTATGCGGAGACTTTTGCAAACTCATGAGGTCTAGTGACAAGTCCTACACTTACGGTCTAATGAGTCACCTGCGAAAGGAATCTTTACTGTTCATAAGTCAACCGGTATTAATGAATCCGTGTGCCAGCTAGCCTGTACTCGCCTGCGAAAGGAATCTTTACTGTTGCCTCCAACCGGTACTAAAAGCCCAAATCGCTACTTTTCCTACAAACCGGTACTGATACTGATGCCACTATCAGTAATAGATCGAATCTAACCAGTACTAATGTACCGGTATATTAGCCCAGTTTGCTAGTACTGAGGTACAAGGAAAGTGACGATCAAGCACATATACTCGGTACAATAAATATACACCAATGAAGTGCATTCATTTACATCACATAATGCTCCAATCATCTTTATTTTTGTTGAATAGTATAATATATCCCAAAGTTGCTATTAGCAGCATTTCCAGCAATAACATCTATCTAGTGCAAAATGGAAAACCTCAACGTAAACATGGATGCCTCGCCCCTTGAAAACCTCAAGCATGGATGCCTCACTACATGTCATTTCCACACCTGCAATACCATGTTTCAGTCGGTCTAGTAACATTCTAACAGCGTGGGGTCGGATCCACCGCCAGGGCAATGGGGTAGTTCCCCGGGTCCATGGATTTGCAAGGAGTACGTCCCCGATTACCTGCTGAAGTCACCGGAGATCTTGAAGATGACTTGCCCGTGAGAGCGAAGCTAGAAGTCTAGATGGGGAGGGTCGGGGAGGCCGGAGACGGGGATGGAACCGACGACGGCAGCAACAAGAAGCCAGGGACAGAGGTGGCGAGGACATGGAGCGTCGTGGTAGGGATGGGGCGGCATGGAGGTGGCACCATGGACAGAGACTAAGGGTGTGTTTGGTTGGTCCATGAGGGACCATCTAGGATGAGATAATGGATGGGATTGAGCTGTGCTGCACGGATTCATGATTAAGCTGTGTTTGGTTGGATTTTTGTTTTGCCAGACAAGTTGATCCAAACCTCTCAGTTTCACTCCTCTCGGTCTCACTCCTTGGCTTGCCGCCGGCCGCCACCCGTGCCGTCGCCGCACCATTCCAGCGCCGGCTCCGACTCCTTCCCCGCCGGCCACCGCACCAAGCTTCGCCCTGTGCCGCTGGTCGCCAGGGGAGGAGGAGGCGCGCCGCGGGAAGACGAGGCTCGCCGCTGGGTAAAGAAGAGGAGTATGCGCGCTGGGGAAGAACCTCGGCCACCACGCCACCGCCGATTTGCTCCTCTTGGCCGCGGTGCCAAGCCACCGCCGCCGCCTTCCCCTTCTTCCCTCCTCTGCCCCATGCCGACCCCTTCACCCTTCGCCGCCTCCGCCGTGGGCTGCTCCCTCTTTGTCCGATACATCTCCTCGGCGTAGAGGCACCGAGGAGGTCGCCGGCGGCGGCGGCAGCCAACGGCGGCACCGAGGAGGAGGAGGCGGCGGGGTGGCCGCAGAGGGGGCATGGGTCGCCAGCGTCGGCCATGGCGGGGGCGGCATGGGCTGCTCCGCCGCCGTAGGGCTGCTCCGTGGGCGGCGCGTGGGGAGAGAAGGAGGAGGTGGGCGTGGGGAGAGGAGGTGCCGGAGAGGAGACGGACGAGCCGAACTCACCGATTTGCATCGGAAGAAGCCAACCGGCTGTTTGTACTACCAAGGGATGAGTTGATGTCGGACGAACCGATCCACCTATTATCAACCAAACAAAAACTCATCTCGTGCCGGACGGGACTGTCCAGGTTGGTGTTAGTAAACACACCCTAGCAGTGTCGGGAGGCGGCGTTCCCGACATGGCAACGGGTATGGTGTGGGAACATACCAGCGGCGAAACGGTGGGACTCAAAACCTCAAAGTGGCTTATTCGTTTGGTTCTGCACACAATTAAATTTAGCTCAGCCACCTTGCCTATTTAACTCAGTCATGTCGAACATACAATTAATCGAAGTGTGTATGGTAGGATTTGATGTCCACGAACACGACTAAAAAAAAGGACCTACTTGTCATTCTCATGTTCTCACTCCCCTTCTTTCCCACTCAGACACCAATCAAGACTCGGTCTCCAGGTGTGGCGCGATACTACAAAATCTCCTATCTCTCCTCTCTTTCAATAGTTGGATTATCTAAAGTTAGCTTTGCTCTCATTGGCCAGCGTCGCCCCCGCCTCTACCTCACCTTCGATGTGACCCTTGCTACTCCAACCTTCCTTCCTCCCCTCGCCCTCACCCCCGCACACCACCCCTCACACGCGACGCCGCAAGTGCACCGTTACTGATGAGGAACTGGGCGGCCCGATCTTCTAGTGAGAGGGATAACTACGGTTTGGTGTCACGGCTACCTTGACGACCTAGCTACCAATCACACGAGGATTGGAACCGATAATTGCTAATCCACCAAGACCGGCGTTATCAACCACGCCAAAGCACGATCAATCTGTCCACGAAGGACGGTTCCTGCAAGCAACCGAAGAACAAGCAAGAACAAAAGGTAAAAACAATCTAAAAATGCACATATGAAAACTCACCAAAGCATGAAAGCCAGTTAGAAAATGGATTCCTATCTGAAGAGTGCCTAACCGCACGGATAAGCTCACATTAACCCGTCAATTTTGGATCCAATTCGGGATTTTTCTTGGGAAGTTTCGGGAAGAAATTGGAATGGAATAATATCGATTCATACAGAGTAAAAGGATTTTAATAATATGGTCGTAATCTGTCATTACGTGCGGCTATCTCCACTATAGAAAGAAAAAAAAAAGACAATTCTTGCGATTTTCATCAAGAATTGATTTTTCGCTTTTGGGCGTCGAAATAAACAAAACCCATCCTAATGGATCTGTATGGTAAGGAAAAACACGTAATCTATTCCTTAAAAAAAATCTTGGAGATTTTGTAATGCTTACTCTCAAACTTTTTGTTTATACAGTAGTGATATTCTTTGTTTCCCTCTTTATCTTTGGATTCTTATCTAATGACCCGAGACATAATCCCGGGCGTGAGGAGTCAAAATCCAATTTTTTAAAATTTTTAAGCACACACAAGTTGGGGTTTCGAAGTCGGTACGGTTGGTCTACCTGACACAAGCAAGTTCGAGGTTCAACACATACGTGGAAAACTAGACTAAACAAGAGATGAAGAAGGGAGGTGGCGGCCTTAACTAGAATACATATGAAGGCTAGAGAGGGTGTGCTGGCTGTGGGGCATGCATCCCTACACAACCCTGGGGGTACATGATCTTGAGCCCAAAGTTGAGGTGACGCATCACCTGACATCTTCCGTCCGTCATCTTGTTTTCGTAATTCCTATTGACTTGGATGCAATTTGGCCTTGGGGCCGTATCCGTTGGAAAAATCTTGTCGTGGGATTGTCAATGCATACCAAGAACGTCAAAAGTGAACTTCGTATGACCATGTTATGGACTACTCTCGTTGGCTGAACTGGATTCGCGGACGAATTGAGCTTTCTGTTTGGCAGGCCTTTGAGCAACGTGGTTTGTGGGAGCTTCGCATATGTTGGAGATGGAGAAACGTCTTTTCTAAATATGCCATCACATAGGGGAGGAGGCCATGGTGGTGTCCGAACTACTGGTCATGATGACACGAAATCCAGAGGCCAAGGAGGCCACTCCTGTAATTGACCTGGCTAAGGTGGAGGTTGATGAAGCCATGTAGATGGAGCCACCATAATATACATGGATGATGTTGATGTAGTGGAAGGAGTGTTGAGCATATTCGCATAGATGATGTCCTCATTATTTCGCACTGCCACGAATTAGCCGCTCTCTTGTCGGCCTTCTCTAATTCCAGCATTGCCATGGCACCACACAGTCGTCCTCCTCCACCACTCCTTGATGGATCTGCGGCCCAGTCGTCCTCCTATACCATGCCTCGATGGATCCGCCATTGTGTCATCCTCCATGGCAAGGCCAAGAATCTATCGCCCTGCCTTCCTTCTCCATCATGCATCGAGTAATCGCACATGTTAGTAACGAAGTCACATGACTTCGATTGCAAATGAATGGAATCCGATTTTCCAAGGTCCCTATGACTTTTGAGAACGATGTGCATGAGCAAGGGAAAGGAGTGGTGGTGAAAACAAGTTGTTTACGGGTTAATGCTGCATGTTTCATATCTCAACCCATATTTTGCCCGACATATGAATCCAAATAAGAATAAGCCAGATACAGATTTGAATCCAAATTATTTGAGATATGAATACACGACGAATACATATCGGCCTTAGGTGATCTCAGATAAAGCTTTCGTTTTTAATATAAAAGCCAATGATATGTTAATATTGAATCAAACATTAGATACAACCTGTAGGTTCTAATCAAATATATTTCATATAGAATCTCTATGTTATCGGCTATGTTATTGGATATCTATTTGGCTAATTTGAAATGATATCTTTCAAATATCTTGGATATATAGGTGTGAATCTGATATTGATATATTGCTCTTCCCACATTGTCGACGGCTGGGAGACGGGCTCCACGGGCCGAGCATACTTAGTTGGTGTTAGGCCCAATTACAACCCTTCTCATCCGACTACGTGAATACTTCTCAAGAAGGCCGGGAGATCAAGAAAAGGGGGCATGGTATTTTTATCCCAGTTCAAACATCCACTGTCGGATAATAGCTCTACATCCGATTCTTGTTGCTATCAATGGGTGGAGGATGAGCCTAGGGAGCTCGGACTCCAGTACAATAAGTACTCTAGGTACTGGTGCTGGTATCCCTTTGCTATGATAGGGGAAGAACTCCTCTCCTAACTACTCGTATTCTATGGTCTGTGAGTGCATACATATTAATCCTATCTGGAGTTCTCCGATGGTTTTTGGGGGTTCTAGAGGCAAGATCAGGAGCTTGCTGGTTCTGGTATGGATCGCTTGCTTAACTCTTCGTCCTAGACTCCTTTTATAGGCGGGATGCCTTGGCGTGCTGGATCTCCTGGCGGGCTATCGGGGCACATGGATCATTGTCGGCCAATGGTCATGCAGCCGTACATCCACTGGGATCCTTTGCGCTGTCCATTGGATGGTATCGAGTGGCTATTCAGCTCATGATGATTGGCCCCACATCTTTTCATTGCTAGGTGGTGTGGGTGATTTGACACAATGGAGTAGCTTGCACTGATGCGTGCCTTGGTATCAAGGCTGCCCCTGCCAGAGCTCGAGCTTGGGAAGCTCGAAAGGGGGGAGGCAGACGCTTGTTTGTACCCCAAGAAGCTGGTGTGGATCCCTACATGGGTTATATTGCTTGGTGGGCCTTGCCTGCCTCGCGATGCTTACAATTGCTCATGGACCGCCTGTTATTTCAATGACAAATCCTAACCCATATATTTTCTAGATAGGCGGATTTGAATCTGGATATAGCCGGATATCTTTTTTTTTTGGATCAAATTGAGTTCTGAATGAATTTGGGCTCGGATCTAGTAGAAATTTCCCGTGCCGCTTAGACCCATAGAAATGAGCGTATGTGAATTGAACTCTCTTCATTTTCATTATAAACCCCCTACAACCTAATCAATAATAAACCAAGATCATGGATTCATGGACTAGAGAGTCCTCTTTCTGTCATTGGACTCCAAACCTAGTTGAGTGAGGAGTTGACCTTTGTCCAATTGCTTGAACTCCTTTGTATTGGCATAGAGATGCGCCACTCAGAGTAGTTTGTCAACACTGACATCGGCATAGATCTCCAAGTACTCGACAAACCTTTCATCTCTCACCCCCTGCTTGAACGCATGGTAAACCTCACCATATAAGATGTTGGAGATGTTATTGCAAACTTGGATGAAGCGCTGGATGATGGAGCGCAAGGACTCCACCTCCATTTTCTTAATCATGTCCATGTCATCCGGCATGCCCTCCGGGCACTACAGCCTTTGAAACTGCTTCTCAATGAATCATAGAGCTCTTTCCAGAAGTGAATTGAACTCTCGTGTTGGTTAATAACTAAGTGTGAGCCAGTCCTTCTAGAATAGTGGGAAGATAATTTTCCATGACAACCTCATCTCTCTCGGCCGCTAAGATAGTGGTGGCATAGACGGAGCGAAACTTCTTGGGATTTTGCGTCTCGTTGAACCTCTCTTTGTGCCCGGACAGCTACACGTTCCTCTATAACAAGCAATTGGTACCCAATGCACACCAAACATGACTAAACTGCTCGTGGAAGGTATAGCTCAATCCTCGACACCCTTCTTAAGTCCCTCCAAACAAACACGGGAGCACCTTAATTCTTTTTCTCTCCCCTTATTCCTTCCAACCAAACATGCGCTAAAGTTGGCCAACAGGCCGAATTGAGCCGACCCGATTACTATACGAACCAAGCTAGCCTAGCCAATGGGCCGTAGTCCTAGCTCAAGTTTGGTTTAGCCCAGTTTAAATTGAGCTCGTTTATTTTTGTTAAAAATATTTATGTGAATTAAGAAAAAACCTTTATATTTCACAAATATTAATTATAAATTATCCCATGCTCAAGTCGCCGCCCCGAGCCTCCCCCTCCGTTGTTAACCAACATGTCTCACCCATTAGGGGAAGCGGTAGGCTGAGTCGGGCTGGCCTCACTGTTGTACTCACTACAGGAATCTGACCTATTAACGTCGGCCAAATGTCTTTACGTCGGCCCATAGAAAGCTGACATAAATAATCCGGTTACTTATGTCGGCATGAGCAAACCGACATAAATAGACCGATGTACGTCGGCCGGGCCGACGTAAACACAGGTATCAGGACATAGCGCCAGACGGTACCATGGAACCCTTATTTACGTCAGCTTGACCGACGTAAATAGGTCTATTTACGTTGGTTTGTTCTGGCCGACGTAAATAACCGGATTATTTACGTCGGCTTTCTTGGGGCCGACGTAAACACTTGTGTAGGGCCCACCGTTGTGATTTTGACCCAAGCTTACCCTAGTAGCGCTTCCACTCCACGTCTTGCTAGTCCACTCCGCCGCCGCCGCCCGGCCCCCACCACCGCACCGCCTACCGCTGCCGCACCTGCAATTGCTTCATAAATATCCTTGTCAACAAATCCTCGGATAGCAACAGGTAAAATTCTTTGAAGAAGGACATGGCAATCATGAGTTTTCAACCCTTGTACCTTGCAACCATCTACACTGATACATCTTGCCAGGTTCGAAGCATATCCATTTGGAAACTTCACGCCTTTAAGAAATTCACATAATGCAATCTGCCGCGTCTGGCACTCCTGCTGTGATTCTTGGTTTCCTTTCCCCGCAGTTGATTCTCGAGAGAAGGAGCTCGAGTGCATCGGATCATGCTGGCCATATCTTTTCCCATTCCGTTTTCCGGTTATTTTTTGGTGTGTTCCTGACGCGATCGACCATTCTAAATTCATGGCTCATCTCTCTGTCTCGCTCTGTAGGAACCAGAAGATGTTCCGTCCAAAGGAGAGTGCCCCATCCGGCGGCAAGGTAACAAATCAAGGTTTAAGAGTTTCCTCCACCTGCAATTTCCTTCCTTCGGTTAGGTACCAACAAGAGCAACTCGCGTCCTTCCGAATAGTGGCACGCAGTGTGGGTATGAACTTGGAGCTGTTTTGCTCTGTGCCATCAAACAGGATTTGATCACTCATAAGAGCTTGGTCGAGTAGCTATGGTAATGGTAAGAGGAGTACGTGGCTATATATCTTGTGTATATATTTTGCTCTAATCTAAAAACTCTACCATGAGATTGTAATGTAGGGTTCGGTGGCTCCTCCTGATGCCAATGTTGGAGGTGCTTCTTCTTCGAGGGCTCCACTGACCGTTGCAGACTTCCTTGCCTCGGGAGGCGATGCTGGTAGCGGACATTTCTAATCTAAAAACTCTACCATGAGATTGTAATGTAGGGTTCGGTGGCTCCTCCTGATGCCAATGTTGGAGGTGCTTCTTCTTCGAGGGCTCCACTGACCGTTGCAGACTTCCTTGCCTCGGGAGGCGATGCTGGTAGCGGACATTGGTTCGATATGTCTCCAAGTTGATGTGTATTGTGCACGTGTTGAAAACTATAGTACAATTTGTGCGGACCATCGTTGTGCATGTGCTGATGTGTGTTCTGTTGATGGTCACAACCAAAAACGTGCACGTTCTGTTGATGGTTTAATTGGGCAGAAAAATAGACTATGTATTTGCATTTGTAGAAGTATTGTGGATTATATTTATGTGTTTTATTTATGGTTGAGATGTGACGAAAATACTTTATTGATGGACCATCTTTGTGCATTTGTTGATTCTTGGATTCAAATAAAATTGGTTGAATTGGTTGAATGCTTGAATTAAGCTGAAAACTGGCGTCTAACGGCCTACTAGTAGGGTTCCATTATAAATATTGGAGATATGAAACGAGCCGAACCAACCAGTATTTACGACGTCGGCTAAGCCGATGTGAATACTTCAAATAAGAGCCAGCTCTTTACAGTTCTATTTAAACAAAGCTCCCGGAGCGTCGACCCAGGTCAATGACTAGTATTTACGTCGGCCTGAAAGCCGATGTAAATAAGTCTTATTTATGTCGGCCGCCAACGTAAATAGACTTATTTACGTCGCTTTATTTACGTCGGCTTTTGGGTTATTTACGTCGGCCTCTGGCTGACGTAAATGCCTCAGATTCCTATAGTGACCATGCAAGCCACAGGTAGGCCACCATGCGCATTGGCCCAAAGCCAGGCGAGGTCGGCTGGGCTGCCATCAGCTGGGTCGCGTCTAGGCCGAGCCGCGCACGTGGCATGCCTGTTGGCCAAACATTCTAGACCGAGACGAAACTAGGTGGCCCATATCTTTGACCTTTTTATTCTAAATAAATTTTAAAATATGTTATTTTCATATATTTTATTATGCTTGTTCAAATCTAACGAAATAAATTTCTATAAATTTGTAATATCTTGCTGACTATATATTTAACTTGTAAATTCTCAGGATTTTATATTTCCTCGGTATTTATCATTATTTATTTGTTTTCTCATTATATCGGAAACCTAGGGCCTTTTCTAGAAATTCAAGAGTTTCACCATCTCGAGCCCATCAACCAAGGCATGTTTGATGCATCTACCCTAGTTTTTGAAATACTTTATTGATTTTATAATACTGCATGCTAAATTCTAATAAATTAATTAATTTTGTAGATCTAGTTAAAATCCCACTCATTCCAATATGATCCCAATATTTCATGTGTAGTAAATAAGCTCTAGTAATATTACTCTTGCCTATGCCACTCTGTTTGAGTTAGTTCAATTTATGCTTTGCAATGATTAGTTCCTTTTCTCAATATTTATCACTCTTGCATAGTTTTTTCATGAATTGTGTGATTATTGGGAAACGGGAACTTTCCTTGACTTCCAAATCATGTGTAATCCAAGTGATACATATCTCCTTCCAGCCGGCTCGGGCCGCCCCCGTTTGATGCTCTATGGGCCTATTAGGAGGGTACCTGGGGCCCATGTTGTCCACAGTAGCTCCGAATGCTTTGCAATCGAGTCAAATATCTCGCCAACTGGTTTATTAGTCATTTATTCCTATTATCAACAAGGATGTTGTAAAGAACTCAAGAGATCTTAACATTAGAAATTGATAGCAACACACTGCTCGGCAATACCGAGACTTTGGTAGTCGGCCTGTTTATAAGGCATGACACTCTACTCTTAATGGTGTATTGCATTGATCTGGCTGCTCAATAACTATTCTCATCTTGTGAAAACAGTAATCAGCCCAGCTTGGGGCGTACGTTAAGCCATGTAGCTACGGTACCCGTCTTGCGGTATACTGCATTTAGCATATTAGAGGATATGCGGCATCAAACACCCTATTTTGTCTTGCAAAATTTAGCAGTTGTCCCAGCATGGGACACGTTTTCAGCCGAGTGGTACCTATCCCAACCAGAGGAGGGATCAGCTGGCGACCCACTTAAGGGCATATCATTAGGATAAAGTTTGGCCGAGAGGTGTACAACCGGCGACCCTTCAAGGGATTACCTCCGAACAGCATCTGAGCCTCACCAACACCCAACTTTTGACAAGCAAAGCTGGCTAGTGACCTGACATCGGGTATGCCGTGAGACATCTTTACTAGGTAGCGCTTCCGGTGATATGACCTTATTGGGTGTACCGAGGACAAAATAGGCTCGATGTCAACAATGTATTATCATTGTTTGTGACGTGTTGTAAAGAAAGCCTGTTAAGGGGAGCGCCCTTTGCTCGAATGAATTTGGGCAGAAGCCCAGCAAGGAATACGAAGAGTCTGCGCGCCTTCTCAGCAAAGCCAAAGCGTCACGCATCACCGTTGGGAACCGAGATCACACCCACCACCGTCCAATCATTATAATGGCTTTACCGTGTTTAAACGGGTATCGGGTACTAACGCAACGCGTAGAACCACACCCTGCCTCTAAATTAACCTTCCTTTACTTTCACCGAGTGTTCATCCTCTACTCTCTTCCACAATGGAGAACCAAGGCAAAGAACTCGACAGATGGGAAATCGCCACCGCTGAGAGTGTCACCACCATCGCTGTCGCTCATGCCGCTATGGAAGCCCTTTGGTGGCAATGGCGGGAAGCTAGCGTAGAATGTCGTGCCCTGGAGGCCATTCGTCTTCTGGTTCGCGGGTTCCCGCAACTGTACACAATGCGCCTTAGCTCATTGTCCTGTGCTGCAAAATCTTTTATAATCCAGCATAAGAGCTGTGCAATATTTTAATAAAAAACCTTTGTTCTTCCAAGCTTCTCTTATTCTGTAGTGTCTTTCAAATTACGACTAATTCCACCTTCATTTGAATGAATTAAATCAATCCAGATTCGACTTGGCCGCTCATTATTTGCCTTCAGTTTATGAACAGCAGTCTGCATATCCGAGTAGTTCGGTTCCATAGCAGTTGAAACAACACGCATTTTGGTCCAAGTTAAAGGCCGGCTGAAAAACATCTCTTGCGGCCTCTAAATTCGGGGACTGGGCGGGCGAACCGCTCTACCCTACCCATTTTCGCATATGCCGCTTTATTCACTCCAGTGAACTCCGCCGCTAGGGTTTCTATTCTCCACGCATTCCGTTTCCACCAATCTAGGTCCACTCATGACTCCACCGTCTTCCGCCGCCGCGAAGGCAACCATGAGTGCCAAAAAGTTGATGAAATCCATAACCACAGACCGACGACTTCAGAAGCTTGTAACCGCCGGCGTACTTCCACCGGAGGAGCTAATTTCATGGCGTGTCACTGCCGGTGAGTCCACCGCTACCCCTCGTTCTGATGAGGTGTTAGTCTTTGAATCCTTCCTCCGTTGCTGTCTGGGCCTCCCGTGTTCCTCCTTTCTTAGAGGCCTTCTGCATTTTTATAGGATTGAGTTGACTCATCTCAATCCTAATTCTATTTTTCAAATTGTTGTCTTCATCCATCTCTGTGAGACATATCTCGGGATATCGGCTCACTTCGATCTTTTCCGAGCCCTTTTCCTCCTTAAGCCCTTTACAAGCAAAACAGCCCCCATGGCCGTTGGGGTGCTGGCTTCTAGTTGCGTGAAGCGGCCAAGAAGCTTTATCCAGATCTCCCCATGAAGACTTCAAAAAATGGTTGGCACGCCGAATGGTTCTAATGTGTAAACCTTCCGCCAACCCTTCCTTCTTTCTCCGAGGAATGCCCTGTAGTTCTCCCCTCCTGGTCATCTCCCCTCGCCGAGAGCGAAAGTGATCACATGAGGGAACTTCTCTCTTCTCAAGAATTTGAAGACAAGGGGGCTGACCGGTATCGGAATTGTTGTAAACTACAACCTCCACCATTAAAGGAGCGTGTCCACCTTGGCTTCGAGTACTCGGGGCCCCAAGACACCACTCGGGAAGGAGAAGATAAACTCCCCGAGAAAGCCCTGCTTACCCAAATCACCGATCTTTCGCCTCGGGCGTGCCCATCAACAACTTCGGCTGCTCGGATCCTTATAAGTTATTGCATCCGCCTCCAGCAGTAAGCAAACGACTTCCTTTCTCTTAACTTTGCTTAGCAACGTGAAACTCATTCTACCTTTTAACCCAATTTTTCGCCAATTATAGGAACGAGCGGCATTTTTCTCCGTTCCTCCGGTACCTGAGGCCCCGGTCATAAAGCCGCGATGCCTAAGCGTCCTGCAGAGGACTCGGCTGACACGCCTCCGGCCAAGAAGGGCAAAGGGCTTGTGTTTAGGGACTAAGATGAGGAAGAGGAAGACGATACACTTCTATTGCATCGATGCTGCCAGGGTTCAAAAGCAAGTACTCCTCCGGCCTCGCAGGCTCCATGTCCTCCGCCGTCGCCATCTGCGAACCCGGAACTCACGTCAGGTTCGGGTAGTCATTCTGGCTCAGCCCCGAGTGGTCAAGACACACGGAAAGGCATGGGCCTTAAAATAAAGGTGTCACAAAGGTACGTCCTTATGACATATTCTCTTTACTCCATCTTATTGGAATTGCATCTAAGTATTTTCCCTCAACCACAGGAAACCCAACACCGGGATCATCGTGGACACTCCAAGCATGGTCCCCTCTACCGAGGAAACCAACCAAGCGGCACCAGCCTCTGCGGCAGCTGCTCCTCCACCACCAAGCTCGCGGACGGAACCGCCTCCTGCCAAGGACTCGGATCATCATCCCACGCCCTCGCCAACTGCTCCGCCTCCGCATAGCACTCCAGCAGCATGCAGGGTTGAAGGCTCTATCCCAGCCCCAGCTCCGAAGAGCTCATAGCCAGAAATCGAGGAAATTCCTCACCCCGCGGTGCCTGCCTACAATCCTCCCCTCCGTGTCAAATAGAGGAAAGAGATGTAGGGCTATGAGGCCTATGATGCCAAAGAATCGGAGCAGTTGCTGATACTGTGGAACATGATGTAGTATATATGGCTCCAAAGTGCTTGAGGCATGCCATCTTGGAACTTCAACTTCTTTTATGATCCAAGTGTTTCTGAATGCTTCTTCTGTTTCTTTCCAGAACTTGGGTAGGCACTCAGCACAAAAATCCTAGTGTCTGTAGAAAGCCGTTGAACAACTTAAGTCGAGAGACGAGTTTGACAACACGTTTTACACTCAAAGGACAAAATACCATGGCGAAATTGAGGAACTCCGTAGGGAAGTCTCGGAGTTGCGGTATCGCCATTTAGAAGACGTTAACACCATCCGTGGTAAGTGCTCTACCAATCAATGCTGATCTCATTACTGCTAGTGTCTACAGAAAGCCGTTGAACAACTTAAGTCGAGAGATGAGTTTGACAACTTGCTTTACACTCAAAGGACAAAATACCATGGCGAAATTGAGGAACTCCGTAGGGAAGTCTCCGAGTTGCAATATCGCCACTTAGAAGACGTTAACACCATACGTGGTAAGTGCTCTACCAATCAATACTGATCTCATTACTGGCTTTGTCAATCCATGTAACTTGTCTCTTTGCAGGTCGGGACGAGGCCTTGGCTACCCTTCGCGAGAAGCAAAGGGAGGGAGAGGTTTTACATTCAAACGTTCAGACCGAGAAGGCGACTCGGGAACTAAAATGTAAGACTTATAATCCAAGTCTTTCCTTACTCGATCCCCCTTGCGCTGCCTATGTATCATCCATCGGACTGATTCACAGCCTATCAAGTAAAAACCAAGGCACAATTCGAGGTGTTTGACGAGAAGGTGAAGTTTGCCGTCGAGCTGCGTAACAGAGCTTTGAGGACCGCTACACCTATGCTCCAATTTCTTCATCTAGAGGAGGAGCTGCCCACAAATGAAGATGTTGTGATCTCTTGGCTTTTGAACGCTCCCGAGCGGCTGAAGGTTCTCGTGAAGGAAGCCATGGCAATGTGCATCAGTCAAGCATTGGCCATCGTGAAGTCGCACTATCCCCGAGTTGACCTAGAAGTCATCAAGAAAGGATTCGCCTGCTCTGAGGAGGAAACTTCTGTTCGGATGGAGAAGTCAATTAAAGAGACTTACGCTGCCTTGGTAGATAATTTATACATGTAGGTAGACGATGAAAGCAGTCAAACGGTCTTATAGTATAAACGCTGATCCTTCATCACTGCTCATGCCATTTATTCGAGTACTTGTTTTTGTTTGTCTTTTCGTGTAAAACTTTTTCACGACAAGTGTAGCCCCCGAGTGTAGGGAATTGTCTCATGGCTATTTTCCCAAACACATGCCGAGTGGCTAAAGTTTGTCATCCATGGATTAGAGCGTATAAAAAAGAACACAACTTTATTTTAAAAAAATAGGGTGCGGCGAAGGTGCACACTATTTAGTGTAGCCCCTACTTACTGCTTAGTTATAAATAACTAGGTAGCAAATCAAACAAGCTATTATTACACACAAATGGAAAAAAGTTCAAAAATAAAAATGACATAGCTGTACGATATTTCAGGTATTAGGGACAACCGATCCATCTTCGCGCTTAAGCCGATAAGCTCCTAGGTGAATTACTTCATCAATCACGTAGGGGTCTTCCCAAATTGGAGAGAGTTTATACTCATGCTTCTGATTCCTTCAGAGGACCAAATCTCCTTTGGAGAACACACGGCCCCGTATATTGCGTTGATGATAGCGACGCAAGCCTTGTAAGTACTTAGCTGACTGGATCATTGTTGCTTCCGTTACTTTGTCTAGACGATCAAGTTTTTCTAATCTCCCTTCCTTCGAATGACTGTCTTCATAGCCCTGAACTCGCGAAGACTTAAATTTTACCTCAGACAGGAGGACTGCCTCTGAGCCATACACCAGGAAGAAGGGTGTTTACCCTGTCGCTCGACTCAGGGTCGTTCTGAGCTCCCAGAGCACCAATGGCAACTCCTTAACCCAATGTGTAGCATATGGTTTGAGACGATTGAAAATCCTTGCCTTAAGTCCTTGCAGAACCATGCCATTGGCACGTTCCACTTATTCGTTGCTTCGGGGGCGCGCCACCGAAGCGTAACAAATATTGATGCCCAACTTTTTGCCCCAACCTTGGAATACACTGCTCTTGAACTGGACGCCGTTGTCGGTAATGATCTGATTTTGCACGCCAAAGCAAACAACAATGTCTCAGAAGAACTTGTGAGCTTCGGCTGCTGTAATTTCGATGACTGGCTTGCTGTAAACTTCTCGATGACGACGAAGAGATGAGTAAAACCACCTCACGCTCGCTTGAGGGGACCCACCATGTCAAGGTTCCAGACCGCAAAGGGCCAAATGATCGGTATGGTTTGCAAATTGTGAGTTGGCATATGAATCTATTGTGCAAAGAATTGGCAACCTTCACATTTCCGCACTATTTCCTACGCATCTCTTATGGTCATCGACCAAAAGAACCCTTGGCGATAGACTTTACCAACCAAGGAACTTGCTGCTGCATGATGTCCACAATCTCCCAAATGGATGTCGTTGAATAGATCTTTTCCTTCTTGCTCTGATATGCACCCTCTTAGTACTCCAGAATTGCTTTTGCGAAAAAGTGAAAGAGGACGCGGTGCTACGCTAGCCGGAAAACAAAATTTTCTACCGCGACCACCCAGGAAGCAAGCGAGTCAAGGATCACTGATCGTTACCCTTGCAGAACGTTAGCAGCGGAAGAAGAGTGGGTGAAGCCTCCCCGCGTGCTGCAAAGCACTGTACGTAGTCGAACTCGACGCGGTACAATTCCTCCTTGTCGCGGATGTAGCCGATCCTCTCGATCAGCGCCGGCGCAGGAGCGACGACGCCTCTACGGTATCCACACGTCTAGGGAAGGAACGCTACGCGTTGATGTGCTAGCACCCGTGCGCGCGGCGGCTAGGGTTTAGAGGAGTGGGGCGTGGTGGCGGCTAGGGTTTCGTGGTGGGGAGACTCGCCCACCCCGCGCCCCACCTCTCCAATTTATAGATTGCTCTAACGGGCTTTCTACGAGAAACCCATTATGACTCGCGCTAATGGATCTTCTACAATAGAAACCCATTAGTGCGCAGTGGATCTAAATCTGCACAAACCCACCAATGGATCAAATCCATTAGTAATGTTCCAACCCGTTAAGTGTGTGACCAATTAGGCTCAAGTACAAGTCGGCCGCAGTCCCGGAGAAACATTTCTCCAGACCACAAAGTCGGCCGCAGTCCCGGAGAAACATTTCTCCAGACCAGAAGTCAATAGCGGTACCTAGCATCACATAGTGACCCCCGAATGCACACGATGATCGAATCAGCTGAACCTCGATACACTCATATAGGATCCTTTTGCCACACGACATCAGTCAAGCTCAAGGCAAGAAGTGTGCCACCCTTGTGATAGCTCAACCCATTCACTCGTCAATGTAATGGATATAATTATGATTAACTCTTTAATCACTTTGGCATGGCCATGCACTTTTCTTATCCATCCACACCGAGAGGCCCAGAGATATCTCTCCTGTTACCAAGGAGGGGCAAATTCCATCTTGATCTCTTACACCTCACGTCATGTTTCATGGCATACCCGTAAGCTACCTTTATAACTTCCCTGTTACGGTGAAGCGTTTGATAGCCCCAAAGTATACGACTACGCATGCTGAGAATCAATAAGGATCTCAGGTCGAAGGACCGTATAGGTATACCACTCGAGACTAACCCTGATGGCACTTTTAAGATAACTATCTCAGCAGTGTCTCGGAGCGGGTCTATCCAACCCCATGTTCTCTAACATGTGCCCACATTATTGATTTTATATCTCCATATAAATGATACGTGAAACGTTACCATCAATCAATACATGTGCTGGTCAAATCACTATTGTTCCATATAATGATATGTGACCAGGGATCGTTTAGAATAATGTCATATTGACAATGTGTTTCACAATTAAGTCGTACTTAATGAACAAAGCAGTGACATTTATTCAGGGAACTCATAAGTACATGAACATAGGCATATGATACAATCATCTCACATGATCGCCTCTAGGGCATATCACCAACAAAAAGCTCATACCCGACTAACTTATAATTTTTGCTTTGACGTGTTATGCACTCGGCCAGGCTTCGATCTTCTAGTAGCTCGTCCTTGAGGATGTATTACAAGTATGGTTGAGTCCACCCAGGATTGATGGACAAAACTTCTGCTTCTGCTTTATCTTCCTGTTCGCCGGACGGAGCTGGCTGTTTGATAAAGGGCTTACGCAACTCTTCAACAAAAACTCTAATCAGTACTTGTGCCCGACATGATCCCATCTGTGCGAGCTCATCTGTTGCTTCATTGTCACAGCGAAGCACATGCGCTAACTCCAAGCCGTCAAACTTGTCCTCCAACTTCCTGGCTTACTGGCAATATGCATCCATGCTATCGCTGATATAAGACCACTCTTTTTGTACTTGATTAACCGCAAGCTGAGAGTCCCCGCAAACCATTAACCGTTGGATCCTGTGCGATATGACGATGAAGAGCCCATGGATGAGTGCCTCTTACTCGGCGGTATTGTTGCTGACTGGAAATAGGATTAAAAGAACATATCATAGATTCTTGCTGTTGGAGATATGAGCAGAATCCCAGCCCCGCACCACTGAGCATGAGTGAACCATCAAAGTACATTGTCCAGTACTCAAGATTCTCATTGGCTGCTTGTATTTTAGACTCCGTCCACTCAACAACGAAATCGGTAAGTACTTGAGATTTGATGACTAATCGAGGTTTAAACTTTACTTCAAAGGCTCCAAGCTTAACAGCCCACTTCGCAATTCTCCCGGTGGGTTTCCGATTGTGGAGTATGTCCCCAATTGAAAAAGATGTAATCACCGAAATCTCGTGATCTTGAAAGTAATGTTTAAGCTTCCGTGACGTGATGGGCACGGTATACAAAAGCTTTTGCAGATGTGAATATTGTATCTTGAAGTCACCCAATACTTCACTGACGAAGTAGACCGGGCATTGAACCTTCTGCGAGAAATTTTCGTCTTCCCACTCCACGACCAATGCGCTGCTGACTACATGACTTGTGCCGCTGATGTAAAGGAGAAGGGGTTCTTGAGGCATGAGCGGGACCAACACCAGAGATGTAGTAGGTAACCTTTTTAAATCTTCAAAGGCTTGTTGTGCTTCTGTTGTACACTGGAAGTCGTCTTACTTTCGAAGGAGCTTAAAAAGGTCATGCCGTGTTTCCCAAGTCAGGAAATGAACCGGCTGAGTACCACAATGCATCAAGTGAGCTTATGCACGTCTTTTTGTTTAGTCGGGGCTTATCTTCATGATTGCGCCAATTTTTTCAGGGTTAGCCTCAATTTCATGGTGTGATATGATGAAGCCAAGTAGTCTCCCCGATGGGACTCTGAAAACTCACTTCTCGGGGTTGAGCTATATCTGATACACTCTTAGGCTCTCGAACGTCCGGGCCAGATCTGTGATGAGGTCAACCTTGACGTGAGTCTTCACGACGACATCATCGACATATGCCTCCACGTTGCATTCGAGTTGGGTGTGAAAACAACGTTGTATGGTGCGTTGATAAGTGGCACCAGCGTTTTTAAGCCGAATGGCATTGTGATATAGCAAAAAGCCCCAAAGGGTGTGATGAACGATGTCTTGATGCAATCCTCCTTGCTCAGGCTGATCTGATGATAGCTCGAGTAGGCATCCAATAACTTAGGAGCTTACATCCGGCAGTGTAATTCACCACCTGGTCGATGCGAGAGAGCCCAAAAGGATCCTTGTGACGGGCCTTATTGAGGTCGATATAGTTGACACACATATGTCATTTCTTGTTTTCTTTTGCACGAGGACTGGATTTGCCAACCAGTCGGGATGATACACCTCTTTGATAAAACCTGCTGCTAACAATTTGGTGATCTCCTATCTAATGGCTTCCTTCCGATCTGGTGCAAATCTTCGCAATCCAACTAATCGGCTTGGCCTATTCATCGACATGCAAAGAGTGCTCAATCACTTCCCTCGGGACACCTGGCATATATGATAGTTTCCAAATGAATACAACCTGGTTTGCCCAGAGCAAAGTGATAAGCGCGCCTTCCTATTTGTTATCGAGCCCTATCCCGATCACCGTTGTTTTGGTTGTGTCAGACGGGTCTAAGATTATCTTCTTGGTTCCTTCGGCCGACTAGATAGAGATTTTGGCTTATTTCTTGGCGGGACTTCCCCCTCCTCTTGAAGTGAGGCGACCACCTATCGAATCTTCTCCATCTTGGTCGAAGCTTCCAAAGCTTGTGCCAACTAGCAGCTTTCATTGTCACAAAGAAAGGATTGTTTTACGTCGCTGGGAATTGTGATCACACCTTTATGGCCCGACATCTTCATTACAAGGTATTTGTAATTTGGTACTGTCACGAATTGAGCAATACCGGGCCTTGCCAAAATAGCATAATATGTTGTTTCGAAATCGTCCATCTCAAAGATTAGACATTCCGTCCGGTAGTTCTCCTTTGTTCCGAACATAACAGGCAATGAGATCTGTCAGAGTGGAACCGCGGATGTCCCAGGGATTACTCTGTGGAAGGGGGATGATCCTTTCCCTAGTTCGGACCATGAAATCTTCATCTGGTCAAATGTTTTGATGAATAGAACATTTATACCGCTCCCGCCATTGACCAAGATACTTATGTTTGTTTCCTCGAACCATCGGATCTAGGTCCAAAGGTTATCTCCCAGGGAGGAGTATTCGATCTGTATGATCCAATCGATTGAAAGTGATCGGAACTTCTGACCAGCGCAGATATTTTGGGGCAGCCTGCATGATAGTGTCGATCTCCCAAGTGGTAAGCTTTTGCTTCCGCTTGGACTCATACACATCGGATCCTCCAAATATGTAGCTGATCTCACGCTCAGCATATTGGTAATCCCCATCCGGCTTCTTGTCGTGGCCGTCCTTAGCCGTCGACTACTTGGAATTATCCGCGAACTTCTTCAGTATGAGGCAATCTTTTGCATCATGTTTCCTACAGGGTTGAAAGGGGCACACTGCCTCCATGACATTATTTTAGTCATTGTCATTGGGAGGTTTGGGCCATTTGCGCTTCACGCTCGTGACCATGTCCTCCCCTTTGTGCTTCTTATCATTCGGCTTGCCAGGTTCATCATTGGGCTTCTTCTTGTATCCTCCATCATGACCACCTCGTGCGTTGAGGATGGCTTCTTCGGCGTTGCCCTCCTGGTCCGCCATGGTGAACTTTGCTTTGAGTGTGTCCTTGGGGGTCTCGGGTCATCTGCCTGATTAGCTCTTCGGATTTACATCTTGCGAAAAAGGTGTCGATGACAGTTTGCTTCGAAACGTCTCGAATCTCGTTCTTCTTCTTCGTGAAGCGCTTGATGAACTCACGGAGGGTTTCATTCTTCCTCCGATGTAATTGACCTATTTCCCATCTTCTGGCGGGTCTTTCATAGATTTCTTGAAAGTTTGCAATCAATTGCTCCTGGAGATCATCCGAAGATTCGATTAAATTCTCCAGAAGCCCTGTTAGCCAAATCTGAGCGGCTGGGGTCAGAGTGACTGGCAAGTAATTTGACATGACATTCTTATCTCCTCCTGCTATGCTGACTGTCGGGGCATACACCTGCAACCAGTTCTTTGGATCTCTCTCTCCGTCGAACTTGTCGATACCTTTGAGGATGAATCCGTTTGGCTAGACCACTCAGCGGAGATGCGGAGTTCCTTCTAAGGGACGTGTCTCGTGCCGCCGCGGAGATCTATCACACCAACCATTACGCTGGCCTTGGTGATAATTCCCACCACGATGATTGTTTCAACTGGCAGTGGTCTCGCCGTGGTTGTCGTCGCGCCAACTGTGGTAGCCGCGCTCATTACTGGATGGTCGCTCGCTGTCAGCGCTCTCCCTTTTCCGTGCTTCTATGTTGGGGTGGAGATCATGGCCCGCCGATCGGTGGGAGCCTCCAATCGCAGACTCATGCACCATGCTCCAATTGCACGCAGACCGGCTGTTTTCCATCATGGGCGTAGCTGGAGCCGGGTGTGCGTCATTCTGCTGGATTGTCGCCATCTTGACCATGGCCGTTGCCCGGGCCAAAGTTTGAATCAGCGGGCTTCCTTCAGGGAGTTGTGGGGTGATGGTTTCTTGGAGAGTTTTTGAAGCGACAATGTTGGCCTATGGGGTCGTGTAGACTTCATGCTCCCTCAGTTTCATCGCCTGCCACTCATTCTGAACGTCGCGGCCTTGGATTCGATGCTGGCGTATTCATTCTTGATCCTCTCCATGGCGTTGCTCTGTCTCAGCCATATCAGTAGCGGCTGCTTCGTCTCTAGCGCGTTGAGAGGTCGTACAAAGGTCGCTAGCACCGAACACAAAAACTTCGTTGTAATTGCAAACCTCAGTGTTTCCTTCCAACTCAGAGTCCAAGTGGGAGATTCTAACTTGCTCGCTCTGTCCGAGAGGTTGGCCACCGCTAAAGACACCTATGAACTGAGTTAGAGCAGATTGGATTGATCTGATATGCCCTTGTTGTTGGCTCTCAACTCGGTCACCTCCTAATCCAAGCTTAGAGAAGATCTACGGGTAAGTGGCACCAAAGTTCCTGAGCTCGAAAGGAAATCCGAGTTGAGGCGTAGAAACTCCCCCAGCTTGGATAACGTCCGAGTCCGGGGAAGTGTTGGTACCGAGCTCTCCTCTGCTTATACCGGATGTAGGTACGGGAATGAGTTGTTGGTCCATCCACTTGGAGAATGTGGCCTCCAATTTTGCCAATCCGAATGGAAGTGAGGGTGGTATAGCATTGGCACCTTTTCAAGATCGGCTCTCTTCTGGGTCCGAGAGGCGAAGGTTGTCGATGCCGTCCGTGACGAAGTTAAGGGCTCCAAAGCGAAATGCCTGCACTGGCGTGAAGACGGTTCCTGGCAACTTTGAAGATGCCATCAAACTTGATGATGATCTTGACGCTCTCCTACCTGGCGCACCAACTGTCGACGGTTGTAACCTTTGGGGTACTTGTCGGCAATAGAATTTATATGGGTTGCATAAGTTCTCAAGTCAAATGGTAGCACAAGACAGGAAGACTTTTTTATACAAGTTCAGGCCCTCAACTCGGAGGTAACACCCTAGTCCTGTGCTCTGGGATTATGTGGAGATCTTGATTACAAGGAGTTCTCGAGATTGTATGTTGTGTAGAGAATTAGATGAGATAATGATACATCGGCCCCTACCCCTCCCTTTATATAGTGTAGGGGGATAAGGTTACAAGATAATATCCAGTTTGTTACACCGGATCCTATCTACAGAATGTCCAGCACGTATACGCACCAATATTTACAAATATGAATCTCCTAAACAACTGAGATCAAATCCTCAAACTTTTCTTGACTTCCAAGTCTTGCGTAATCCGAGTGATACCTATCTCCTTCTAGCCGTCTCAGGCCGCCCCCGTTTGCTACTCTATGGGCCAATTAGGAGGATACCCGGGGCCCATGTTGTCCACAGTATGCCTCAGACATTGAGCCTTCAACGCGTGCTTTGTTTTTTATGCTTGCTCTAACATTTTTCAATCGCCGCTCTATAGGATAAATCAACCTATATTGTACTGGCCCCCCCAAGTCAGCATTCATAAGGCAGATGCATGAGTAGGTGTTGCATTGGATTGAAAAACCCGGGAACATAAATCTTTTCTAACTTGCATACGAACACGGCGATATCATACTCAAGCTTCATCATATAATTCTTATTGATCTCTTTAGCACACAACTTCCTAAAAAAAACTCAGTTCGCTGAGCGTTCTCCAGACATCTTCACATACGTAACCTCAACACACGACAAGTACGATGTCTCACATGAATATGTGAAAGTCGTGGGTTTTCATGCCATTTATCTTCCCTTTAGTGATGTTCATGCCTCGCCCAAAGTTTCACGCATACGTGTCGAGAAATTTTATGCTATTCTGAAACCAAAGTAATACCTCCTTCTTTTGCGAGACTGTTAAGCAATATGCAACTTTTGGCTTCTTCTTTCCCCCTCGGCCATGTTCATCGACGGTCGATCGCATATCTCCTCACAATTCCGTCGTGCCTTCGCATTATCTTTGTTTTTTCAGTTATATCAAAGTTTGTTCCATAAATGGGCTCTGCTATGTTCTTCTCTTGATGCATCACATCAGTGTTGTGTGGCAAACGAAGATCATTTGCATATGGAAGAGAGTATATGCAACACTTGTGCATCCAATTATGTAAGATACCATATCTTCATAGGCACCATTCTGGCTATGAACCAACTTGGCATGCCATTCTTTTATAAACGCAATACCCAAACGACCATTTTTCCCTTTTTACTATTGTGTTCTTACGGAACGCATTATTCTGTTTTCAAAATGGATGCCCCTAAAAATGCATCTAGGCCCTATGTGGATTTTGGTGATAGATGATAGGCATACTATAGAGCTAATCTATTTTGTGAAGTTTTGGACAGGTTTTAATATTATGAAAATGATTTGGAGGACATTTGGAGACCGTATAGCTTAAAGGAGAAGACGGTGTACATTTTATTTTAGCGTAAATCTTTTCTTCTGAATTGAGTTTAAGGACACACCGTACTATTAAGAGGGATGCGACGGAAAACCACACTTTTAGATTTTCTAAGTGCTCTTGGTAGAAGAAACTTGACACATTCTATCCACCAATCAAATTTGAGGGAGTTTTATTCACAATCATATCGGACTATCCAATGTCATGGTCCGGAACTATCCGATGCTTGGTCCGATCGACCACTCTCTATCTCCAGTCGCAAAAATATCGGAACTATCCGATGTTGTATCGGAATGTTCCGATATGGTCCGGAACTATCCCATGCTAGGTCCGATCGACCCCTCTCTGTCTCCAGTCGCAAAAATATCGGAACTATCCGATGTTGTATCGGAATGTTCCGATATGTCCAGAACTATCTGATGCTTAGTCTGATTGACCCCTCTCTGTCTCAAATTGCGAAAATATCGGAACTATCCGATATTAATATCAGACTATCCGAATCTGTCAGCAGCAACGGCTAGATTGAGAGTGTGGGTATTTATTTCCCTCTTCCCCCACAGGCTAGGGTTGCCTTTCACATTCATTTCAGCTGAGCACTTATTGCAAACCCTAGCTCACCACCTTCCATCTTCACTCCAACATAAATTCCATTGATTTCATCTTTGAGTGGGTGAAGAAGCTAGACCTAGAGGCTTTGTGTTGGTCAAGCTTCAATCTTGAGCACTTGATTCACTCTCCAAGTTGGTTTTTCGTCGGATTTGTTACTTTTGAAGTTTGAGGGCTCCTAGACGGTTAGGAGTCACCCTAGAGCCACCGGTACATTGTGTGGTGGCCGGGGATAGTTTGTGAAGGTCAGATTCACCTCCGAAAGGGAATGATCCAAAGAGTGAAACCGGGAGTGCTAGGTGCAACCCGAGAGGTCAAGTGTCAAGAGGGACCCCGGCTCAAGTGTGACCGAGCCGCCTCAACGGAGATGTAGGATCTCCACAAAGATTCGAACTTCGGGAACAACTACTTTGAGTCTCCGTGTGTTTGTGGATTTCTATTTGTTTACTTGCTTATTGCTTGCTCTCTCACCCTATTTGGTGCAGGTGTTATTCTTATGTTTCTCTAGTTTGTTATCCCTAACTTCAGCAATATCGAATATTCAGATTCCATATCAGATAGTCCGATTCATATCAGACTATCCGATATTGACATCGGAACATCCGATATTGACTTTTCGCTGTGCTGTTTTTCGCTGTAAAATTGGAAAGCCTGTTCACACCCCCTCTAGGCTACATCTTGAACCTTCAGCCCCGGCTTCAAAAATGCTCAATGACAGTCGAACCAACTCGATTTGCCACCAAATCCTAGTTTGAATGCTTCTGTATCATCCAAACACACAGGGCAACTGAGCCGCGCGTGTGTGCTCCATCCTAAGAACATAAGCAGGGAAATCATGTGTGGAGTACATGTAGGCAGCCCTCGTACAGAAAGTTCTGTTTGTTTTTCTATTATATGTCGGGACTCCCTCTTCCCACAAACTCATAAACAAATCTAGGTTCTTTCCAGGATTTATTGGCCAAGGCACGATTAAAGAAAGAAACATGAACTCCTCTTTCATTAGAACTGAAGGCAGGAGGTTGAGAGGGATGCTAAAAACTGGCCAACATGATTACGATGCAGCCATCATATTGAAAGACGTGAACCCATCAGTGGCAAGTGGGAGCCACACATTTCTCGGACCCACTGCGAACTCTGGATACACCCTATCAAAGTTTTTCCACGCTTCTCCATCGGCCGGATGTATCATCATGTCAGGTCTTGCACGTTTACCCTCCTTATGCCACCTCATCTGCTGCGCGGTCTCCTTTGTAATGAAACACCGTTGCAGTCATTTCTTTAACGAAAAGTAACACAACACTTTTCTCGCCACCTTCATTTGTTTCTTTTTACTATTACCGTCGACGGTCTCGATATATCTGGACTCCCACAATGATCACACACATTTTTGGCAGCATCATTCTTATAGTACAACTTCTCGTAAGGCATTCCCAGACCAGAAAGTAGTTTCCTGCACTCGTGCCAACTGGGGGGCATCTTGTATCCTTCCAAAAGGACATCACCTAAACATCCCAACAACTCATCAAAACAATTGATGGAGAAGTTGTAGTTACATTTCAGAGCCATCACCCATGTGACCATAGAGAGTAGGGTCACGGTGGTTTGATCGTGCTATGGCTGCTTGGAAGATTCTAGAAGGGTTCAGAATTAGATCAAAGAGGTAGTTGCCTGCTCATCATCAAAATCATGGCCAAAATCATCCATTATGTCTTGCATTCGGTCAATTTCATCAAATCCTTCGTCGGGAGGGGTAGGGGCGGCACGAGCACAACCACTCTCACCGTGATAAACCCAACGATGATAACCGGCCTTTAACCCATTTTTGCACCAATGCATTCCCATGTCGTACATGGGCAATGAACGTACGTCGAATATTTGGCTTGGGAACTTGGCGGCTACGAAACCCTGACAGCTGACGCTCCCCCGAACTTTCTCGAACCTAGACAGGTGGACTCGCTCTAGATGGTTCGCTCACAACCGACACCTGTGCTCAGTGGGACCCTGCAACCAGAGAGATGTAGTCGAGCCGAAGACGCACACAAGGAAAATAGAACAACTATAAAACAAAGATCCTTATCCTTGGCGTTCCAGCTGTACGGCCTAGTTGCCATCAATTACCAAAATCAATTAGCCCATGAGAGGCTTGATCTTACACGCCTACACTGGCGTGAAGACGGTTCCTGGCAACTTTGAAGATGCCATCAAACTTGATGATGATCTTGACGCTCCCCTACCTGGCGCACCAACAGTCGACGGTTGTAACCTTTGGGGTACTTGTCGAAAATAGAATTTATATGGGTTGCGTAAGATCTCAAGTCAAATGGTAGCACAAGACAGGAAGACTTTTTTATACAGGTTCAGGCCCTCAACTCGAAGGTAACACCTAGTCCTGTGCTCTGGGATTATGTGGAGATCTTGATTACAAGGAGTTCTCGAGATTGTATGTTGTGTAGAGAATTAGATGAGATAATGATACATCGGCCCCTACCCCTCCCTTTATATAGTGTAGGGGGATAAGGTCACATGATAATATACAGTTTGTTACACCGGATCCTATCTACGGAATGTCCAGCACATATATGCACCAGTATTTACAAATATGAATCTCCTAAACAACTGAGATCAAGCTCTATCCTCGAACTTTTCTTGACTTCCAAGTCTTGCGTAATTCAAGTGATACCTATCTCCTTCCAGCCGGCTCAGGCCGCCCCGTTTGCTGCTCTATGGGCCAATTAGGAGGATACCCGGGGCCCGTGTTGTCCACAGCATGCCTCAGCCATTGAGCCTTCAACGCGTGCTTTGTTTTTTATGCTTGCTCTAACATTTTTCAATCACCGCTCTATAGGATAAATCCACCTATATTGTACTGGCCCCCCAAGTCAACCTTCATAAGGCAGATGCACGAGTAGGTGTTACATTGGATTGAAAAACCTGGGATCATAAATCTTTTCTAACTTGCATACGAACACAGCGATATCATACTCAAGCTTCATCATATAATTCTTATTGATCTCTTTAGCACACAACTTCCTAAAAAAAACTCAGTTCGCTGAGCGTTCTCCAGACATCTTCACATACGTAACCTCAACACACGACAGGTACGATGTCTCACATGAATATGTGAAAGTCATGGATTTTCATGCCATTTATCTTCCCTTTAGTGACGTTCACGCCTTGCCCAAAGTTTCACGCATACGTGTCAGAAAATTTTATGCTATTCTGAAAACAAAGTAATACCTCCTTCTTTTGCGAGACTGTTAAGCAATACGCAACTTTTGGCTTCTTCTTTTTCCCCTCGGCCATGTTCATCGACGGTCTATCGCATATCTCCTCACAATTCCGTCATGCCTTTGCATTATCTTTGTTTTTTCAGTTATATCAAAGTTTGTACCATAAATTGGCTCTGCTATGTTCTTCTCTTGATGCATCACATCAGTGTTGTGTGGCAAAAGAAGATCATTTGCATACGGAAAAGAGTATATGCCACACTTGTGCATCCAATTATGTGAGATACCATATCTTCATAGGCACCATTCTGG
The DNA here is from genome assembly GCA_005191435.1 of Raddia distichophylla. Lineage (NCBI taxonomy): Eukaryota > Viridiplantae > Streptophyta > Magnoliopsida > Poales > Poaceae > Raddia > Raddia distichophylla. The sequence goes on along the minus strand of SPJY01033614.1, from coordinate 61,896 downwards.
CTATGAACCAACTTGGCATGCCATTCTTTTGTGAACGCAATACCCAAACGACCATTTTTTTCCTTTTTACTATTGTGTTCTTACGGAACGCATTATTCTGCTTTCAAAATGGATGCCCCTGAAAGTGCATCTAGGCCCTATGTGGATTTTGGTGATAGATGATAGGCATATTAAAGAGCTAATCTATTTTGTGAAGTTTTGGACAGATTTTAATATTATAAAAAGAATTTGGAGGACATTTGGAGACCGTATAGCTTAAAGGAGAAGACGGTGTACATTTTATTTTAGCGTAAATCTTTTCTTCATAATTGAGTTTAAGGACACGCCATACTATTAAGAGGGATGCGACGGAAAACCACTTTTAGATTTTGTAAGTGCTCTTGGTAGAAGAAACTTGACACATTCTATCCACCAATCAAATTTGAGAGAGTTTTATTCACAATCATATCAGACTATCCAATGTCATGGTCCGGAACTATACGATGCTTGGTTCGATCGACCCCTCTCTGTCTCCAGTCGCAAAAATATCGGAACTATCCGATGTTGTATCAGAATGTTCCGATATGGTCCGGAACTATCCGATGCTTGGTCTGATCGACCCCTCTCTGTCTCCAGTCGTAAAAATATTGGAACTATCCGATGTTGTATCGGAATGTTCCGATATGGTCCGGAACTATACGATGCTTAGTCTGATTGACCCCTCTCTGTCTCAAATTGTGAAAATATCAGAACTATCCGATATTAATATCGGACTATCCGATATCTGTCAGCAACAACGGCTAGATTGAGAGTGTGGCTATTTATTCCCCTCTTCACCCACAGGCTAGGGCTGCCTTTCACATTCATTTCAGCTGTGCACTTATTGCAAACCCTAGTTCTCCACCTTCCATCTTCACTCCAACATAAATTCCATTGATTGCATCTTTGAGTGGGTAAAGAAGCTAGACCTAGAGGCTTTGTGTTGGTCAAGCTTCAATCTTGAGCAATTGATTCACTCTCCAAGTTGGTTTTTCATCGGATTTGTTACTTTTGGAGTTTGAGGGCTCCTAGACGGCTAGGAGTCGCCCTAGAGCCACCGGTAAATTGTGTGGTGGCTGGGGAGAGATTGTGAAGGTCGGATTCACCTCCGAAAGGGAATGATCCAAAGAGTGAAACCGGGAGTGCTAGGTACAACCCGAGAGGTCAAGAGTCAAGAGGGACCCCGGCTCAAGTGTGACCGAGCCGCCTCAACGAAGACGTAGGATCTCCACAAAGATTCGAACTTCGGGAACAACTACTTCGAGTCTCCGTGTGTTTGTGGATTTCTATTTGTTTACTTCGCTTATTGCTTGCTCTCTAACCCTATTTGGTGCAGGTGTTATTCTTATGTTTCTCTAGTTTGTTATCCCTAACTTCAGCAATATCGGATATTCAGATTCTATATCAGATAGTCCGATTCATATCGGACTATCCGATATTGACATCGGAACATCCGATATTGACTTTCCGCTGTGCTGTTTTTCGCTGCAAAATTTGAAAGCCTATTCACACCCCCTCTAGGCTACATCTTGATCCTTCAGCCCCGGCTTCAAAAATGCTCAATGACTGTCGAACCAACTCGATTTGCCACCAAATCCTAGTTTCAATGCTTCTATATCATCCAAACACACAGGGCAACTGAGCCGCGCGTGTGTGCTCCATCCTAAGAACATAAGCAGGGAAATCATGTGTGGAGTACATGTAGGCAGCCCTCATACAGAAAGTTCTGTTTGTTTTTCTATCGTATGTCGGGACTCCCTCTTCCCAAAAACTCATAAACAAATCTAGGTTCTTTCCAGTATTTATTGGCCGAGGCACGATTAAAGAAAGAAACATGAACTCCTCTTTCATCAGAACTAAAGGCGGGAGGTTGAGAGAGATGCTAAAAACTGGCCAACATGATTACGATGCAGCCATCATATTGAAAGACGTGAACCCATCAGTGGCAAGTGCGAGCCACACATTTCTCGGACCCACTGCGAACTCCGGATACACCCTATCAATGTTTTTCCATGCTTCTCCATTGGCCGGATGAACCATCATGTCAGGTCTTGCACGTTTACTCTCCTTATGCCACCTCATATGCTGCGCGGTCTCCTCTGTAATGAAACACCGTTGGAGTCATTTCTGTAATGAAAAGTAACGCAACACTTTTCTCGCCACCTTCATTTGTTTCTTTTCTCCATTACCGTCGACGGTCTCGATATATCTGGACTCCCCACAATGATCACACACATTTTTGGCAGCATCATTCTTATAGTACAACTTCTCGTAAGGCATTCCCAAACCAGAAAGTAGTTTCCTGCACTCGTACCAACTGGGGGGCATCTTGTATCCTTCCGAAAGGGCATCACCTAAACATCCCAACAACTCATCAAAACAATTGATGGAGAAGTTGTAGTTGCATTTCAGAGCCATCATCCATGTGACCATAGAGAGTAGGGTCACGGTGGTTTGATCGTGCTATGGCTGCTTGGAAGATTCTAGAAGGGTTCAGAATTTGATCAAAGAGGTAGTTGCCTGCTCATCATCAAAATCATGGCCAAAATCATCCATCATGTCTTGCATTCGGTCAATTTCATCAAATCCTTCGTCGGGAGGGGGTAGGGACGGCACAAGCACAACCACTCTCACTGTGATAAACCCAACGATGATAACCGGCCTTTAACCCATTTTTGCACCAATGCATTCCCATGTCGTACATGGGCAATGAACGTACGTCGTGTCAGGATTAGGGGTCACTTGGAAAGCATTATCAACGAATGCAGTGGCATTCTCATACCATTTATCTGAATTTTGTTCGTTCGCTCTCCATCCATCGTGCATCAACCTCCTCTCTTCATCCATCGATCTTGACATGATAAGCTACACGTCAAGGTTTCACAATAGGCTTAGGAAGACTTCTAAACTCACCCACGTATGGCCGCTAAGGCGTGTCCCGTTGTGGCGCCAGTAGGGAATGAGATAAAATTTCGGTAGCATAACCCTATAGTTCTCCTAGTGCAACGATGGCCACAAAGAGACTAAAAGGTCATGCCGGCGAAATCTTGTCTCGAACCCACCAGAACCACAACGAGACACGCCTAAGAGGTCATTCTCGAGCTGTCCACTGGGACACCACACATGGGCTGTCCACTGGACAATTCAAGAACATTTTTCACAGCCCGTAATAGAAATGAACGAATTACCATCCAAATTCTTTACGAGTTGTGTTGTTCCTGAACGAGTGACGTACAGCAAGATGACACTATTGTTCAATGTAATATAGAGTAATTACATTACTAAATACATTAACATTATTATTAAATGTTTATTTACATAAAACAAAAATTGTAAGGCAAACCACAATATACAGCAATTGCATTACTAATTACATGGATATTATTCTTAAATTTTTATAAAAATTACTCCTAAAATTATAAGGCAAAACATAACAATTGCATTACTAATATTTTATTTTTTATTAAATTATTATTAATTAATGCTAATTGCATGCCTAATTAAATTTTCAACGGTTTAAGGCCGTCGAGACTATACAACAGTCATTAAAAAAAGGAGCGAAGACGCTACATGTACCTCCGACAGACGGATCACGATGAGAGCAAGTGCGGAGTGGCGGCAAGGTGCAGCGGCCTGGGCAAAGCAGCGGCGTAGCTAGGGCGGGGGATTAGCGGCGACTGGCAGCAGCTAGGGTGGGGACTGGCGGCCAACTGCTAAGGCGACGACTAGCGGCAGGGCAACATCGTCGATTGGCGACGGTGCGCAGGCGGCACTGAGCCGACACACTTCTGGGTAGGGAAGGGGAGGCGGCGTGGCATGGAACGGCGAGGCAGCGCAGTGGCGCGGGCGAGACGGGGCGGCGATGAGGCGCGGCGTGCGAGGCTGGGCGACGGCGCGGTGGCACAGGTGAGGCGGGGCGGCGGCGCGATGTGGTTGAGAATTAGGCCGACAAATACCCTAAGTCCCACGCGAGTGCCCTCTTATTGGGCATTCTCAACAGCCTCATGCAGTTGAGAATGACCTCAACCGGCTCGGCCCAGTGGTTGCTTGCCACGTGGCATACTTTCGACGTCTTAGGGCCGTCGAGATAGATCTCTCAGCCGTGCCTCCACTCTCTGACTGCCACGTGGTGGAATCAGAGTCGTCCAGATCTATCTCGACAGTCAACGGCCGTTGAGAGATCTTGGCTTTGCTGCACGCTTGGTGGGACCCTGATGCTTTCGACGGCATAGGACCGTCGAGAAAGATCTCTCGTCCGACCCTCCACCCTCTGGATGCCACGTGGCGGGATCAGAACCGTCCTGATCTATCTCGTCGGCTAGTGGTTGTCAAGAGATCTTGCCTATGGCGTGCGCTTGGTGGGGCAAAGATTCTCTCGGCGGCTGGAATTCGTTGCTAGAAGCTGTCGAGACAGCTCTCTCAGCCACGCCTCCCGCACTGGCCCTGCCTTCACTATCTCGACGGCTACTACTCTTCGGTCGTCGACAAACACCTGTCTCGACGGTTTGCGTTGACTGCCGTCGCAACAGAGTTCTTTTCTTGACCGCTTTTAACCAAGCTGTCGAGAAAACGTCCTATCTCAACGACTAGCACAACGCACCCCCTTCGGTGGTCAACAAAGCTTAATTTATTTTTAAAAATATATTCAAATTTCTTTTGTGGTGTTTAATGGCCAGTATTGTTTACGGCATGAAAATGCACCACCGTAAAAATTCGTATGCTCAAATTATGTCCGCAATAAAAATTCCATATGTAAGGGGTTATATCGGATAGAGTATTAGTCAATGTTCCAATGAGTTTTATGAAATACGGGTGAGAGGGATAATATAATTTTCACGTATTCACCATTTAATCGGAACACCGTTGTATATAGATCATTGCATTGGAATGTAACAAATTATACCATTTTACAATTTTTCATAGGAAATTTATTACTTTTAAACATAAATATATATATATATATAATGGTAATTATTTACAAATACAAAATATTAAAAAAATAGGATGCAACGTGATACCATTTTGTACACTTATCTATTTTTGTTAAAATTGAAAAAGTTTCACAATTTGTTTTCAAATTATACACATTTTTAACTTAATAGGTAAATAAACATGTATGCAAATTATAATTTTTTTTAAGATTTAAAAAGAGAAAATGGGCCAGCCCAATTAATATACCACAGCCCAGCAGAGTATATTGATCTCTCTCGAATACCCCATGCTAGCCGTCACGATTAAATCCTGACCAGCGTATACTCAAGGGCCGGCCCATAAGTATTCTCGCCGGCGTAGGAATGGCCGTCGATACAGATGGTTTCCCACGCACGCGAATTCTAGGAAAAGACGTGGCGCGGGATTAGGCGACAATGTATCGACGGCCAGGGTCCGGCCGTCGATACTAACTTCTAATAACGACGGCTTGGATAAGGCCGTCGAGATTAGATGCTCAGTATCGACAACGTACTTTTGGTCGTCGAGATTTGTTTTGGTCGACGCGGTTCCTGTGTCATTTTGTGAATTGTGATCGACTAACCCATGAAACTGCCTTTGGTATTTTGGTACGGTTTCTAATTATGATTGTTGCAAGGTGTATCTTACTACCTGTATGGATGAAGTTGGAATCATGGAAGTGTGGGACTTTATGTGTTCTATGTTATATAGCTGTATGTCATATGGTGATGGACTTTTCAACAATAGAGTTATTGAACTAGTATTTACCAATATTGCATTTTAATATGCTTCATATTAGTTGAATTTGTCAATTATGGCGTGTGAATGCCCAACCCTCAGCATAGGTCATGATAATTTCTTCTCTAAATCCGTGTCATTGGCCAAATCCCAACATAAGTCATATTATCCCAATTTCTTTCTTTTCTGAATTTTATACTAGCTTCTATAGGTTTCTATTATTTTTCCTACTTTTTTTCTATTTTTTCTTAATTTTATACTAGCTTCTATAGGTTTCCTATTTTCTCAATTCTCATGGAAACCGCTTGGTAAACCGCGCAAACCGCTCTGCTAGCCGACCTAGGACTTTGGTCAATTTTCACTTGGTTACCCTTCCTTTTCAAAACTGTCGAGTTCTCTGGCTTTCGACCTCAGTTCGGTTTTGTAAACCCTGCCAATAGGAACCAATCTACTCTATCAAGGCCAGAAATACAGTATAATGAAATTAACAGCAACAATTTTTTTGCTAGATGCGACTTCACTTTTGGCCAACTGTAACTGTGAAAGTGTGCTAAAATGTAGCACAAAACTAATGTTCTTTGTCAATGTTCATTCTCATCTCTCAAGCCAATAACAGGAGTTGCAGCCGGCCATTTTTTGGCCATGCCGAGTAGTACATGCTGCTACAGATATACTGTCTACAACAATTGTCGTCCAGAAGTGTTACAATTCTAATATTGTTGCAGAAACTAACAAATGCCTAATCTACACAAGTACAGTTCCGGGTTTACATGGCACGAAACCTTTCACCGGGTCTCTTTCCACATCCTAGCTTTCTCCAGGATGAACTTCCCTTCCTTGTATTTCTCGCTCTCCTCATACGCTTTCTCCTGTAGCATATTATACAGTATGCGTTAGTCAGAGTAAAATGGGCTAAAGTGACCAATTAAGCAAACTATATATGTCTGGACCTATCATACGGAGTAATCATGCTATTAATAATAAGGATGAATGAAAAGCATAGATCAGTACATGAATGCTTCCAGTTACAGAAAAATGAAACAGTAATTGGAAATGCAGGGACTCCGATGGTTTGGAGCTGGAGACAAGAGTAGGCTAGCAATCACATGCACCTGAAAACCTCAGTCATTTTCTCAAAAAAAAAAAAACTTCAGTCATACCTTTTGGCATCTAGGAAACAAATTAATTGATTTGATGAAAATATGTGAGAATGCCTGCTAAATAAAATCAACATATATAACAAGCAGCTATAACAAATCAGATCAGAATTGAGGACTGGTTAGTGGTTGTACTTTCTTTAATACTAACAGCTAATATGGAACAAATCGACAAATCCACATAAGAACAAGCAAAAAAATTAAATGAGTTACAAGATAACTAGAGAAACCACAACCACTTGTGCGTTAATTAATAAGGCAATGGCTCTTAAGAGCTGCAGAAAAGGGTAACTGGGGAGGCACTCATGTAACAGAAATTATCTGGGTAACTGGGGAGGCTCTCATGTAACAAAAATTATCTGACAAGGGGATCGTGGTACAGTGCCAACATTACACAGACTGACTGAAAAAACGTGATATTTTCAAAGGCTTGGAGCAACCATATCGAACATAAACAAGATATACACGATGCCTTTGCAGAAGTTGATACACAAACTAGATTTTCTATACCAATGGGTGCTAACATCTTGAGTTACATGAAAACCATGTTTAAATTGCTTACATCTGCTAGAATTCGTGGACTGCCATGTTTCAACATCAAATTGTTGCTCACAAAAACGCTAATCCTCAATAGTTGCAACAATAAAGAGAAAAACAGCAATCCTCACTTATTTGGGATGGTTAAGCACAAGTCTTATCTATAATAAAAACTGAGCACAGTATTTTCTGGAAGCTAAACTTGATGTACATAAATGTGCTGAGTTCCTTCAAAACATCTGAGTATTAACAGGGTCATATTGAAGGATAGACGCTAATCAGGAAAAAGAAATGCATATTTATGTATTTAACTGAGGCAGGTATCATAATATGACATAAAAAAAGCAGTTCACATCCAGTGATGGATTCTAATTATGAGTTTATATATGCAACGAAGGAAAAAAATCACAAAATTATTTGGCCTACATAGACTGAACTAGTAAATCATTGTGTCATACAACACTATAACTTATAGGAACAGAACAACTTCACTTGAGTTGAACTAAAGGAAAGTAAGAAACATAACAAGTATAAGATGTCATAAAGGAGCATCAACTAATATGCTTTTCTCAAAATCCCTTGGCCTAAGAATTTCTTCATTAGAACAACATGCATAATCAACACTTGAGGCATACATAATTATATGCTGAAAGCAAATTTCGATGTTAACTTACATATCTCCAGCCGAGGATTTGCTGGCAGCAGCTACAATAAATGTCATTCACCGTATGCAATCCAGTCAGAAGATACCGATCCTCATTAGGTCCTAGGGATATATTCACCCTGAAAAGAGAAATGTCAAATGTCAAAAGAAAGAACTTATTTACAAGTTAAAATAAACTGAATTCAGTGCCATGATTCAGACTTTAATCCAACAAACAACTATACATATGTTTGGTGATCTCTGAAAGCTAGATGCTGGAATCAAACTAGCAATGGTAACTGGTTATACTACATGTTGACAAACTGGAGGAAATACATTAAGTGAAATGCAGGAAGCTGTGAGAATAGCAAGGTGACAATGTATGGACATAGCTACCCACAATCTTTTGTGATAAACCTGCGTGATGATTTGGAACAATCTGTGAGTCCCGCAGCAACCTCCTAATGAGGCAATCAGGCAATGACATCGGCAAGAGTATAGTTAGACGTGAGTATTACTCCTCAGCAAGAATCGAATAGAAAATAAAAGCAGGCATATATAATTCCACATATTCTTCATCACTAACTCGATCCGAAAAAGAAAGCTAAGCACTCGTGCCTGTTTGGAAGCAGTTTTGATGGTTTGGCTATTGCCCGTCAATCAACAAACGGCCGGCTAATCGACCACAATTGGATCGATCAGAGGAGCACAAACCCACAATTGGATCGTTGTTCAAGCATCTGAACCCCCACGCTTTCGATCATGGAGTCCCAAGGATCGAGCTACGTACGGACTTAACCCCCATCAGTATCCACCCACATTTGCCAGAACTCAGAAACAAGATCCAATTCCCAATCCCTACTCACGAACCCCCCACATTCTCACGGCTCAGGAGCACAACTCCATCGCCGGTGCAGAGTGGGGGCAACCATTCAGGAGAACCCCCAAACCCAACTCCAGCACGGCCGATCAAGAGAATTCGCCAGAGAAGGGGCGGGGTGCGCGCGCACGTACACGCGGTCGAAGAGGTAGGCGCGGCCGAAGCGGCCCTGGAAGTCCCTGGAGAGGATGGCGCTGTAGGACGCGGCGTCGACGCGGCACTGCCGGCACTTGAGCACCGCCGCCGCCGCCGCCGCCCCGTCCCGCGGCAGCGCCTCCACGAACAGCAACCCCATCAAGACCGATCGATCGATCGATCGCTCGCCGGAGAGCGGCGGTGGAATCGAGGGAGGAAGCAGCAAGACGAAGCGAACCGCCGGTTGCCCTTTCCTCGAAGAAACGGTGGTCGGTGGGTATTCTGGCGTTGGCGCAGGAGCTACCTTAAACGGCCGTTCAGCAAACAAATTCGAGATTTTCCTTTTTTAAAAAAAACTAACCAATGGTCATGATGATCATCAAGCGAGACTGGATTTTTAAGGAGAGTTCTGCGCAGTTGACCTATCTTATCTTATTTATTTATTTATTTCACTTATCTTTTAATTTTGAAGATTTCTCGAGATGAATTCGAGAGTCGGATCCCCTTTTTTACTTGTTTTAAAGATCCTTTTGACATGGCTTTGTGATAGAAAAATACTGATTGCAAAAACCAAATTATATAGATAATATAAGCAAATAATTATATAAATAAAAAAGATGTAGAGAATAAGGAATTAGGTTCTGTTGTTTTGAGCAGATTTGAACGGCTGAAATGATTAAATTTCGAGAGCTTCCCGATATAGTTTCAAGAGTCGGATCCATTTCGTTTAACTCACTTTCTAAAGCGTTAAGGCCCCCACCTTCGAAACAGCTAAAAAAACAACTCAAAAAACCAAAACCATGTATCTCAAAGTCACGTCTCAAATATTTGTAGTCGCAAGAAAACGCAACCCCCTCGCCGGAACACTAGTCGGCCGTCGCCACCGTTGCCTAACAAGGAAAAGGTGTGGGTCCACTCGCTATGGACTGATGTGCGCACACTATTATCCAGCGGACGAAGTAACAAATCATGTAGGACAAAGGGAGGTCGTTATTATCCAACAGGCATTAGGACATATCACCACGGTGGAACGGTGGTCTACCGTGCATGAGCGGATAGCCATAATAGAAACCAAAGGGTAAGAAGACGGGGAACTAAATATCACACTCTAAAAGCCACCCAGCGACAAGACTGTTGACACCCAAATTTGGCAGAAAATCGGATATTCAAAAGAGGCCGAATATGTTAGAATTATTGGGCCAAATCGGAAATGGGGTTCATCGGCAAAGAGAAAGAGATATTAAAGAATACCGATGGGCAAAGGACTTCGGAAGAGATACGATCTGATCAGAAGCACGTCGCGGTAAATTAGGTCGTATCAGTATCGACTTTGTAATACTATAAATAGGACCTTAGGTCTCGATAGAAAGAATAATCAATACTCAATACACCAAATACTTTCTCGAATCCGATCGACTTCGTCGAAAGGCTTCAACTCGCAGGTAGAGCTATCTCGATGGGATAATTGATTCTCTCCTTGTAACCCATGTGCATGGCTGCATCATGTTGATCTCATGTATACAAACCATGTTAGACTGTCTCGGGATTTACCGATCTTTAACATGTTTTCGCATATTGCACTGTCTCGATTTAATCGATCTGTAATGTGTGTTTACCTTACAATACTGATTGTCAAATATTTTGTATGCTTTTCCTGAATCCGATATATGTGACTGTCTCGTTTGATCGATCTTACATATAACTCTTTTAGGATTTTGTATATGTAGATGATTGCCGATTAGTATTGTGTTATTTTCATCAGTCTTAAATCTGTAAACCGATCTGTTAGTTACATCTCGTCTTAGATTTGAATACTGTCTTGGCTTGACCAATCTATTCAATCTATTTCCATGATTTAATCTGATATATCGACTAAAGGGTTTAATATTGATATTACCGAAAATACCAAAAAGAAGTGAAGTCGGCCGTCGCCACCGTTGCCTAACAAGGAAAAGGTGTGGGTCCACTCGCTATGGACTGATGTGCGCACACTATTATCCAGCGGACGAAGTAACAAATCATGTAGGACAAAGGGAGGTCGTTATTATCCAACAGGCATTAGGACATATCACCACGGTGGAACGGTGGTCTACCGTGCATGAGCGGATAGCCATAATAGAAACCAAAGGATAAGAAGACGGGGAACCAAATATCACACTCTAAAAGCCAACCAGTGACAAGACTCACTGCAAGAGAACTCTAGTGTAGTAGGACTAGATTATGAGCACTAGTGTAGGACTTGATAGTTCTAGGAGGAAGTTTTTCCCCTCTCGTAGCCACGTTAGGAACACACACAGTGCCCAAAGCACTTAACATACTAGACCTCGGGCTTCTCTAAGTTTGATCTCCCCCCTTGTACTTGTTTCAAGCTCGATAAGGAATAAAGACTAGACATAGGGTTGTTATCCGGCAGTGGAGGCCTGAACCAAGATAAAATTCCTCGTGTCACCATCTTCTAGTTTCAACAACTGCTCGACCTTCCTTTGAACAGCCTGAGCATTGCTGCAGGGGAAGGGACGTCGTTGGGCCTCACACCAATCTCATAGGCTCAGCCCGTGGATCCTGTCTCCTAGTCACTGACAGCGTGCACACCATGGGCCCGACTGCAGCCTTCCTTGCACGATTTCATCAAGGATGGTTGAGGTGCCAAAGGATGACGAGGGCCAGTGTCTCGACTTCAGCGACTACGATGATCTCAATGACCTCAACAAGTCATACGAGAAGTGGAAGGTCAACCTTCTCGTCGGTCACAAGCCAATAAGATGGAGGTAGAGACCTCTCTCGCCTCCTGTCGACTGGTAACTAATCAGGGGTTACCGTCGGTAATAGATTTGTTTTAGGGCTATGTGCAAGAACCAAACTCAATGGTAACACAAGAAAGGGTTTATCCAGGTTGAGGCCCTCAATTCGGAGGTAACCCCCTAATCCTATGCTCTGGAATTATGTGTATGCATATGAGAAGATGATGATGATCCCTCTAGGGCCCCAACCCCTCCCTTTATATAGTGCAGGGGGGATAGGGTTACATTACCTTATCCAGTACATGGTACCGAATTTTGCTATATCAGCGTATGACGTGCACCGACATTTACAGGTACAAATCTCCTAATTACATGGAGCTAAACTCTATCATCGGTAACATCCTTGGCTATCAAGTTGTATGTAGCTCGAGTGGTCTTCATCCTTATCCAGCCTGTCTGAGTCGACCCTAGTTGTGACCTCATGGGCCTTCTAGAGGATACCCAGGGCTCATGTAGTCCACAGTATGCCCCGAGTGCTTTGCAATCAAGTCAGATGTCTTGCCAACTGGTTCGTTGGACAACTCAAGAGATTGTAAAGAACTGAAGAAATCTTAAGTTTTTGTGTTGAGAGCAACGCCCAGTTCGGTAATACCGAAACTCCGGCTATTAGCCTATTTGGCACATTACTATACCGATGTGTTCGGCTACTTGGCTCCCATTCTCACTTTGTGAAAACAGCAGTCAACCCATCATGGAGCACGCCTTAAGGCACACAATCACAGTTTTTGTCTTGGAGCTTACTGTGTGTTATGCGTTTAAAGTGTGTACAACATTGGACGCCTGGCCCTGTCTTGCAGAAACCTGCACTCGGCTAAACATGGGGCGCGCCTTTCAGCTGGGTGGTACCTGAGAAGGGATCAGCTAGCGGCCCACTTAAGGGCAAACCAATTGGATAAAGTTTGGCCAAGAGGCATTTATATCTAGGTTGCGTCATACAACTGGCGACATATAAAAGGTATACCTCCGAAACAGTATCCAAATTTCATCAACACCCAACCTTGAGCTTGCAAAGTTGGCTAGTGACCCAGCATGGGGTATGCCATAAAACATTTTTCAATGTGTGGTGCTTCCGGTAATTTGCCCTTAGGGGTTACCAAGGCCGAACTAGGCTCGATGTTAACGTATCACCACCGTTGGCGGCATATTGTTAAGAAAGCCTGCTAAGGGGGTTGCCCTTTGCTTAATCGAATTAGGCCCAAGCCCATTTGTAGGGGAAGGCGAAGGGTTTTCGTGCCTTTCTTGCCCAGTCGAAGCGTCATACGCTACCACCGGGAAGCGCACCGCACCCACTCCCGTCCCATCGCCATGATGGTCTTACTGTGTTCAGAACGGGCCGCGAGACGCGTCTCTTCGCATTCTTCTGTGTATAAAAATCCCTAGATACAGCGCATTGCTCCGCATCCAGTCTTAAAGATCTTTCTTTCTCCCTTCTCAGAAAAAACACCAGACCCTTTCTCCTCTTCTTCCCCTCACAATGGAAGGCCAGGAGTGAAATGATCGACGAGTGGGCCGCGGCCGCCGCCAATGCCGCCGCTCAAGCTGCCCTAGACGATATCTAGATGCAGTTCTGCGAAGTGACCGTGGAAATCTGTACCGAGGAAACCATTAGGGTTCTAATCCGCGGGTTTCCATAGTTGTACCAAGTGCGCATCCAATTGAACGACGCACTGGTCGCCAATCTGCTGGCAGAAGGATGGTACTAGAAGTGCCCTCATCCAGCTCACAAGGGAGAATGATCTTTTTTTATTTCCTTTTGACTCTTTGTAAGCCAGCAGCGAGCTCTACCTCATTGTGCTGTGGTACAAAGTTCCCTTTGTAATTTGGCCTAAGAGCCGTAATGAAAATCCTTTGGCAAACCAAATTGCTACTAATTTTAATCTTTTTGCACCATTGCGAAATCTTGAGGTCCCGACTGATCTTGCCTCCATCCGAGTAGTTAGACCGATGCATACCTCATGCCACCATTCAGTACTTCAGCACTCTTCTCCACAGACATCACTCGGCAAACCCGAGTGGTTTTAATTTCAACATCCACCGAAATAGTCATTCTTTAGTGCCGAATTAGGCCTAGCCCGAAATACGCTCCATGGCCCTTTAAATTTAGGGGACAAGGGAAAGAATCGCTCCAGCCCTCCCATTTCTCGCGCTAGCAGTTTCATCCGCTCCAGTGAATTCTACCGTTAGGGTTTCCTTCCTTCGTACACTTCACCACCCACGATCCCGATCCAGCAATGGCTCCATCGTCTCCCGCCGCCACGAAGGCAGCCAAGAGCTCCAAGGAGTGGATTAAGTCCATCACCACGGACCGTCGGCTGCAGAGACTCGTATCAGCGGGCGTGCTCCCTTCGAAAGAGCTGATTTCGTGGCGCGCTGCCGCCGGTGAGTCCTCCCCAGCTCTCGCTCTGACGAGGTGGTGGTCTTCGAGTCCTTCTTCCTCCGTGGCTTCGGCCTTCCTTGCTCCTCCTTCAGGGGCTTCTGCACTTTTATGGGATCGAACTGACGCATCTCAATTCCAACTCTATTTTCCAAATCGCTGTCTTTGTTCATGTTTGTGAGGCGTATCATGGGATCGCACCTCACTTTGATATTTTCAGATCCCTTTTTCTTCTCAAACCCTAGCCCAGCAAATCAGCCCTAGACCGTGGGAGGCACTGGCTTCCAATTGCGGGAAAGGGCCAAGAAATTCTACTTTGATCTTCCCATGAAAACTACAAACAAAGGCTGGCACACCAAGTGGTTCTGTTGTGCCAATCTTCCTCTAGTCCTTCCATCGTTCACGGGAGATTGTCCCACAGTCCGCACTTCCTGGTCCTCCCCTCTCGCCGAGAGCGAAGATAGCCAGGTTAGGGAACTACTTCCCCTCCTTGGGGATTTGAAGGCTAAGGGGCTACCCGGCGTCGGTGTAGTCATAAACTTCAGCTTCCGCCATGTCCAACACCTCAAAGAGAGAGTACACCTCAGATTTGAATATTCGGGGTCTAAAGACGCCACTCGGGAGAGCGAATACAAGATCTCCCGAAAGTCCCTAGTCGACCGAGTGGCCGATCTCTTCTCCTCGGGCACGCTTATAGACAATGAAGACTGCCCGGTTGAATATCATTTGTCGAACCCACCTCCTACGGTAAGCAAAGAACTTCCTTCCCTTCAACTTTAATTGACATTAAGAAATTTCATCATGACTAACCGAGCTTTACCCCTTCGCAGGACCGCGTCATATTCTTCTCCTTCCATCCAGTGCCCGAAGCCCCTATGTCGACTGGTGGCTAATCGAAGGTCACCGTCAGCAATGAATTTGTTGCGGGGCAATGCGCTAGAACCAAACTAGATGGTAACACAAGACAAGGATTTATACTGGTTCGGGCTTTAGTCCTGTGTTCTGGGATTATGCTTTTGTGTGTATTCGCATATGACAAGGAGGCAGATGTCTATGATGATGTAGATGATGCGTATGTCTATGACCCCTACCCCTCCCTTTATATAATGCAGGGGGATAAGGTTACATGGCTCTATCCAGTACATGATACTAGATTCTGTTATATCAGCACATGATATGCACTGATATTTATAAGCATCAATCTCCTAATTACATGGAGTTAGACTCTATCCTCGGGAACATCCTTGACGATCAAGTTATGCGTAACCCGAGTGGTCTCTATCCCGATCCAGCCAGCCAAATCGGAAATGGGCTTCATCGGCAAAGAGAAAGACATATTAAAGAATACCGATGGGCAAAGGACTTCGGAAGAGATACGATCTGATCAGAAGCGCGTCGCGGTAAATTAGGTCGTATCGGTATCGACTTTGTAATACTATAAATAGGACCTTAGGTCTCGATAGAAAGAATAATCAATACTCAATACACCAAATACTTTCTCGAATCCGATGGACTTCGTCGAAAGGCTTCAACTCGCAGGTAGAGCTATCTCGATGGGATAATTGATTCTCTCCTTGTAACCCGTGTGCATGGCTGCATCATGTTGATCTCATGTATACAAACCATGTTAGACTGTCTCGGGATTTACCGATCTTTAACATGTTTTCGCATATTGCACTGTCTCGATTTAATCGATCTGTAATGTGTGTTTACCTTACAATACTGATTGTCAAATATTTTGTATGCTTTTCCTGAATCCGATATATGTGACTGTCTCGTTTGATCGATCTTACATAT
>SPJY01033614.1:0-34813 GCA_005191435.1 Raddia distichophylla | reverse complement strand
CAGTGACGTCGGCCATCGCTCTCGCCGACGTCAAATCTTCGGCGCTTTTGTCGTCAGGATAACTCTGGCCGACGTCACAGAGGGGGGCAAGGGGCTCGGGAAGGTAGGGGAGGGGAGGGGAGGGGAGGGACGTCGGTCATATATCTGGCCGACGTCACTGATGGGGAGGATGTCTCGGCGGTCTATTTTTGGCCGACGTCAAAGAGGACGGGCTTGGGGGGCAGGGAGCAGGGAGGGGGAGGGGAGAAATGACGTCGGGAATTACTTGGCCGCCGACAAAAGTGAGCAGTGTCGTCCAAGCAGTGTCGGCGGATCTGTGTCGTCGGCCAGCCGCCGACAAATGCCTATCACGTCGGTTTTTTAGACCAATGACGTCGGTTCTGACCGCCGACACTGAGTTTGATTGCTGTAGTGACCTGATCAAAATAAAACTTTGTTATTTATTTAGGTTGATTCTTTATCACTGAGTTCAATCGGGCGGCGCACCACAGGTGCGCTTACATTGCTAGTATAAATACATAGTGCCTCAAGTTTTTATATGCCGGACAGGCTAAATATTACAATACCCTTAGGTATAAATTAGTGATACATGCTTTTTGGTGGGGTTGGACCATTTTATTTGTGTAAAGGCATAGTTGCAATAACATTAAGTAAAAAATCTAAAACTTTGCCATTTTAACAAAACAAATGTATACTGTGTTATTATGTGCAGGTTGATTGTAACCAGGGTTTTCCATATTTTAACATATCACATAGTAATACACACCACTAGTCATCATCCAACATGTTATTTAACATTTCAGACTACTTAGTCACAAGTTAACATACAACCTAAGACCAAAACCAATGACTACACAATCTAAGCCACCGTCGGTACGGACCAAAGTATTTTATAAGCACCAGAGAGAGATACCAGAGTCACGAGAATCAGATAAACCTTGATCTAAATCTAGATTTGGATCTAGATTTAAGATATTGTGCCCGTGGATTTGAGAAGGATGAAGAGGGGAAGAAAAAGAGGTGGTGAAGTAGCATGGGTCCCCTTCCTCTCCTCATCAGCGAGCTAGCGGAGAGACAGAGGGAGGGGACCAAGGAAGAGATGGGAGAGGTTATTGGTAGGAGGACATCAAAAGAGACAAACACCGCTCTTTGTATAATTGTCTCTACTAACTTAGCATTTATGTAGTAGTGCCATATTAGGGGGTTAAGTTTTTGAACTGATTGTGTACAATACAATGGGTGTGTTTGTCTATTAACTTCTACGTATATATACAGATAGTACACTGATCGCACATAGATATATGTTTTTTTGATAGCCAACAGCTTTGAGAGTTGATCTGCTTCGCCGACCAGGAGATCGATCATGTTTATCGGCTTGGGTGGTCCTGCAGTTGTACTCTATGAGCTTAATTAATTTAAATCCTATATTCTCTTCTTTTTATTTTTCTCACGACTAATCTATCAACTAATTAAGATGACACTGTTTGTTTTTAAAAAACTATGATGCCACTGTAAACTCGACTAATCAATTCTATATAAAAAGGGCCTAACCAGCCGATCGCTCGTTAGGCCACGTTTTCTGCCTCCAGAACAAGCCACTTCGTTGGTCATTTACGCGGGCCACGTCACCTCAGAAACAACGGTTGTCCGATCTTCTCGCGAAATAAAATCCGACCGTCCATACTAAATTAACATTAAAAAAATGTTCCGCACATTGCAGAATAAGGCGGGTGGCTTGCACTATCGGCTAGCTGAGGTAGGTCTCAGCACAGAGCCGAGCGTTCGAATCGTGCCACCGCCGCACAACTTTTCTGGGCTTTTCCTACTCCCGCGCTTATCAAGTACCTGTAGCCACTTACCTGTGTTTAGTCGCAACGTGTCTGCTTGCTCAGTCCACCACGCTGCCTATTTTTCAGTGTGTTGTGTTTTTTTACCCTTTCCTGTTTCTTCAAAAAAAAAATTGCATGTCACCAAAAAATAAAAAAAATGAAAGTTTTCAAAAACTAAACCATAGCTGCAAAAAGAATATCCATAAAAAAATATGTTATTCAAAGTTTGTAAAGTTCAAATTTACAAATAAATTGCTCTTTCATATTAAGGGCATATTTCTTCTCGTTTTTACATTTTTCAACTTTATTTATGTACGTCACCAAAAAAAAAAATAGATTTCAAAGTTTCATAACAATGTTTGGAAAGGAACATACACAATTTAAATTTTAAAAAATTAATTGTTTTTATAATGCAACATTCGAACTAAGCATTTTATTTTTGCTAGGTCACAAAAAAATGAAAGTTTCCAAAAATTAAACATGCCGGAACAAAGATTATCCATAAAAGGTTTTATGTTGTTCAAAATTTTTTGGAGTCCAAATTTACAAATAGCTTCCTCTTTCTTATTAAGTGCATATTTCATTTCGATTTTTCGCTTTTAAATTTTACTCATGATGGGTCACAAAAAACATAGATTTGAAAGCTTCAAAACCATGCCTACAAAAGAATATCCAAAATTAATTTTCTTCAAAAATTAAAAGTTTTCAAAATCCGAGATTCGAACTAAGGATTCAAAAAATAAAATTTCGTGGGGATCCATAAATATACTTGAGCATTACAAATGCTGACTTATACAAATTGAATTATGAAATAATAGAATTTTTTTAAAAAACCATAAAAATAAAATGTGTTTGTGTCTTACGAAACTGATGGTGCGTAGCCATTGCTAGTTTGCTACAAGCCTCCAACTAATTAACATAGCATATATAGCCAATTAGATATCAAGGAGATGCATGGTTTGCGATTGCAGAAAAGAAGCGTTTGATCATATAACTTGCTTTCGAGCAAAACGTATTAGCGTCCGTTAATGCCCAACAAACTGGTAAGAGATTCCAACAAAAAGATTCTCACTCTGTTTTAAAATGTAAGACATATTAGTTTTAGACAGGGTATTTAAAGTACAAATTTTACCATTATTTGCTCTCACAATATATTATTAATAACTATAAAATTAACATCATTTGAAAGTATTCTCAAACATAAATCCAACTATATCGCGTACATAACACTAAGCATATATGTTTTTAAATCAATTATTAGTCAAAAGTTACAAATGTTAACTTTTCTTAATATATGCATGCCTTATATTTTGGAATGAAAAGAGTACCATTAATACTAGTAGATAGAGAGATCGACCATTAATTACGGCTCTATTTGATTTGTAGTTTTTTTTGTTTTTAATTGAGCTTACAAATTTCATTATTTTTACAAAGAGCATTAAGTATAATATTTTTAAACATTTCTTTTAGACTTTATGTGGTTCTTAAAAAAAATCTAAAAATGTTCTCTAGTCTTCTCGTTTTTTTAATCTTTCATAGATCCTCAATTTTTTTGACAACTAGACCAATCTACAACAGTGGGCGTACGTGACCAAAGTAGTGCTTCCACTAACCACGAAGCCCGCCTAAAACGTCCTACTAGCGCCCATTAATGAACAACGAATGAACTGGTGAGAGATTACAACAAAAAGATACTACTATCCATACTCGTAGATAGAAAGGCCATTACATGCCATTTGGACGCACTGACTTGCTGCGTACTGCTTCCACCACAACCACGAAGCCCATTATTACATATGGTACTGCTTAAAACAAGGTAATTAAAAATAAAGAACCCTACAAATGGAAATTAAGGGACTTCTTGTGCGAGAGCGAAATGATCAAGGAGTAAAAACTGCGTGCACGTCGGGCACCAGCCCTAGCTCGATCGTTCCGGCTATCGGCAAACTTCAGTGGTATCCACCGCTGCCGGAGCCGGACCCGCTGCCTCCACCGCTGCCGGAGCCGCCGGGCGAGCCGCCGCCGCCGCCGCCGCCCTTCCCCGCGCCCATTCCGTCCGCGTAGCCTCCGCTGCTGGAGCCGTCGTTGCCGGCCTGTCCACCGCCGGAGCCGCCGCCGAGCCCACCACCGTAGCTAGGACCTTCAGCAGCGCCTTGGCTGCCGCCACCGCCGGCGCCGCCGCCACCTCCGGCAGCATTGGCACCGTTGCCACCGGCGTCAGCAGCGCCATTGTAGGGAGCATCGGCTGGAGCCATTCCTCCGCCACTGTTCCCACTGTCGCCGTAGCCTTTGCCGGCGCCGGCGCCGGATCCAGTGCCGATACCCCCGTTGGAGCCGCCGCCGCCGCCACCGCCGCCGCCTTTACCGTCGGCGTTGGCGTAGCTGCCACCGCTGGTAGGGGACGGTGCCGTGCTACCCTCGGCATGGCCGGTACCGTAACCGGAGCCGGAACCGGATCCCGATCCGCCGTTCACGCCACCACCGCCGCCGCCGCCTCCTCCACCGCCGCCTCCCCTGGCGTAGTTCCAGTCATTACCCCAATTACTACCACTATCGCCAGCGCCGTAGCCACCGCCTTTCCCGCCGCCGCCGCCCCAGCCGTTCATCCCGCCGCCACCGCCGCCGCCTCCGCCGCCGCCGGAGGCGCTTGAGCTAGAGTATCTAGCTACCCTCGCGGCATTGGTGAACCCTACGCTCAAGAGGACTGCGAAGCCAATAGCTACCAGCTTGGTGCTAGCCATTGTGCTCGGTGGAGCGAGGCGAGGTGGGTGACAAGCAGCAGAAGATTTGCACGGGTATTTATAGCGGTGGAAGCCGTGCATGCATGCGTTTTTTAGGGCGGCTGCGAGATGGATCGGTGACCCCGCATTCAATGAGATTCGACGAGAGGTTTTCTGATCTCAAGAGTGTGGAACGTACTGTTGACCGTATTGATATTTTATGCAATTCATCAAGCAGCTAGCCAGTGTATATATCTTATTTCTTATGTAACTAATCGCCCTCTTGCCCTATTGGTAATTAGGAGTAATCGACTGTTCATGAGTTTAGCTGTTGCTTGGTTTCTATCAAAGCCTAATCAGCTAGGGATTCCCATCTCTCGGCATAGCTGGATTATAATTTCCTCTTCTACGTGCGTGGAAGCACGTGCCTCCTCTGATTTTGATGCTACGAAGAAGTGGAGTACTGCAAGATCATACGAATACAGTGGTTCATATGACTCATGTGCATCATAGCATGACAGATATGTACTACATCATTTATTCATTACTTGTTTCTCGATTGTCAGCTCTCGAGTCTGGATCTGTTTGGAGATCGCTTCAGGAAATAACCTCGCTACATATATTGCAGATACTAGTAAATGTCTATGCGTTACAACAGAGTAAGAGAAATAAAAGAAGTACAAAAATCAGAACAATATATATGTACTACATCATTTATTCATTAATTAATTACTTGTTTCCACCACGCGGATCGCGCAAATTCTCGACAGCCAAAGCCGTCGAGACAGACAAGGTAACCATCGAGAAAGATAAATCTCGACGGCCAGCCGTCGAGATTTGGCCGTCGAGACAGCGTGGTCGAGATAGACCATCTTTATCGACGGTTTGGCCGTCGAGATTATCTGTCTCGACGGCTTTGGTCCAGCCGTCGAGAAATGCATGCAGGCCAGGCACGACGTGCTGGAGGCGCCTTTCTCCAGCCGTCGAGATTGATGATTTGCAGGCCGCAAACGCCCAGCCCAATAGGTTTTCACGACGGCTTAACGGCTGTTGAGAATAATAATTCGGCCGCAACTGGTCCCGGCCATGCCCTGCGCTGGCAGGTGGGCCATGCATACTTTTCTCGACGGCCAGGGTCTAGCCGTCGAGAATGATTGTAGACCAGCAAAAAAAATTTTATAAATTGAAAAAAATCAAAATAATTTTGCAGCTGCTACTGCACCCAGCGGTAGCAGCAACTGCAACATGCACACCCAAAAAGCCCGCATATTCAAATTTCCCACAATTTCATAAATACACATATATATCTCCGATACGGCAATTTCAATATAACATAAAGTAATACCATATGTCCGAGCATATCAACATCACAATCTCAATATCACAAACATCAGAATCATCACAATAACAGTATGAACATGACAATCATAATCACAATATCACGGCTGTCGTGGTGGAGTCCCGAAGAGCTGCTCCGCGAGGTTGGCGGACATGTTTGCGGAGGCGTCCTCACCCTACGGCACGTCGCCCTGAGGATGGGGCACGAAGGACGGAGGCGTAAACATGGCTGAACCCGAACCCGAACGAGATATATCAATTAGGCATTTGACATATATATAATACGTTCTGATAGTTGGGCGTGGGACGAAGGTCGGCTGGGTCCTGTTGGTGCCCGGTGGTGGTACCGTCTGTCCAGCATAGCCGCCCTGGCCAAAATAGGTGCCTGGAGGGGGTGGGTGGCTACCGTAGACAGTAGGGCCACCTGTGTAGGGACCCGCAGTCCCCACCTAGCTCGAGGAGCTGCCTGTAAACCCCACATGACCACTTGGACCGGCCTGCACATATATTTGATTTCGTTGTCACACCTGATAAGATATGCATATATAAAAATGAATAGAAGTGCGAATGCATTACCCCAGCGACGAACGCCTCAAGCTGTCGCAGCCTTCTGTCGTAGTCCTCCTGTGCTGCCCTCAGGCTCTCATGCATGGCCCTTATCATCTCTCTATCATAGGCCCGCTCCTCCTCGTGCCTCTTCTGTTGCTGCTCCCTCTCCCTCTGCAGGCGCTCCTCGAACTGGCGACGGGTCTCACCCCGCTCTGGCTAGCCCAAACCTCGGGCATGTACTCTGAAGACCTGCAACATGTATAATATAGCAGTAAGTTTTTATGTAGCAATCACAATATAGAAGTGTACGAAATATATCTTACCGTAGGTGGTCGCCACCGATCACCAGCCGCCCGTGAGCCTTGCCTCCCATGTGCTTATGAATCACATGAGGATCAAGGGGAGCCTCCTCTGGATTGCTCTCCTCCCCGTGCTCCTCTCTATAAGCGTCCTTATAACGCTCCTATATATCGTTGTGTTAGTTAAAATCATACAAATAAATTAATACAAGATTGTTGTATTGAACAATATTGTCGGCACTTACCAAATGGAGATATGCATGGGGATCCAATGTCGGTTGTCCACCGGGCGACGCCTTTTTCATGTGGGCCAGCTTCCACACGTCCATCGATCGGGCTGGGTCTAACCCCCGTCTTCGCCAGCTAAATTGTAATATGACAGACATGTGTTAGTACGACAATCTAAAGTGATGACGAGTAAAATTTTTTTATATTACCAGTTTCTTCCCCAACTGTGCGATCGACCACCTCCCAGTGTTAGATTTGTAGTCCTTAACGCCCATGTTCTTCTTTGCCTTCTCTGAATTCTCCTTCCACTCGGGTTGTCCTACATCATACCTATTGCTAGCTCCCAGGCGTCCTCCTGACACCACTCAGGACGGACCTGGTTGTATTGACCGGCCGTCAAATACAACTGACGAGCCGCCTGAGGCATGAGGTTTTGCTGCTCATGTCTCCTACAAAAACAGGGAAAGGTAGAAATTAGTAACGAACACATGAAACTAAAATATATTGTGAGTAAAGGCTACTGACCTATGGTACTCCTGAACAGCCGTGACACGGGCATTGGACATCATGTCCTGTACCCTCTGCTTCGTCATCCTTTCGATGACAGGAGCAAAATCAGACTGCTGAAGTCCCTCTTGCGGAGCGAACCTGAGCTGAAGTAGGGTATAACAAGAGATATGGTTAGAAGTAAAAATAAATACATGTTTCAGTTATTGTGTAACTTACCCAAAACTCGCAGATGACCTGATCCGCGACAATGCTATCTCCATGCGGGGCTAGCCTGTAATCGTCCTAGCTGTACGCTGGTCTTGCTGTCCCGTCCTGGATTATCAACCCACGGTAGTACTGCCTTGCCAGGGTGCCAAGCGCTGTCCTAGGCTGATGTCTCTCGCTGACATCCACCGTGGACATGTTGCTGCACATTTAGAAGAAAGGTGTAACAGGTTTATATAATTAAAGTCGACAATGTCAAAAAAGTAATTTGCTACAAAAATATGTACCTGCCACCGTCAATCTGGATCGTCGATCGCCCAGACTGTTGAGGCGGTGCGGCCCTCACCTTGTTTGGGCCCTTTTTCCTCCTACTGGCCTGAGAGGACGACCCTCCCTGGCTAGCTCCTGCCCGGGCTCAGAGGCCTCCTCCTCCACCTCCTCCTGTGCATGCCGTGGGGGGTTGACGAACCTGCGCGACGGCATATCCTGCATTTAAAAATTATGAAATAGTTAGTCAAATAAATAATGCAAATCTTGATAAATAATTTAAAGTAAGGTATTTTAGTACGCACATGTAACCTCGGATATTTATAATATCTAGCAGTAATTATCGTCGACATCCATAATATCTTCGTTTAACGATCCCACGACATCCGGGTTTTCATGCTATTGAGGATAAAGTGTTGGGGTTGTTGTATCCTGTGTCCTCATTTTCTTCTTTCGCCCTTGGCCCTTTTATAGGGGAAGGGCTAGATCAGGCTATCCTGACCGCCCCTCGATGAGCGAAACCCTCGTGTGCAGGCGATTTGCCCTTTTATTCAGTAGACGGTCCTTCATCCACCGAGGGAGTATTGTTCGATGAATCCTTGAGCTAATCATTATGGGGATCGCTTTTGGTCTTGATGGGCAACACCGCTATTGTAGCTAGACAGGTGTGATGACGCCAGGCGTGGGTATTTAATGTGTGACACACCATCCTATGCCATTACTAGACCCGTGATACCTTCTTTAGGGTCTGTTAACATCATGTTGCCATGACCCCCAGACACGAATTTTCTCGGGACGCTTGCAATGGAACTCCCGGGGGAGAGTTTGTTCGGGTGCGACGTGTCCCGGCCGGGGCAAAGGTTTGCCTAGGACGTGCACATGTAGAGGGATACCATGGAGGAGCTTGGCTGCGTCGATCTAGACCTGGACCAAAAGCTCGGGCTCGACGAGCTACTCGAGCTCTAATGGGCGCGGACGCGGGTCCCGATCTTCTGGTGAGAGACGATGAGGATAATTCGGTAGGTGTCACGGAGACCTCAATATCTGGCTTCCAACCCCACAAGGAACTGGAAATCCCGGTGATCGCTAAACCACCACGGCGAGTGTTATCGACCGAACCAGAGGCGTGATCGACCTATCCACGAAGGACGGTTCCTGCAAGCAACCGAAGAATGAGTAAGAACACAAGATTAGAAATCACAATTGCGAGTGTAGATTAAGGATAATGGGATTCAGAAACTTGATCATGTTGGTCTAGCCGACACAAGAAGAATAAGGCGAAATATCACACGATCGTGATGAAATCAACTAAACAAAACCCAATTAAAACGAAACAAGGCGGGGAACTTATATAAGGAGGCGGCCAGAGGGGAGGCGGTGCCCAAACAGGTGCCCACGCACGCACAACCCTAACCCTAGGAGTACACGGGTTTTGGGCCCAAAAATACAACGATGCAGCGCCGGGAGCTAGGTTTCTGTCTGTAAACTTGTTTTCAAGATTCCCGTTGATTCGGATTGAATTTGGAGACGTGGCCGGATTAGTTGGAAAGCTTATCTCATAAGCTTTCTGTAGAGTTTTTATTTGCCTCATTTGGACATCGTATGTGATCTGGGTGTCCATTTGAAGATGCACTGGTCCTGGATGGCCGAACCGGACTCGGCAGCGACTTGGGCGCGATATCATGGTCGGGGACTTCTTTAACCTTATAACTAACTTGCTGAACTTTCATTGATGAATGCTTGAATGTCATGGCATGAGGATTTATGCCGCCTTGACGCTTTGATGAATGCTTGAATGTCATGGCATGAGGATTTATGCCGTCTTGACGCTTTCCTACTCCATCAGCAAGCTCGTCAAGGACAACAATGGCATGAGGATTCATGCCGTCTTCACGCTTTTCTACTCCATCAGCGAGCTCGTCTGGGACAGCAAGCTCGTCAGTGATGTCCTCATCATCCTTCCTTTCTTGAATTTGAGTCGTTCTCGACTCGAGCATATTGTCCCGCAAAATGTTAGGAGCAATAGGGGAAAACAATGGACAGATCTTTTAAATCATTAATTGCATGGTTCTTTAGCTAATTCATGATCTACACAATTTTGTTTAGCTAAGAAAACATGACTTTTTAATGTAATTTAATTTCATATTTATTTTAACATGGTTCGTTCTTTTTAGCAACATCATGTTTCTCAATTTTATTATATTCCTGCTTTTCTCTTTTTACTCTTTCAACATTAGCTTTGGTTATTTCAGCAGGGGTCATAGGTTCTAACAAAATTTTCTTGCCTTCAAACTTAAGTTTATATTTGTTAGTTCTACCATGATAAACAACATCTCTATCATACAACCATGGCCTACCTAATAAAAGTGAACATGTATCCATATGTACAACATCACAATTAATATGATCATAATAAAAACCAATAGAGATGGGTACTCGAGCAGTTTTCGTTACTTTCAGCTTACAACAAGAGTTGAACCATTTAATCATGTAAGGATGTGGATGTGGACTTATATAGTACCAAGCCAAGTTTCTCAACCATATGCATTAGAGCAAAGTTATTGTGATTACCTTCATCAATAATGACTTGGACAACGTGATCCTTAACAACGAATCTCGTTTGAAAATGATTATGTCGTTGGTTCCTCTCTTCGATGTCACCATTCATGTTCTCAAGTTCTGCGGGCGGCACATCTTTCAATTGTTTTTTGTTATCTTCGTTATCTTTCTTTCCATGTGAATCTGCCATTGTTAGCAGAAACAAGGAAAATACAAAGATGTATGTATATCCGATGCTCGATCTACTAGGTTGTGTGAGTGGCAAAACTCTCTCTAATCTTTTGCTCTTACCAGTTCTTACCACGCAAGCAGTAGGTACGATCCGCAACTGGTCGGCGATAATTTCGAATCACGAGGTGGTAAAGCGATGGCTAGAATTCGTCCATGCTTGGTTAGTAGAAAGTGGAGCCTGGACAGGCTTTAATATGTAGAAAAGGAAGTACTAAAACCACACTAGTTAAAAACAAGTTGAATAAGTGTTCAACGTCGGTATTATGCTGGTCGTAGGCTAGACCGTAATAGAGACGCGAGCCTAATCACAGACGTCGTCACGAGAATGCAACTAGTACACTTCAAAACAAGCTCAATTTTTTTTTCACATCTTTAGTGTGCCTTTTTTTTGCACTTGCCTTTTCTTGTTTTTACAGTGCGGCTTTTTCTTTGCACTTGCCTCTTTTTTTTCAACTTTCCAAACGGGACAGCAGAAAAAACAATCTTTTAGGCGCAATTACGAACCTCAAACACTCCGAATCTGAGAAATACTTCTATGCAAAAGTTGTAGAGGATCTTTTAATCTTTCCAAAACATCCGAGATCATCAAAATCAGAGTTCATATGAGTGAGATATGGGCAAAACACCGAACTGGATACAAGTGACTATGAAATCAGCCTAACAAAGAGACAAGTTTTCTCACTGTTAGAGGCCGAACATGAGAATCTTAATTTCATTTCAAGAACATTGGATTTGATAGGAAATTTTGAGATCTTTCTAACGAGCACAAGAACGTTTAAATCCGAGTTCATATGCAAAAGTTATGATTGTTTTAATGAACAGTCACAAAATTGCACACGAGGACGAATTGAAAACGGTTTTGGAGTTTCCTTTTTGGGCTTGGCCGAGATGGGGAGGGGTGGGGCTCGGCCAGGGGGATATGGAAGGTGTTTTGGTATGTGGAAAGTGTGAGACTCTTGGAAGGTAATCAATCCGCTATTTTTTGGGAAGATATGATTGGATGGAATATAGCAGGACTGGTACGAATAAAATACGATGAACACTGTGACAAAAACATGACTTACAAAAACATGACTCGAACTTGAAACTTTAAAGATCAAACACTATGACCAGCAATGACTCGACGACGCAATTCAAATTCAACAAGAATTAAACTATGCCGTAATAGTAAAGGCTCAAAGGGCTTGGAAATTTTTTTGTGTGGCAATTTTCTAGACTCTAGGTATGAAATCATTCTACTAAAAAAATTCTCACCAGGCAACCGGATGCTCTGATACCACTTGATGGGTGCAGATGTGAGGTCCCGATCTTCTGGTGTGAGACGACGAGGATAATTCGGTAGGTGTCACGGAGACCTAAACGATCTGGCTTCCAACCCCACAAGGAACTGAAAATCCCGACGATCGCTAAACCACCACGACGAGTGTTATCGACCGAACCAGAGGCGCTATCGACCTATCCACGACGGACGGTTCCTGCAAGCAACCGAAGAACGAGTAAGAACACAAGATAAGCAATCACAATTGTGAATATATATTAAGGATAATGGGGTTAAGAAACTTGATCCAGTTGGTCTAACCGACACAAGAAGAACAAGGCGAAATCTCACACGACCGTGACGAAATCAACTAAGCAAAACCGAATTAAAACGAATTACAGTGGGGAATTTAAATAAGGCGGCGGCCAAACAGGTGCCCACGCACGCACAACTCTAACCCTAGGGGTACACGGGCTTTGGACCAAAAAATACGACGATGTAGCGTCGGGAGGTTTCTATCCGTCAACTTGTTTTCGTGATTCCCGTTGACTCAGATTGAATTTGGAGGCGTGGCTGGATCCGTTGGAAATCTTATCTCGTAATATTTCCGTAGAGTGCTATTAGTTTCTTTCCTGGTGCTATTCATATTTGTCGGTGGTTAAGAACCGAGGGTCGATCCTCGTGAGCCGAGCTTATTTAGAGGTTGTTGAAGGATGTCCCTCCGGAGGAAGGAAGAATTGGGGCAACAAATGCCCGAGAACGCAGGCCTTTTTATCCTGGTTCGAACTTGCCACAGAGGGGATAACAGCCTTACATCTAGCTAGATTGATTGAAACCGAATAATGAGTGCAAGAGGCGTCGAAGTGTAAGTTCGCCGAGCTATGGAGGTTAAAGTGTCGGGGTTGTTGTGTCCTGTGTCCTTTTTTTTCTCCTTTCGCCTTTGGCCCTTTAAAGGGGAAGGGCTAGATCAGGCCATCCTGGCCGCCCCTCGATGAGCGAAACCCTCGCGTGCAGGCGATTTGCCCTTTTATTTAGTAGAAAGTCCTTCATCCACCGAGGGAATCTATTGTTCGATGAATCCTTGAGCTAATCATTACAGGGATCGCTTTTGGTCTTGTTGGGCAACACCGCTGCTGTAGCTAGACAAGTGTGATGATGCCAGTCGTGGGTATTTAATGCGTGCCACACCATCCTATGCCATTATTAGACCCGTGATACCTTCTTGAAGGTCAGTAACATCATGTTGCCATGTCCCCCCAGATAGGAATTTGCTCGGGACGCTTGCAATAGAACTCCCACGGGAGAGTTTGTTCGGGTGCAATGTGTCCCAGGCAAAGGTTTGCCTAGGACGTGCGCCTATAGAGGGATACCATGGAGGAGCTCGGCTGCGCCGGACCGTGCCCCGCCGGATGGGGCAAGGCCCATGGAAATTGTTGATTGTTTTCTATTTCCATTTTCTCATGTCCTTTCAAAATTGCAGAAAAACATAAAACTTTTAAAAAGAAACCATATTTGGACAGGTTAGGTAATAGGTATTTTAAGTTTTTTTGAAATTTTCCAAAAAACCACAAAACTTTATATTACAAAAATCACTTTGTTTGTAGGAATTTTTGAAAATTTTAACACAAATTGAATTTCCAAAATCACAATGATAATTTTAGAAATTTAACATAATTGGGAACTTTAGAAATCTTGAGAGCTTTTTTTGGGAGCCTTTCAACAGACACTACTAGAGAACTATACATAAATACCAGCTCATCTCAACCGATTATTTATGAATCGGTAGTGATGGTTGCATCACTACCGGTTTGAGCCACGAACTGGTAGTGATAGCATTTTGAGCTACAACCTAGTAGCGATGCTTTATGCACTATCACTACTGGTTTGACCCATGAACCGGCAGTGATGCCTTGATTGGTCGGTAGGTTAAAAGGGATACATATCCTAGCTATATCACAACGCGACAACAGGTGGGTTGGCTAGATGGGTGGTGCTGAACTGGTACTGATACCCTTAGACATCAGTCTCGGATGGCGTGTACTGTTTTTTGGTTCAAAAACCGATACTGAAGCATGTTTTCAGCCGGTCCGGTACTAATTTTCCAACCGCTCTATTACTAATATCCCATTCTGCAGCAGCAAAAAATCACCTTAGTATTAACATGCTTGGCAACAATAACATGTTTAAGAGGCCGAGAAAGTAAAGTTAAAATTAAAACGGGTTTGTTTTTTCGCAAATGTCTGCAATTTGCAAAATCGTGTAGACGCAAAAAATTCCACAAAATTTTTACTGTTTTTACACATTTCCATTTATTGGAAAAAAATGCTTTGCGATATTGGATTTTTTTGCTCGTGGTCTCATTTATAATAGATTTATTTTCTTTTCTTTTTATTACAGATTTATTTTATTTTTTGTTTATTATTGATTTATTTTGTTTTCTGTTTATTATAGATTTATTTTGTTTTTTATGTATCCGTTGTAGTTATGTAATTTTTTACGGTGAAGTTTTGCACTATTTTTTCAGTGTGTTTATACTTTTTTCCGGTGAGTTGCATTTTTTCCCAGTAATTCTGTTTTTCCACATTTTTAATCACCGGAAAAACCGTAATTTTTGCCTGCAGCATGCAGGGTTTTTTTTCTCTTTAGCTAGAGCCTATTATAGCTGAGGATTATGTGTGTGTGCACGTAGCGTCGGCACAAAATAACAGGGTGCAGGTGCCTGCTATATAGACGATTCCAAATTAAAATGTCTATATGAAATTCATTACAAATTTACGACAAAAGGCATAATTTGTTTTATAGAATTACTTTTTTTTTATGTCAGTCCGTGCATTCGCGCAGGATCTCCATCTAGCTAATACTATATATGCATCAGAGGTGGCACAGGAACTTGCTGCGATTTCATCTAGCTCGATCTTTAGCTGTTTACCGCACGTAGAACATGCAGAGTATCTTTTTTATAAGCGATAAATTAGTGTTGACTAGTGACTACGATTAATCGGAAGGTTGTGACGGTGCTGCTGCGATCTAGGGTTCAACGCGTCGCAGGGTCCAGAGATTTGACCGCATATGTAGTGTATGAGGGTACTGTAGTTAACTTGGCCTAATTATGGCTACGCGAACATCGAGAGATTGATGTTGAAAATTACCTTGAGGGAGTTGACCTTGGAGTCCGTGTTCAATACATCTCCCTAGCTGTTATCCCTGAATACAAGGCCCCAGAAAGATTAACTGATACAAGTACGTGACGACGGATCCTAGCTAGCCATGCATCATGATCGATATAGATTAACATAAACAAGATGTCAAGCCATCTCCAGCAGATGGGATTCAATGGTGATTTACCACGATCGATACATGGTACCAACAGCATTCCAAGTAGCACAAGCACTATAGTTAGTTATTCTTTGAGAAATCACGGCTACTAATTAATTACTATACTAGCTAAGGTAGTTATAACTTCGATTTACGTGGATAAATGATCGAGTGAGGCGATCCATACACATAACTTTTTGGATTCCTCTCGCAGAGATTAATTAAAAAAACACACGACGTCAGTGTCAGCCTGTCAGGTAGCGTAGTTCAATGCGATAGATGGATCCAGCTACTTCTTCCGAAGTGAATCTGGCTAGTAGTATACCGTACATGTACTATCAGATCTCCACGATCGTCGACCACTGGTACTCCCCTCTGTATAAAAAAAAAACATATTAGACCAAATTTTCTAAATCAAAATTTAAAACTTTTTGTATATAAACATTTAAACTGTTTAAATTGTATATAAACATGTTACGCGGAGAACAAAAACAGTCCAACAAAATTTCCTGAATGAGTTTTAATTATTTGGCCAGAGGGCAAAGAACTTCACACGGTTTGTTTTGATGTCATTATGTTGGGCTATATGAATAAATAGAAACAAAGCAGTCAATCATAAATTCACCCTATCCATTTTACACATTAGTTGTGCTCTTCAGAAGTACTGGACTGGGGCTCATAATGTAGAGAAGGTAGGAATTTTGAGGGCTGTGCTTTTTTATTAAAAAAAAATGTTGCAGGTTTGGAGAATAATCAAAATGAAGGAGGGGGGCTAAGCAAGCAATTACTTTTCGAGGAGATGGGGCAATGTAAATTCTCTTAAGATGGCGAAAAAGGGCACATAAGTGAAAGTAATAGCTGAGGGATAGGAGTAGAAGTGGAAAACAACTTTATCTTGTAATTTGTGGAGTATGTGTATGGGTTCCGATCCTGTCAAACTTAAGGTGGTTGTTTTTATATTAGTAGTGTCTTCTGTGCTTCTATGCATGCAAGAGGAGAGAGTGTGTGTGAGAATTTTTTGTGCTCGGGTGGTATTAATTCGGGCATAACCTGAATACTTTGCAATTGTTTTCGTTGTCTATGATAATAAAAATGGGTAGAAAATCCCTTTTTGAAAGAAAAAAAATTAGTGTTGACGACGCCCATAACTAATCTAGCCATTAACCCTGCATGTCGCACTCAGCGCATGAGCCCAAAATGACTTAATGGAGCAACATGTGGTTGTGTTAGTGATTGAGGCCAATAATAAAGTCCATAGAGAAATTAACTACGTAGTGCAAGTTTAGATATAATATGAGGTTGGATCGGACTACTATAGTCAATAACACCTTTTCATGAAGCAAGCGCCTAAGCCACGAGCTCACACCTGCTCATGAAGCAAGCTAGCGCCCAAGTCAAGAGCTTGACTTGACAAATTAATTTAGTTACTCGACCAAACTCAAATTAATCAAAGGGCTCATACAAGGATGAAGGCACCGATGATCTTATCATATGAAAATTTTCGTCGTACCGTTTTTTATTTTGTCCTCAACCACTGACGGTGACTTGTGGCGATCTAGTACTTCATTGTATCATGTCCTCTTCTTTATGGAATTCGTGAATGCTTTTGATTGCAATACGCTCAATTTTGATTCCATGATGCCGTGAAGTAGTGTAGGTGCTTCTAGATTAACTTCGGTCAAGTTGCAACAAATTTGTCTCCCAAAAAAATTATTTGCTTCTCTATTTCTGCGCAGTTGATCAAAGTGGATTAACATCGACATATCACGATCGAAGATGCGCAGGGCAGATCCATGGTCTAGCATGGAGGACATGTGTTGCGCGAGTTGATCTAAACTGGCATAGGCACACGGCGGTGGACAAAGATCACGTATGGTTATGTCTTCGGTTGCATCAGGGTAGTGATTCAAAGGAGTTGGATTTATAACGTACGGGCTTAACAGTTTTGAAAAATCGCTTAAGCACCTGCAGTTTGAGAGCCATACATGCATTGTGAGAGAGTACCCAACGTCTTAACGGGTTCTGGAATATGCATAAGCTAGGAAAACCGCTAAAAATGTCCAGTTGCCTTGGTACATATATATAGGCGTCTTTGACGTTTTTACACTGCTACGGAGCACCCTTTTGATGATGTCTTGTTACTATCCATTCACTGAGATGTAAAAGCGTCATGGGCTGCGAGCCTGCGACTTGTGTGGCATTGTGGGCTGTTGCCCTAGGCCGCATTGGTGGCATGCTAATAGGCCATGCTCTGGCCGGTCGGATGGTCGTGGTTCCTGCTGCACGGATGGGCTTTGCTGGTTGCATAGCTTCCAGCTACCGATAGGTTACCACATGCACGTTGCATTCTGGTTCTCTGGATGGTGCGCAGCCATGGGCCGCCTGGCCTCCTGCGCATACGGGCTGGGCTAGTATTTGCATCGGTGTGCATGTATTTAATAATTATTTTGGATATATACGAGAACTCGGTCTAAAATGAGACCCCGAATCAAAAAATAAATAAATCCATAAAGGAGCTTGAGTGTAACACCCCAATTTGGGAAATTCCACAAATTTTGCCAAAATTCAAAATGCGTTTGAATTTGACCTTGACCAACATGTGGGTCCCAATGCCAGTCACTGTAGCATTCTCCTTTTCCCTGTTCTTTCTCTCTCCCTCTGCTGTTTATCTCTCTCTGGCAACCCGCGCCGAACGGCTGTTTCTCTCTCTCCCTTCTCTTTCTCTCTTCCTCTCTCCATTGGATGCTCTGTTCTGACACAAGCCGTGCGCCGCCGTACCCCTTTCCGTCGGCTCCGCCGCGGCCTATCCTACCAGCAGCGCCGTTGCCCTGCTGCACTGCTCTGCCACCCGGCTCTGAGCCGCGCCGCGTGCTTCCTGTCTCCACGCGCGCACTGCGCCCGTGCCTCGGCGCCGCACCCCCATAATTGCCGCGTCGCGCGCGTCGCCTTACCGCTCCGTCCCCTGCCGCACCCTACCACGCCGCGCGTCCTGTCTCTTCGCCATGTCCACCTCCCGACCAAGAGCACCACCAAGTGCCGCGGAGGTCGTCGGAGCCGCCGTATTGCCGAAATTTCACGTCGACCCGAAACCCTCGGCGAGCATCTCTCCATCGATATCTTCTTCCTCGGTTCGCTATTTTTCAATTCCTTCCGTCCTGAGAATCCTTAAGGCCTCACGAGTATTTCCCCTCATCTATTTTGGCTAGTGTGTGGCCGGAGATCGTCGCCGCCGTTGGCCTATTTCGGTGCCGCCGTGGAGCTCGCGTCGACATGCCGTTTCGAGCCTTATCCGAGCTCCTGCGTCTCTCAGTAAGCACCCACTTCCCTCCCCGATGCTCTCCCACCGCCCAATTTGGTCGTAGCCTTACTATAGCGCCGCCGCCGTGCACCCTATGTATCGCCGCCGCTGTAGGTCGTCGCGCCACCGTGTCTGACTACCATAGACCATGTAACTCGACCGTTAGAAGCGCGCCATCGAGACGAACCCGTAGAGTCCAAGAACATCCAAAACGGTGGACCGTGTGCTGAACGGAGGTTGAAGACAGCTGACGTCAGCAGTTAGAGTGCAGTAAATTATATGTTTTGATTTATGTTTTCTATTTATTAAAAATAGGATCCCGATCCGCCGTTCACGCCACCACCGCCGCCGCCGCCTGCTCCACCGCCGCCTCCCCTGGCGTAGTTCCAGTCATTACCCCAATAACTACCACTATCGCCAGCGCCGTAGCCACCGCCTTTCCCGCCGCCGCCGCCCCAGCCGTTCATCCCGCCGCCACCGCCGCCGCCTCCGCCGCCGCCGGAGGCGCTTGAGCTAGAGTATCTAGCTACCCTCGCGGCATTGGTGAACCCTACGCTCAAGAGGACAGCGAAGCCAATAGCTACCAGCTTGGTGCTAGCCATTGTGCTCGGTGGAGCGAGGCGAGGTGGGTGACGAGCAGCAGAAGGTTTGCACGGGTATTTATAGCGGTGGAAGCCGTGCATGCATGCGTTTTTTTAGGGCGGCTGCGAGATGGATCGGTGACCCCGCATTCAATGAGATTCGACGAGAGGTTCTCTGATCTCAAGAGTGTGGCACGTACTGTTGACCGTATTGATATATTTTATGCAATTCATCAAGCAGCTAGCTTGTGTATATATCTTATGTAACTAGTCGCCCTCTTGCCCTCTTGGTAATTAGGAGTAATCGACTGTTCATGAGTTTAGCTGTTGCTTGGTTTCTATATATCAAAGCCTAATCGGCTAGAGATTCCCATCTCTCATCATAGCTGGATTATAATTTCCTCTTCTACGTGCGTGGAAGCACGTGCCTCCTCTTATTTTGATGCTACGAAAGAAGTAATGGAGTACTGCAAGATCATACGAATACAGTGGTTCATGACTCATGTGAATCATAGCATGACAGATATGTACTACATCATTTATTCATTACTTATTTCTCGATTGTCAGCTCTCGAGTCTGGATCAGTTTGGAGATCGCTTCAGGAAATAACGTCGCTACAAATATTGCAGATGCTAGTAATTTCTATGCGTTACAACAGAGTTATATAAAGAGAAATAAAAGAAGTACAAAAATCAGAACAATATTCATTAATTACTTGTTTCTCGATTGTCAGCTCTCTGGAGTCTGGATCAGTTTGGAGATAGCTTCAGGAAATAACCTCGCTACAAATATTGCAGAAACTAGTAAATGTCTATGAGTACAACAGAGTTATATAAATAGAAATAAAAGAAGTACATAAATCAGAACAATATACAAAAATGTAAAGAGTGATTTACATGCTAAGGTTAAGGTGTGTGACAACTTAATCTAGCAGTTGTGCTAAGATATCTCATAATAGAAAATATCTAGTACAATGCCAATACATTGCTACATAATACAAAGAGATGAAAAGAATACCTAAATTAGGGAAAAAAGAAATTATAAAGGTTTATAAAGTTTTGTCAATGATGACATTCGACTAATGGTGCAATAAAAGAATCACTAATCTTTTAATCTCATGGAATTCAGGATTATTCAAAGTTAATGGACTTAGAGCTCAAACCCTCTTCGAAGACCATTTGGAAGAGATGTATACAACATATGTTTAGAGTGAACGAACAGTAAAGGGGATAAAATGTCATAGTAAGACATTGACTACACTTCTATAGCCCGCTGAAAAAATTGGCACCATTTTTAAACAATGAAATTGTCGTCATCTTTCATTGCATGGCAAATTTTGCACGATTTTTTTTCCACATGGAACGCTTATTTTAAAGCCTATGTCCATGCTTACAGTTGCACGGCAAATATTTACTCGATCACTGATTTTTTCTTTCCCGTCTAACTGATCACATAATAATTTGGCATCTATCTCAGCTATTAGTTTCTTTCCTAGTGTTATTCATTTTTGTCGGTGGTTGAGAACTGAGGATCGATCCTAGGGAGCCGAGTTTATTTAGATGTTGTTGAAGGATGTCCCTCCGGAGGAAGGAAGAATTGGGGCAACAAATGCCCGAGAAAGCAGGCTTTTTTACCCTGGTTTGAACCTGCCACAGAGGGGATAACAGCCCTACATCTAGCTAGAGGTGCCGAAGCGTAAATGCGCCATGCTATTGAGGATAAAGTGTTGGGGTTGTTGTATCCTGTGTCCTCATTTTCTTCTTTCGCCCTTGGCCCTTTTATAGGGGAAGGGCTAGATCAGGCTATCCTGACCGCCCCTCGATGAGCGAAACCCTCGTGTGCAGGCGATTTGCCCTTTTATTCAGTAGACGGTCCTTCATCCACCGAGGGAGTATTGTTCGATGAATCCTTGAGCTAATCATTATGGGGATCGCTTTTGGTCTTGATGGGCAACACCGCTATTGTAGCTAGACAGGTGTGATGACGCCAGGCGTGGGTATTTAATGTGTGACACACCATCCTATGCCATTACTAGACCCGTGATACCTTCTTTAGGGTCTGTTAACATCATGTTGCCATGACCCCCAGACACGAATTTTCTCGGGACGCTTGCAATGGAACTCCCGGGGGAGAGTTTGTTCGGGTGCGACGTGTCCCGGCCGGGGCAAAGGTTTGCCTAGGACGTGCACATGTAGAGGGATACCATGGAGGAGCTTGGCTGCGTCGATCTAGACCTGGACCAAAAGCTCGGGCTCGACGAGCTACTCGAGCTCTAATGGGCGCGGACGCGGGTCCCGATCTTCTGGTGAGAGACGATGAGGATAATTCGGTAGGTGTCACGGAGACCTCAATATCTGGCTTCCAACCCCACAAGGAACTGGAAATCCCGGTGATCGCTAAACCACCACGGCGAGTGTTATCGACCGAACCAGAGGCGTGATCGACCTATCCACGAAGGACGGTTCCTGCAAGCAACCGAAGAATGAGTAAGAACACAAGATTAGAAATCACAATTGCGAGTGTAGATTAAGGATAATGGGATTCAGAAACTTGATCATGTTGGTCTAGCCGACACAAGAAGAATAAGGCGAAATATCACACGATCGTGATGAAATCAACTAAACAAAACCCAATTAAAACGAAACAAGGCGGGGAACTTATATAAGGAGGCGGCCAGAGGGGAGGCGGTGCCCAAACAGGTGCCCACGCACGCACAACCCTAACCCTAGGAGTACACGGGTTTTGGGCCCAAAAATACAACGATGCAGCGCCGGGAGCTAGGTTTCTGTCTGTAAACTTGTTTTCAAGATTCCCGTTGATTCGGATTGAATTTGGAGACGTGGCCGGATTAGTTGGAAAGCTTATCTCATAAGCTTTCTGTAGAGTTTTTATTTGCCTCATTTGGACATCGTATGTGATCTGGGTGTCCATTTGAAGATGCACTGGTCCTGGATGGCCGAACCGGACTCGGCAGCGACTTGGGCGCGATATCATGGTCGGGGACTTCTTTAACCTTATAACTAACTTGCTGAACTTTCATTGATGAATGCTTGAATGTCATGGCATGAGGATTTATGCCGCCTTGACGCTTTGATGAATGCTTGAATGTCATGGCATGAGGATTTATGCCGTCTTGACGCTTTCCTACTCCATCAGCAAGCTCGTCAAGGACAACAATGGCATGAGGATTCATGCCGTCTTCACGCTTTTCTACTCCATCAGCGAGCTCGTCTGGGACAGCAAGCTCGTCAGTGATGTCCTCATCATCCTTCCTTTCTTGAATTTGAGTCGTTCTCGACTCGAGCATATTGTCCCGCAAAATGTTAGGAGCAATAGGGGAAAACAATGGACAGATCTTTTAAATCATTAATTGCATGGTTCTTTAGCTAATTCATGATCTACACAATTTTGTTTAGCTAAGAAAACATGACTTTTTAATGTAATTTAATTTCATATTTATTTTAACATGGTTCGTTCTTTTTAGCAACATCATGTTTCTCAATTTTATTATATTCCTGCTTTTCTCTTTTTACTCTTTCAACATTAGCTTTGGTTATTTCAGCAGGGGTCATAGGTTCTAACAAAATTTTCTTGCCTTCAAACTTAAGTTTATATTTGTTAGTTCTACCATGATAAACAACATCTCTATCATACAACCATGGCCTACCTAATAAAAGTGAACATGTATCCATATGTACAACATCACAATTAATATGATCATAATAAAAACCAATAGAGATGGGTACTCGAGCAGTTTTCGTTACTTTCAGCTTACAACAAGAGTTGAACCATTTAATCATGTAAGGATGTGGATGTGGACTTATATAGTACCAAGCCAAGTTTCTCAACCATATGCATTAGAGCAAAGTTATTGTGATTACCTTCATCAATAATGACTTGGACAACGTGATCCTTAACAACGAATCTCGTTTGAAAATGATTATGTCGTTGGTTCCTCTCTTCGATGTCACCATTCATGTTCTCAAGTTCTGCGGGCGGCACATCTTTCAATTGTTTTTTGTTATCTTCGTTATCTTTCTTTCCATGTGAATCTGCCATTGTTAGCAGAAACAAGGAAAATACAAAGATGTATGTATATCCGATGCTCGATCTACTAGGTTGTGTGAGTGGCAAAACTCTCTCTAATCTTTTGCTCTTACCAGTTCTTACCACGCAAGCAGTAGGTACGATCCGCAACTGGTCGGCGATAATTTCGAATCACGAGGTGGTAAAGCGATGGCTAGAATTCGTCCATGCTTGGTTAGTAGAAAGTGGAGCCTGGACAGGCTTTAATATGTAGAAAAGGAAGTACTAAAACCACACTAGTTAAAAACAAGTTGAATAAGTGTTCAACGTCGGTATTATGCTGGTCGTAGGCTAGACCGTAATAGAGACGCGAGCCTAATCACAGACGTCGTCACGAGAATGCAACTAGTACACTTCAAAACAAGCTCAATTTTTTTTTCACATCTTTAGTGTGCCTTTTTTTTGCACTTGCCTTTTCTTGTTTTTACAGTGCGGCTTTTTCTTTGCACTTGCCTCTTTTTTTTCAACTTTCCAAACGGGACAGCAGAAAAAACAATCTTTTAGGCGCAATTACGAACCTCAAACACTCCGAATCTGAGAAATACTTCTATGCAAAAGTTGTAGAGGATCTTTTAATCTTTCCAAAACATCCGAGATCATCAAAATCAGAGTTCATATGAGTGAGATATGGGCAAAACACCGAACTGGATACAAGTGACTATGAAATCAGCCTAACAAAGAGACAAGTTTTCTCACTGTTAGAGGCCGAACATGAGAATCTTAATTTCATTTCAAGAACATTGGATTTGATAGGAAATTTTGAGATCTTTCTAACGAGCACAAGAACGTTTAAATCCGAGTTCATATGCAAAAGTTATGATTGTTTTAATGAACAGTCACAAAATTGCACACGAGGACGAATTGAAAACGGTTTTGGAGTTTCCTTTTTGGGCTTGGCCGAGATGGGGAGGGGTGGGGCTCGGCCAGGGGGATATGGAAGGTGTTTTGGTATGTGGAAAGTGTGAGACTCTTGGAAGGTAATCAATCCGCTATTTTTTGGGAAGATATGATTGGATGGAATATAGCAGGACTGGTACGAATAAAATACGATGAACACTGTGACAAAAACATGACTTACAAAAACATGACTCGAACTTGAAACTTTAAAGATCAAACACTATGACCAGCAATGACTCGACGACGCAATTCAAATTCAACAAGAATTAAACTATGCCGTAATAGTAAAGGCTCAAAGGGCTTGGAAATTTTTTTGTGTGGCAATTTTCTTAATGGACTTGGAGTTCAAACCCTCTTTGAACACCATTTGGAAGAGATGTATACAACATATGTTTAGAGTGAATGGACAGTAAAGGGGATAAAATATCATAAGACATTGACTACACTTCTATAGCCCAATGAAAAAATTGGCACCATTTTTAAACAATGAAATTGTCGTCATCTTTCATTGCATGGCAAATTTTGCACTATCTTTTTTCGCATGGAACGCATGTTTTAAAGCCTTTGTCCATGGTTACAGTTGCACGGCAAATATTTACTCGATCACTAATTTTTTCTTTCATGTCTAACTGATCACCAAATAATTTGGCATGTATCTCAGCTATTAGTTTCTTTCCTGGTGCTATTCATATTTGTCGGTGGTTAAGAACCGAGGGTCGATCCTCGTGAGCCGAGCTTATTTAGAGGTTGTTGAAGGATGTCCCTCCGGAGGAAGGAAGAATTGGGGCAACAAATGCCCGAGAACGCAGGCCTTTTTATCCTGGTTCGAACTTGCCACAGAGGGGATAACAGCCTTACATCTAGCTAGATTGATTGAAACCGAATAATGAGTGCAAGAGGCGTCGAAGTGTAAGTTCGCCGAGCTATGGAGGTTAAAGTGTCGGGGTTGTTGTGTCCTGTGTCCTTTTTTTTCTCCTTTCGCCTTTGGCCCTTTAAAGGGGAAGGGCTAGATCAGGCCATCCTGGCCGCCCCTCGATGAGCGAAACCCTCGCGTGCAGGCGATTTGCCCTTTTATTTAGTAGAAAGTCCTTCATCCACCGAGGGAATCTATTGTTCGATGAATCCTTGAGCTAATCATTACAGGGATCGCTTTTGGTCTTGTTGGGCAACACCGCTGCTGTAGCTAGACAAGTGTGATGATGCCAGTCGTGGGTATTTAATGCGTGCCACACCATCCTATGCCATTATTAGACCCGTGATACCTTCTTGAAGGTCAGTAACATCATGTTGCCATGTCCCCCCAGATAGGAATTTGCTCGGGACGCTTGCAATAGAACTCCCACGGGAGAGTTTGTTCGGGTGCAATGTGTCCCAGGCAAAGGTTTGCCTAGGACGTGCGCCTATAGAGGGATACCATGGAGGAGCTCGGCTGCGCCGGACCGTGCCCCGCCGGATGGGGCAAGGCCCATGGAAATTGTTGATTGTTTTCTATTTCCATTTTCTCATGTCCTTTCAAAATTGCAGAAAAACATAAAACTTTTAAAAAGAAACCATATTTGGACAGGTTAGGTAATAGGTATTTTAAGTTTTTTTGAAATTTTCCAAAAAACCACAAAACTTTATATTACAAAAATCACTTTGTTTGTAGGAATTTTTGAAAATTTTAACACAAATTGAATTTCCAAAATCACAATGATAATTTTAGAAATTTAACATAATTGGGAACTTTAGAAATCTTGAGAGCTTTTTTTGGGAGCCTTTCAACAGACACTACTAGAGAACTATACATAAATACCAGCTCATCTCAACCGATTATTTATGAATCGGTAGTGATGGTTGCATCACTACCGGTTTGAGCCACGAACTGGTAGTGATAGCATTTTGAGCTACAACCTAGTAGCGATGCTTTATGCACTATCACTACTGGTTTGACCCATGAACCGGCAGTGATGCCTTGATTGGTCGGTAGGTTAAAAGGGATACATATCCTAGCTATATCACAACGCGACAACAGGTGGGTTGGCTAGATGGGTGGTGCTGAACTGGTACTGATACCCTTAGACATCAGTCTCGGATGGCGTGTACTGTTTTTTGGTTCAAAAACCGATACTGAAGCATGTTTTCAGCCGGTCCGGTACTAATTTTCCAACCGCTCTATTACTAATATCCCATTCTGCAGCAGCAAAAAATCACCTTAGTATTAACATGCTTGGCAACAATAACATGTTTAAGAGGCCGAGAAAGTAAAGTTAAAATTAAAACGGGTTTGTTTTTTCGCAAATGTCTGCAATTTGCAAAATCGTGTAGACGCAAAAAATTCCACAAAATTTTTACTGTTTTTACACATTTCCATTTATTGGAAAAAAATGCTTTGCGATATTGGATTTTTTTGCTCGTGGTCTCATTTATAATAGATTTATTTTCTTTTCTTTTTATTACAGATTTATTTTATTTTTTGTTTATTATTGATTTATTTTGTTTTCTGTTTATTATAGATTTATTTTGTTTTTTATGTATCCGTTGTAGTTATGTAATTTTTTACGGTGAAGTTTTGCACTATTTTTTCAGTGTGTTTATACTTTTTTCCGGTGAGTTGCATTTTTTCCCAGTAATTCTGTTTTTCCACATTTTTAATCACCGGAAAAACCGTAATTTTTGCCTGCAGCATGCAGGGTTTTTTTTCTCTTTAGCTAGAGCCTATTATAGCTGAGGATTATGTGTGTGTGCACGTAGCGTCGGCACAAAATAACAGGGTGCAGGTGCCTGCTATATAGACGATTCCAAATTAAAATGTCTATATGAAATTCATTACAAATTTACGACAAAAGGCATAATTTGTTTTATAGAATTACTTTTTTTTTATGTCAGTCCGTGCATTCGCGCAGGATCTCCATCTAGCTAATACTATATATGCATCAGAGGTGGCACAGGAACTTGCTGCGATTTCATCTAGCTCGATCTTTAGCTGTTTACCGCACGTAGAACATGCAGAGTATCTTTTTTATAAGCGATAAATTAGTGTTGACTAGTGACTACGATTAATCGGAAGGTTGTGACGGTGCTGCTGCGATCTAGGGTTCAACGCGTCGCAGGGTCCAGAGATTTGACCGCATATGTAGTGTATGAGGGTACTGTAGTTAACTTGGCCTAATTATGGCTACGCGAACATCGAGAGATTGATGTTGAAAATTACCTTGAGGGAGTTGACCTTGGAGTCCGTGTTCAATACATCTCCCTAGCTGTTATCCCTGAATACAAGGCCCCAGAAAGATTAACTGATACAAGTACGTGACGACGGATCCTAGCTAGCCATGCATCTTGATCGATATAGATTATAACATAAACAAGATGCCAAGCCATCTCCAGCTGATGGGATTCATGGTGATTTGCCAGTTACCACGATCGATACATGGTACCAACAGCATGCCAAGTAGCACAAGCACTAATTAGTTAATTATTCTTTGAGAAATCACGGCTACTAATTAATTACTACTAACTAAGGTAGTTAAGACTTCGATTTACGTGGATAAATGATCGAGTGAGGCGACCCATACACAACTTTTTCGATTCCTCTCGCAGAGATTAATTAAAAAACACACGACGTCAGTGTCGACAGCCTGTCAGGTAACGTAGTTCAATGCGATAGATGGATCCAGCAACTTCTTCCGAAGTGAATCTGGCTAGTAGTATACCGTACATGTACTATCAGATCTCCACGATCGTCGACCATTGGTACTCCCCTCTGTATTAAAAAAAAATAAACATATTAGACCACATTTTCTAAATCAAAATTTAAAACTTTATGTATATAAACATTTAAACTATTTAAATTGTATACACATGAAAATCATATATACATATACATATTCATCTCGAAAAACAATTCTATAACATCATATATTTATATATTTTATAAATAAAATACAATGTAATTAA
Organism: Raddia distichophylla; assembly: GCA_005191435.1. NCBI lineage: Eukaryota > Viridiplantae > Streptophyta > Magnoliopsida > Poales > Poaceae > Raddia > Raddia distichophylla. The sequence continues at coordinate 6,707 of SPJY01033614.1, read as the reverse complement.
CCGTCAAAGTTATATTTTAAATATCGTGTCGATGTATAAAAATATCAGGTTCTTGCAAACCAATCTGGTTACCGATTACACATGGATGCGTGCGTGCCATGGCGTGAGACTCCTCACTGGCCTGAGGCGCAGGAGCTCGTCGATTGTCGACGAGGCGGCAAAGCGTGTGGTGTCCCCGAGGTCGCTGTGGTAGCAGGGCAAAATGCAATGTTGCGCGGAGAACAAAAACAGTCCAACAAAATTTCCTGAATGAGTTTTAATTATTTGGCCAGAGGGCAAAGAACTTCACACGGTTTGTTTTGATGTCATTATGTTGGGCTATATGAATAAATAGAAACAAAGCAGTCAATCATAAATTCACCCTATCCATTTTACACATTAGTTGTGCTCTTCCGAAGTACTGGACTTGGGCTCATAACGTAGAGAAGGTAGGAATTTTGAGGGGTTTTGTGCTTCTTTATTAAAAAAAATCGTTGCAGGTTTGGAGGAGATGGGGGAATCTAAATTTTCTGAAGACGGCGAAAAGGACATAGAAGTGAAAGTAATAGCTGAGGGATAGAAGGAGTAGAAGTGGAAAACAACTTTATCTTGTAATTTGTGGAGTTTGTGTGTATGGGTCCCGATGGTGTCAAACTTAAGGTGGTTGTTTTTAGAGAAAATTATACCATTTGTCTCAAAACTTGTCTCGCCTGTGCACATAAATCCGTAAGTATCAAAACCGCTTATTTACGTACCCAAACTTGCGAAACTGTTGCAATCAGGTCCATAGTCTGGTTTTTTAAACTGTTTTGGTGATGTGTACTGCCATGTCAGCGCCTACGTGACATTTTTCTTTTCCTTTCTTACTTTAAAGTGGGACCTACGAGAGGCAGAGAGGTGAGAGAGGAGGAGAGATGACAAATAGACTAATATGCAGGAAAGAAATGTGAGAGAATATTTTGAAATGTGCAAAAAATGTTTTGGTCTTTATGTGCGCTTGTTTGGGGCAACCGTAGTGTTTGCACGAAAAAATGAACAAGCCAAGCATACTACGGAGATTAGGGCTCAGAGTCCCTATAAGCAGCAAAACTGAGTTCTAGACATGCCAATCGATTTGATCATGTAATCATAAAGAAAAGATGTAATCAACTTCAAATAGACGATTAATTAGATCTGTAATTGACTGAACCCAAAACACAAGGAAAGAGATCCGAGCAAGGGCAAAGAGTAATGAAACTATCAGCTTAGAGATGATATGAGACTATCAGCTTAGAGATGATCTGAGTCTGACTCAAAGGATAAATATACTACCAAGTCGATAGAATCAACAAAATAGTACAACAAAGGTAAACAATCTACTACTAAGCTGATAAATCAACAAAGTAGCAGAAAGAAGGGTAAACAAATTACAAACTAGCCGATATGATCAACTAGTAAGTAGAAAGAAAGATTAATTGACAACGATTAGAACTTGAAAACCCTAGGTGTCGAGCTTACTTGTTGAAAATGGGATTGTCATCAACCCCTTCCCATGCCGTACGTACTAGGGCATTCAAAGGCTAGGGAGCTCACAGCACTCTCGGAGGAGAACAAAATGATTTTTTTACCTTGGTTCGGGCTTCCCACTGGCAGGATAATAACCCTACATCCAGCCTTATATTCCCACATATATATAAAAAAAATATATGAGATGGCCGCCCAAGTGAGAAAGAGCTTGCTCAAGCGACTTCGTGCGTGTTACAGGGCAAGTGTGTGTGTGAGATAGAGAGGAGAAAGAAGAATTCTTCTCTAGAGTGTTGGTTCTTATTTATACCGCCGAAGGAAAAGGGAAGGCAGGACTCCTTCCACAAAGGGCCCCGCTCACGAACTGACGGCCAACCATGCATAATGGTGAACAGGTGGGCATTGTCGTGCCAGCTGGCTTTGACTTGCATGCGCTAGGGGCAGGGAATCTTACAGTGGTCGGTCCTGCCTGCTGCGGCACCCTACGCCTGGTTGCCTGTAGGTAAGGAATGCACTCATGATAGGTTTGACCGACGTTACTGGGTCGGATTAGTGCTCTGCCCGAGGCCCATAGGAGGCGCAGAGTCACCTAATCCCGAATAGCTAGCCCATGAGGCTCAAGCGAGATGAAGCATCTCCTTGAGTCTAAGTATTACCAAGGATGGAATGGCACCACGGTTGCGGAGACGTACAACCATGCACGAGGTGAGGAGCTCTCGAGGAAACAAGATCCTGGTGAGTGGGACAAGACACAACACACCGCATCCTGAGAACATGTTAGATGTCTAGGGAACTGATAGGTGAATTAGATTCACATCACTGCATCCTAGATGCGGACCAGCTGTGCATAGTCTGGCTAAGCACGAGTAGGATCGCACAGCCACTTCTCGAATGGTGATTAGTAGGCACCCGAGGAAGTGAGAAATGAGGCAAGCTCATAATTGTCGCATCCCATGTATGAATAAGATGCCCACGGAAAGTCTAGCCAAGCACAAGAAGGATTGTCTTGCCGCTTCTTGAGCAGTTATTAGGCGCCCGAGAATCTGAGAAACATGCTTTTTGGGGGAGATTGTGCCCTGAGGAATCAGAACACAGGGCTCTCAAGCGTAGAGCTTGCTCCATGAAAAACAACGTGCACCGAGCAGAGAGAACAAATTGTGCCTCCGAGTAACATATCCAGATTTCACCCAATTTTAGCATGAAATTGTTTCGCAAAAATCATTTCCAAGTCCCCAAGCAATTCCATAATATTTCCTAGCATTTTAAAATACATCTTCTATTTTATTCCATAAAAGAAAACCCTTCTTCTATTTTTCCAATGATACTTATCCCATAAAATATCACTTTTCATTCCATATTTAGGTTCTCTTTTTTTCTGAAGTTTTAGAGTCCTATCTCACATCTTTTGGATTTCCCTACAATTTTCTATGAATTTCCAAATCCCTAAATCATTATCTAGAAATTCAACTAAACCTTTTTTTTAATTTCTGGGAATACGCATTCCCTTTTCCAAATCAGCCTCCGACATCATCTCTTCTCGGTGCTTAAGTGGAAAGAAATAGCCCAGATCAATTCTCCTCAAACCGACACTCCACGTATCGCTTCAGTAAATCAAAATCCAACAACGCCCATTGTTTTGACTCTGATCCCACGGCTCCTGAGGTTTCTCCAAATTCTAATGGTGTTGCCACCCCCAATGTCGCCCGTGCCGCCGTCTCCATCGCCCCATGCCGCTGTATTTCATGCCGCCGCTTTTTTCGAGCTCCTCCGACCACGACACCAACCCCTCTGGCATTACCATGTCACCGCTGACCTCATCCCCTGCGTCATCGCCCCTGGAATGTCTTCACCGCCGTGGATTTCCCACCGGAGTTTGCTTCCGCATGTGGGTTTGGCCGGTTGTCGCTGCTGCTCGTCGTCGCCTATAAATAGTTCTCCCCCGACACTCAGCCCCATCAAGCCACCACCTTCGCTGCATCTCCTCCCGCCAAAGACAACCAAAGTACCGCCGATGACTCCAGACCACACCGCCACCCCCCGGCCATCCAAACTCCGACCAAGGCCCGGTAAAGCTCCCCCGCATGCCCAATCATCCTCCCCAACCACCACCACCCCCATCTCCGGCAACCCTCACCACTGGCGAGCCTCCTCCCTGCCGGATCCCCCTTTCCCCCTCCTCTCTCTCTCTCTCTGACCACCAGGTACCACACGTCAGCAGCAGTCGTGCTCCCTCTGTCGCTGCCCTCCGGGTCCCATGCGTCAGTGCCTGAGATGACCCTCCCAATTACCACATGCTAATGGCCCCCTTTATGCCAAGATCATGAGGTAATTGTGTGGGTTTAGGCTAATACACCCGAATACATGTCCACTATAATGCCACTTCGGGTGCGAGCCCAAATCAGAGTTATGCAGCAGAACAATAATAAGAGAAACCCAGCATTATTACAGCATGATGCCACCCAGGGCCATAGTCTTCAGTTATTACAATTCTCCAATTTACCATATAAGGGTACTACAAGTTCTTACTCGTGCATTACCACTTTATTGGAAGCTAGACTACTAGTAGTGCCTGAAAATTTCTACAGGAAATCCTCCAACATCTCATTGGCCTCCAAAACCCCATTAGTCTCCGGATCACCCAAACCCTCAGCTAGGCCACTCCCTGTAGCCTCATCGTCCATGATGCTATATTCTATCAAAGGAGTAATAGCAAGAGTGAGTACAAAATGTACTCAGCAATCAATATTAGCAATGTTTCAAAATTCTAAATAAAGAGAAAACTCTTCTTAGACCGAGCAACAGGCTCCAGCCACTTCTTCAACTTTTACTAGCATAAAATATTTTTTATTTAAAAGAGTTGTCCAGTTTTAGTTTAAGAAAATCTACCAGCACCTGTAAACGAGGAGGACTTAGCCTCCGTAATCTCCATTCCATGAGACTGGCATTAATTCATGTTTTTACCCTGCCTTGAATAAATTCAGAGCCCAGAGTGTTTATTCTAATACGGTGAGTTACATCTCTAGCCCGATCATAGAACAAGTGATGGCGTTTAAACTTTAGACGCTCCTTACTCACAACCCCATCCTCCATCACTTGTCCTCGTCTCCGTTTTACTCATTCCGACGCCGGACAATGAGTAGCATCTTGGCATAGTATAGTGCCATCGGTCGGGGACACCATGGGTCCACTCACCCTGGGTATGCTCACCCACCCCTCCTAAGTATCAACATACCCAATGTGGAGAATGTGACCACCGCATAGATATCTTCTCTGTCCGCTACGCGGGACCGAGGTTGATACGGTTTAATACAGCTCAGTATTCGAGTGATAGGTGCGTGTCCTTATATGATGCCTTGTGAAGGGCCCCGCCTTGCCTTTGTACCCTCCCAGGGCACCCTTCACCCACCATATTATTACTACCGTCTTGATCGCTCCGTCGCTCAAGCTGTTACTTTAGTATCCTTAATGCAATTGGGTTTCTAAATAAAACACTAAATGCAATAAATATGCTAGAGGTGCGTATGTTAAAAATAAAAGATATCAGGCTAAAATACTTTAAACAAAATCAAAGAGATGCTTGCCTTCTATTTCAATCCAGCATCCAGTATTGTGCTCTCGTGGATCGCTCTCGATCGGATGATTTAGATTAAGTCCTGAAATATCATTAATCGGTTTAAGATGTGGCGAAATATATAACTTCCCTAATAAAAGAGCTATTTGCTAAATATAGTAGAAAATATTCTTGCATGCTGGTTTTAAGTCTTTAAATCTTTTTCTTTGAAGTACTATTAGCATGATTGATTTTATTAAGTGTTTATGTCATTTTTATTGTTTGGTTATGTGGGTTTAATTAGGCATTCTTAATAAAAAAAGAAGAAGTCCAATTTACCTCCTTAACTATTGCAGAAGTTCATTTTTCCTCCCTCAACTCATTTGTGGCCGTTCGATGTAAGATTGGACGGCCAGATCTCACCCATTTAACACAGAGGGAGGAAAAGTGAACTTTTTCAATAGTTGAGGGAGGCAATGTGGACTTCTTCCTAAAAAAATAGGGAATAAGCTTTTGGGCTTCCCTGGCCGGCTTAACCCAGCCCACCAAGGCCCACCCGGTGCCTTCCCCTCCCTTTTAACCTTCGGGAAAATTAAGTATATGCCACTCAAAAGAGTGGTAATTGATAATATGCCACTCCAAAGAGTGTTATTAAGTATATGCCACTTCAAAGGATGACTCTTTAATAATATGCCATTTTGGTACTTTCCTTTAACTAAATCCCATTTTCTAATTCTAAATGACCAATCTACCCCTCCCTTAATTAATCCCTGGACTAATCGTTGCTCTGCCGATTGCCGATTGATCTCCCCGCGCCCGCTGCGGCGGAGACAGACGGCGTCGTCCGCCCGCGCCCTTCCGCCCCGCCCAGGCCGTCGGCGCCGACCTCCGCTCGCGTCCAGGCCCCGTGCTGCATGCCATCCGCCGCCGCCCAGGTAATGATCTTATTTTATCAAAACGTGTATGCGTCTACAGCTTGGTCCTTGTGGATTTAATATATATTTTTTCACTGTTGAACAAAATTCCTGTGTTTGTTCTGCAAGTTACTAATGGTAAAGTGCAGGGAATTTTATGGATAAGACAAGTTAGTGCTAAACACCTTCTGCAAATCACATGATCGTAAAACCTCACTATTTTCCTGTCACAGTCAATAACTTGGCGCTGGAGCCTGGGCGAGCATGGCGCGGGAGCCTGGGCGAGAGGCACGGACTTGGCGAGCAGGCACGGAAGCCAGGGATTAATTAAGGGAGGGGTCATTTAGAATTAGAAAATGTGATTTAATTAAGAGAAAATACCAAAATGACATATTATTAAAGAGTTATCCTTTGGAGTGGCATATGTTGGAAATAATCTAGATAAGGAAGCAATTAGGTGGTAAGAGGTTGTCTAGTTTGAGTAGAACTAGATTTATTTAGAAGTGGAAGTACTAGAGATAGAGTTTGTTTAGATTTAGTAGTTCTAATTTGAGTAGGACTTGTAATTTCTCTAGTATAAATATATGACCAAGGGTCAAGGAAAGGTGCAAGTTTTAGCACCGAGAAAATATGTGAGCTTGCCGAACAATTTCGAAGGATTGATCTTGACCTTATCTAACAAGTGGTATCAGAGCGAGGCGGTGCACGTTGCCGCGGAACCGAGGGACGGTGATGAACAGCGGCAGGCACAACAGAAGATG
>SPJY01033585.1:0-17675 GCA_005191435.1 Raddia distichophylla | reverse complement strand
ATCCGCCTATTCACCCCCCTAGACGGCATAGCGATCCTTTCAAGGATGAACCTTGCACTTATGCTTGAGATAGAAAATTACAAAATATATATCATAGCATCCGGCCAGATCGATAGTCACGATGACTGCTCGAGAGCAAAGAGATTCGTACAATACGAGCAGCTTATGTAATTACTCCAACGTTTGTGAGCCACCGCGGCACCGGCACAGAGGAACCATGTGTAAAATGAAATCAAAGTGACGACATGGCGGCCCGCTTAATTAATGTGTGGGTCAATTTGCAGCTCAAACATTAAGACGGGAGGCTAGTGTGGGGCGCATATATCTATGCATGCATGAGAAGACGCCAAGTGAGATGACATCTACCTAATTAATCGTACGTGTTTCATTGCGTCCCTGAAAAAGTGAGTGTGGCCGGCCCGCTGGAAAATTAGAGCATTGCCAACAGGATCTTTATATTTTGTTCTCTATATCTTTTTTCTAAATCACTATTTGTTCGCTATATTTTCATCATCTTCAGCGAAGTCTCTATCTCCGAAAAGATATAAAGATTCTCTGAAGAGTCTAAATCTCCGCTCTGCGTGGACCCATACTGAGGATCTCAGCGCTTGGTGGGCCGAGGACATCCTGCAACCCAACCTTACACCGGGCCTAGGATCTGTCGTCTTGGCAACCTTATGACACCTCTGACTCGAAAGGAGCAATCGCATTTTGAACTCAAAAGAGCTACCACTGATGATCTTCTTCGATTTGCTACTGGAGGTTCTGCGCCTTGAGGTGCGGCATGCGCCTGTTTTGTAATAAGTTAGCTCACTTGTAACGCGCGTCCAGAGAGAATGCGTCTAAACCTCTTCTAAATTTTAACCTCGTAACCTTCCTACTGAATTAATACAAGACAGTTCTCCTGCCTTTTCTTCAAAAAAAAAATTTAGAGACTGAAATATAGACTCTGCTGGATGGGTATAGAGGCTGAGACTGTCCTCAATAGTGTTTTAGGGAACGGTTTAGGAAACCTGCTAGATATGCTCTTACATGAAATCTGTTGGGATTAGCAAGCGTCGGGAATGCATATATGGAACAAACCATGGAGACATTCATGTAGTATGCGTGCAATGTGCCATATATATCACACTTTGACCCGTACACTTTGCACGACGAATTTTTTTTATTGCGGTTGTTCTTCCCCTAACGCATAATATTAGCACTTTCAGATTTATTTTAATCTAGAGGTAAATCAGGAATATGATTTAATAAATAATCATCAAGGAATAGAAGATTATCTTAGATACACATATTAACAGGGACGGATTTACCGCCCGGGCAGGGTGGGCATCTGCCCGGGCTCCTATCAAACGGCGTAGCTCGCTCGCTCGTCATCTGCAAGGGCATGCAGCAGCAAGCAGCTTAGCTAGCTTAGCAAGCAGCAGCAGCAAGCGCCAGCTTGCAAGCAAGCAGTTTAGCTAGCATAGCAAGCAGCTAAGGCAAGGTTACTCACAAATTATGGGTCCTAAGACTCGGCAAACTAAATTGTGTTCTAGATTTCAGAGCAGAGGATCATTAACTTTGCTCGTTGGCTAGTTTGTCGTAGCGGTGAAACTTTGTCCAGGCTTTTAAAATTTTCTGGCTCCACAACTGCACATATACTAGGAGCACACATATATCCTTCTGAAAAACTCGACACCAATCCAACGACTCACCACCAACACAACGACAAACAATACATATTAGTTATCCTAGCCATTGAACTGGATATTGATTTTTTTTATTTTTCTGAGTTTTTTTATGATTTTCAGAATTTTTATTATTTTTTCTGAGTTTTTTATGATGTCTCTGATTTTTTTATGATTTTTCTGATTTTTTTTATTATTTTTTATAACTTTTTATGATTTTCCCGAATTTTTTATGTTTTTTATGTTTTTTTTAATGATTTTTCCGATTTTTTTTTATGATTTTTATGATTTTTAAAATTTTTATGATTTTTTTAATGATTTTTCTGAATTTTTCATGATTTTTATGATTTTTTATGATTTTTCTGAATTTTTTATGATTTTTAATGCCACGTCGTCGCCACGTCAGCGCCACGTCAGCGCCTAACGGGGATATAACGGTCCAGGGCCTGTGGTGCAAACGGTGCCAACTTCGAGGGCCTGGCAGAGTAATTTACAACTTCCAGGGGCTAAGTGAAACGAGGTGCCAACTTCAGGGGGCTACAGTGCAATTTTCTCTTGTTATTATCGACAACGACGTTAGGTTGTCTTGTTGTACTCCTCCCATTAGCAATATGTTACTTAAAAAAATTCATGTGCCTACCTCAAATTCATGTGCCTTCCATGAGGTGGTTATTTGAGATTATTTTTTTAAAAAAATTCTTATTTAAATAGACGTTGGTCCAAATAATCTAACAAATGTCACTCCAAGTTAATCTTGAACAACAAGTGCATGATTCATCGAAAATTGTTCACAATTGATACGAAGGCAACACGGAGTTCCGAAAAAACACTAAAAGTAGTGAACTGCAGGGCTACTGTTCTTTGCTGTTACCATGCCGGCCTTTAATTTTTGCTTAATGATTTTTATTTGCCGAGTAATGTGGATTTAGTTTTACAGAAATTTTACGGTATGCAAAAATGAAAGTGAACCATCCATTCCTCTTGATCCAATAGCTTGTGATGTAATTTTGGTTCTTTTATTCTATCTTGGCAATACATATTTATAATGTGATGATATGTATCTATTATCTATTATATTTATATATATAAAAAGGAGGGAAAAAGAAGCCACCACGTTCGTCCACATCATCCAAATTATTTCAGCTGTTCGATCAACGGTGGGACCAAATTATAACGGCCTAGATCAATCAAAGAAATTCTCACATAAATCAAGAAAAAAGATCTATGCACACCGGCCTACCGTTGTGCCTGTATTTGACTTGCATTCACCAACATAGCATGGTTTCAGTTCACGCACACCTAGGACTTGTTTGTTTCAGATATATAAATGACATTTACATAATTTTTTTGAATAAGACGAATGATCAAACGTTTATTCAAAAGTCAAAAGTGACAAATATTTTGATACGGAGGGAGTACAAAATATTACATCATTTGTCTTATACAAAAATAACAAATTTTCATTTAATTTAATTTAATTTATAATCTGAAACAAATAAGGCGCTGAACTTGCCGAATGGTAGATTTTCTCCATTATCGAAATTGGTCGGCAACGGCAACGGCAACGGCAACTTCTCCGTGGACAGCGACAAGCCGACAACGCCCGTGGGGTCTGGGGTCTGCGGTTTCTCTGTACCATGTAATTGGTGCTGCCTGCATGGCTGCAGATGGGCACATGGGCACGAATTACCACTCCTGCGACCCATGTGCCCGTGGGGACTCGGGTTTCTGGTGGAATTACATGGCCTGCCTGCCGTTGTTAAATCAGCGCAGATCCTAGATGAGGAACACCACTGCAGCATACATGCACCACCTCCTAGCTATTTCTTCCATTCGAAGCGGAGGTGGAAGGAATCGATGGCTGAGTTCATGGTGAGCGCCGCCACGGGGGCGATGAACTCCCTCCTAGCAAAGCTCCCCACGCTGCTGCTCGACGAGTACAAGCTGCAGAAAGGAGTGAAGAACGACATCGAAGAGCTGGAGCTGGAGCTGGAAGCATGAACGCTCTGCTCATGAGGCTGGCCGAGAAGGAGCAGGAGGAGGAGCTCGACCCGCAGACGAAGGAGTGGAGGAGGCAGGTCAGGGAGATGGCCTACGACATCGAGGACTTCATCGACCTGTACATGCACCGGATTCAGCATGAGTCTGAAGAACCCGCAGGAGTCAAGGCATTCTTTCGCAAGAAATTCCACAAAGTGAAGAAGCTGGTAGCTCGTCATGGGCTCGCCGAGCAGATTCAAGAGCTCAAGGCCCAGATCATCAGCGCCAAAGAGCGACAGAAAAGGTACAAAATCGACGCATCTGCCATTTCTGGTGACGCCGGCGTGGTGGCTGTCGACCCTCGCCTTCCTGCACTCTATGAGGAGGCAGCCAACCTGGTTGGTGTTGATGGTCCAAGGGAAGATGTTATCAACCTGTTGCATGATGGGCACAAGCCACTGAAAGTGGTTTCAATTGTAGGGTTTGGAGGACTAGGCAAGACCACTCTTGCTAACCAAGTATACCAACAGATTGGTAAGAGTTATGATTGCCAAGCTTTTGTGTCGGTGTCACAAAAGCCTAGCATGCAAAAAAATTTTATGGACATGCTCTCAGAACTGAAGAACGAAAAGTATCAAATCACTGGATTTGAGGATGAGAAGGGGCTCATTAGCGAGCTAAGGGATTTCCTCAAGGACAAGAGGTATCTAAGTTTAACTTCTTCTTTTTTCCAATTTTGATTCAATATATCTCACTATATTTATATGTTCGGTCATTGATTCAAGTCACAGGCTTTGCAAATTACTTGTTGGATTGTCCATCCAATATATCAACAATTACATTTTTTTTTGCCATGCACACATTAATTAGTTGAGCTCAATTATATGCAACTTCCTTTCCTATAACAGGTATCTTATTGTGATTGATGACACCTGGAGTACCAAAGATTGGGAAATCATTCGGTGTGGCTTGCCCAACCACGATTGTGGGAGCAGAATAATATTGACAACAAGAATAGCTACTGTTGCAAAGCTTTGCTGCTCTTCATGCCCAGGCTCTGTGTATGAACTGCAGAAACTAAGTGAAGCTAACTCCAAAACTTTGTTTTTCAGAAGAATTTTTGGCTCCGAAGATAAATGCCCTCCTCACCTGGAAGGTGTTGCTAGTGACATAATAGGAAAGTGTGGTGGTCTACCACTGGCGATCATTACTATGGCCAGTTTGTTAACTACTAAATCAGAAGCAAGAGAAGAGTGGATCACTGTTCAGAAGTCAATTGGTTTGGGACTTGAGAAACATGCTGATGTGAAGAAAATGAGGACGATTTTATCTCTTAGCTACAATGATCTTCCTTTCCATCTGAAGACATGCTTGTTATATCTAAGCATTTTTCCAGAGGATTATATCATCAATATGAATGATTTGGTACGAAGGTGGATAGCAGAAGGATTCATACATGTTGATGGTGACAGAGGTTTGATGGAAGTTGGGGTATCTTTTTTTAATGAACTAATAAATAGAAGTATGATCCAACTAGTAGAAATCAGGTATGATGGCCAGGAAATGGAATGCCGAGTGCATGATATGATTCTTGACCTCATTATATCCAAGGCAGTTGAAGAGAATTTTGTCAAGTGCATTGGTGACTATAAGCATAAATCGGGCTCCCTGGGCAAGGTCCGTCGACTCTCGCTTCATGGTGTTAGAAAGGAAAATATTACTCTGCAATCCATAGACACTGCTCATGTTCGATCCCTCAGCATATTTGATGGTTGTGAAATGCTATCTATTTTGGATTTCCCATCTATGAGAATGCTTTCTATTGAGATTAGCTCGGATATGGAAAATATTTATATGGTAAACATAGGAATGCTGTTTCAGTTGAGGTATCTAAGGATTTGTTCACGTAAAGGCTTTACACGTTTGCCAAAAGAAATAAGGAAATTGCAGCTTCTGGGGACATTGGATCTAGCATGTACAGATATCAGAAAGTTACCTGAAAGTATCGTTGAATTGCAGCAACTAAAACATTTATTTGTTGATCGTGCACAACTCCCAGATGACGGAATAAGCAAGATGCAAGCCTTGGAGGAACTGTCATTTCTATTAGTGGACAAGAGAACTGCCGTAAAATCTTTGCATGAGCTGGGCAATTTAACGAAATTGAGAGCTCTTGGGTTTGACTGTGAAATCGATGTTTCAGACGATAATGACAAAACAACATACGAAGAAATCTTTGTTGTGTTCATTAGCAAGCTTGGTATGTCCAGCCTCCGTTCTCTATCAATTAATAACAGTTCTCGTGGTTATCTTGGATTCCTGTACGGTTCTTGGTCTGAACCACCTCACCTCCTTCAGAGGTTACAGTTAAGGGTTTTGTCTGAAATTCCTGCGTGGATGGCCTCCCTTGCCAACCTCACATACCTGAAAATCGATATATATATGATAATACAGCAAACCCTAAACATCCTCGGTGCCCTTCCGGCCTTGGCACATCTGGGGCTATGGAATCACTCTCCTGGGCCCACCGAGAGGCTCATCTTTGGCAGCAATAGTTTCCGATGTCTAAAGGATTTCCGCTTCGGTTGCTTTCTTTCAATAGTAAATGTGATGTTCGAAGCTGGAGCCATGCCAAAGCTGGAAACTCTTCGATTGGATATGGTGGAATCTGTTGCTGATCTTGGCATCCGCCATCTGCTTGCCCTCAAGAGCCTCACGGTCTGGATTAATTGTGATATGGCAAGGGTTGAACAAGTGGAGGCGCTGGAGGAAGCCTTGAGGAACGAAGCCGGCCAACTTCCCAAGCGCCCCACACCTGATTTCCAAAGGTTCCAATCAGCATATATGATCCAATGCTGCTATGTTTCCAATTACTATTCTCCTTTTTTTTTTCCCCCATTGCCTTCATCAAGCACATAATTCTTAACATGCTTCTTTTGCTGTGCTACTTTACACTTGTTGGAGAAGCAGAGCCCAATTTGTAGCACCACACACGACGGTGGTGTAGGAGTTCCGAACTTCCGATGCCAGGGCAGGTGCCAACTCTGGTGCTAGTGTTCATCCTGCAGGTTCAGGCACCGAAGGCCGTCATCATGGAGGAGCCGGAGCTTGGTGGAATGGTGGTGTTGCCGGAGCAGGAGGAGACTTCTCCATTTCAAGGTCAGCATCGATGACACGGCAAACAGAGACGGAGGCGGAGGGGGAGGCAGAGGAGGAATTAGATAGAGAGGTGTCCCCGTACGTTCTCGAACCTGACAAACTCGATGGAGAAGTCACTAGTCACCGGCGGGCAGCCACCAGGGGCCGGAAACATTTTGGCTCGCCAAGAAACATTTTGGCTCTGTTTTTTTCGTTTCAATTTATTATGTGTAAGAAATATTTTTTGGCAGTCAAGAAGGTGATGCTAGTAGAGATTGTAGACGATGACTATGATGATGATAATGACACAACCACACATGTATGAATGCTTTGACCACTTCAAATTTTGTTTTTTCAAACAATTTTATGCCAAACGCTTCAAACATTTAATACAGTTTTGTGTCTTTTCTGTTTTTTTTTTCTTCTGAATTTTGAACTTCAAATCAGAATTTTAATCTTTTGCACTGTTTTCAAACTATAAATATTGTTAGCTAGTTAGCCCAGTGATATTTTTCATTTTTTTCTTTAAACTAACTCTGTGCCAAGCACTTCAAACACTTAGTATTTTATTTATATTTGCCTTTTTATGTGAGTCGAGTACACAAGCATGTATTCATGTGTCCATCGAACTTACAGTAGGCCTACCTATATATTATGGTGATTCCCGGTTTCATTTTGCAATGAAAACCGCTAAATCGATCTACGATAGAAAAAATCACCGAAAGATGGTAAAATTAGTGTACAATTCACGAAACAAACATTTGGTTTCGCCACAGTAAATCGCCAAAGTGGCAACGAAAATCCCTGAATTTTCCAAAAAAATATTTTCAATTTCCTTATTTTCCAAATAAAGACTCCGGCAATGGTGCAAAATATTTAGAAATGAATAATATAAAAAATGAGGAAAAATAGAACGTATTTTCCTATATAATTTTAAAATTATCATTTTACTAAATGAATAATTGAAAATTATATGTTCGTGCACATGGAATGCAATATAATCGATGAAACTACACAACATATATATAATCCTCTGCACACCTAAAAGAAATAAATAATAAATGATTTTTTCACTCTAGTACTGGCACATTTGAGCCTATAAATGGTAGGCACATGTGTTTTCTTTCTTATAGTCGACTTCAATAATTATTATTTCAAATAATTTCATATGCAAAACACATCAAAAAATTATTCCTTGTTCTTGAACTTCGAAATAAAATATGAATTCCCCTGGTTATTAAAATAAAAAATCGAGCAGCCTATATTATGGTATCCCACCGAAATGGCTGATTTTCTACAATCCCCGGAACCATGATACATATCCATGATTTGACTCCTCTCTAGACACAAGGAAAAATATACCCGAAATAATCAACAATTAAATAGAAATTAATAAAATAAGCCACTGGTTAAAAAAATTACAGGAATGGCATCCGGGCCCGCCACCCCGCATGACTGCCGCCACCCCGTGAGGCCGTGGCTTCGCGCCCGCCACCCCGCGGGGCAGCAGCGCTGTTGCCGCCACCCCGCTTGGCCGCACCTCTGCTACCGCCACCCCGCGCGGAAATTTTTTTTATGTATTTTTTTATTCTTTTATGCAAAACTGTATGCCGATTTCGATTTTATACACAAATAGGCCTTGGTCGTTCGTTGAAATCACGACAAGGTAGCAGTCGGATTTTGAAGAGACAACCGATCTGTAGAACCCGAGCATGGAGGAGGCAGTTGTCGTTGGCTTCCTATCGAGCTTTGGAAGGTCGACAGAAGCCTGTCGCACCTTCAACGCTCGACAACAGCCTGTCGTTCGTTTAAAGCACGATAGACCAGTCGTGGCTCCAAAGCTTTCTTGCATATTTGTGTATATGGGCTAGTATAGATATAAGGTATTCTAAGATATATTATTACCTAATATAGATATAAGGTATTCTAAGATATAAGGTAATAATATAGATATATTATTACCTAAGGGTAATAATATAGATATAAGGTATTATTACCTAAGGGTATTATATGACTTGCTATGGGGAATAATATAGATATAGAAGTTATTCTCCTTGTAAGGTAGAGAAATAAGCTATCTCCAGTGTACTTTAAAGCCATGGAAAAGATGAAAATAATTTTAAGTAATAATATATTTTTTGTTTAAGTTTTGAAGTCTCTTGGCATGAAACTATTTTTTCAATTTTTTCATATTTTTAACCAGCTAGCTCCGTGGAAGACATGTGTAATAGAATATAAGATTAGATATTTAATTGAATGCACAAGTTATTCCAAAAGTATTGATTACTTCGCGTTACATATTGGCAGAGGCATGAAGTGTTAGGTCATGTTGGCAGAGTAAAGGTTCATCATTGCGCATAGACGTGCCATGGTAACTGTCGTAATGCCTCAGGTACAAAGTTCGCAACGGATAGGGACATAAACGTGCCAGTAGCAATACAAAGATGACACAAAGATGGTACATACAAAATCAGTGCCGTCCTCGCACCTGCCTCATTCCCTGCCGCTGCTGATCTCTAGCCCCGCTATGGCGCACTGATCTCGGGAGTATGTGAGTGGGTCGCGTGGCCGAACTTCACTCCGAGGCCTCCTCATATCGACAGGTGTGGTGGGGTCGTGAACCATATAGTCATCGAGATCAAATGGCACGCTCTCATGTGGTGCAAAGCTGTGAGAATCATCTGAAAAATAAATAAGTTTAGAAATTATGCAACCACATGCAACTTGCAATGTCGTAAGCAAAGGTAATTATGTGCATACCATCGTAGGAAGTAGTGATGCCCTCCTCGACACCCATACCATAGGACGGTGCAGTGCTAGTGCCGGCACCGTAGTAAGGCGGTGTAGCGCTAGTGCCTGCACCGTAGTAGGCAGTTATGCTGCTCTCGCCGGCACCGTAGTGCACTGCCAAGGTGAAGGATCTCCGGTGGACCGCTGCCGCTTGCTCCCACGCCGTATTGGGTGCCGACGGCACCACTGTTTGGTCCCACCCGGACCAAGATCCGCCCCATAGGAGTGGCGCGGCTGCTGGTGCGACATTGTAACAGGGCCTCCCGTAGGAGTGCCGTGGCGCCTGATCCCACGCCGAAGTGGGGGGCCCCCATAGGAGTGCAGCGGGTGCTGATCCCACGCCGAAGTGGGGGAGGCCTGTAGGGGGGAGGAGTAGGGGTGGGTGCTGGGGGGTAGCGACCCTCCGATGGCGTACGTACCTTCCCAAGCCTGCACGTTAGGCTGGAGTGGAGGTGCAGGTACAAAGCCGCGACCTGGCTGCGACCGTCCGCCCCTACGCCTTCCACGCCCTGGCAGTGGTGGGGGCACGTGGCACTTTGTCACCGGTACGCCAACAAGAGGAGAGACGAACTAGCTCATTCGCCTTGCTGACCACTCTCTCCCAAGCTTGTCTCATATCCACGGCGGTGACCTGAAATCCTTGTCTGAGCCCGCGAAGCATCGATGTCCCTTCCTCGGTGAGTTCGAGGCCGATGTCGCTCTGCGTAATGAAAAAAATATAGGTCACATCCTGAATGATCAAACAATAATTGAAACGTGCTACAAGGAGCGCACTAACCGCCCTGTTTGCCCTCGAAGGCGGCTGTCGAGGGTACGTGTCCGCCGGCGTAGGGTCGTGCCTGACATATCCCACAGCCATCGGACCAACCCTCAGCCGAGTCTTGGGAGCGTACCACGCCATGTACGCCTCGAACGTACTATGGTCATACGCTCGTGGCTCGTCGACAACGTCGTCGAGGGCATTTGCCCATTGCCAAACCCACTCTTCCATCAAGGGAGATATGAACACCGTGCTAACCTCTTTGCCTGCACGTGTCATCCTACAAAAATGGCAGAAGTGTAATAATACTTGGGGACATTCATAATGTAATGGCATGTAGGTTAGATTCTTACTTGTGCACTTGCACTGGCACCGTGTGATGAATTGCAATAGGGAAATCCTGAAGAAGATCAAATTGCCGCATCATCCTATGCGGCGAGTACTCCTCGACGCAGCAATCGAAGACAAGTGCCTTGCGAGTAAGCCAGTAGTTCCTATCACGGGTGCAAAGTGGAGGGAGGCCATAAGGTGCACGCTCAGCAACTTCATCATCACCGAAAGGCGTCGAGCGCACCAAGTCATCCGTAAGCTCGTCGAACTAGCACACGAACTCAGGGTAACTCTTCTTTGATTGCTTGTTCTTGTACCTCCGCTATTGAAAATTAATTAAGCTATCAATGGTGATGTAGGACGTGCAAAAATTGACATAATACTATGTGAGATAGCTCAGTACCTGACGCCGCACCAAAAAAAAACCCATGGTAGGCCACTCCACCGCATCTGTCATGTACAAGTGCTCACCGTATGGTTCCATGTCAACGAACGGTGTCCCATGTCCCACAGGAGCACTCACAGCTTGTCCCATGTATGACAACGTTGTATGACCTCCTCTCCTGCTGTGTGCCGTTACGCCCACGGTCCCTGCAATGAATCTCATACTTCCTTTCTCTGGTTGTCTCCCAAATTGCACGATGCAGCTGTGCCTTCACGATTTTCCTACGCATGTACTCTGAGATGACTTGTGAGTACAAAAAACGGTTGTCTGCCATGAATATGTTAGCCTTCTGGTACCGATCTACAAAGTATTTCTGTGTGCCATACAAAATCCTCTCAACTATACCCACCAAAGGCAGACATCAAGATCCCTTTATGAACCAATTGTAAACCTCTGCTAAGTTCATCGTCATGATGCCATACCTTGCACCCCCTTGATCGTGCAGCAATGATCATTTATCCATCGGCTCGTGACGGATCCAGTAACTGAATGACTTCGTGGCGGATCCTGCCCTTCGCCGCAAACCGGGGCCATCTGTCGGTAGTGCACAAAGGGCGGTTGGATCATATCCTTCCTCATAGTATAACATTGCATTCTTCGAACTGGTCGGTGCAGCGGAACCTAGTGAGCTACGTTTCTTTGTGAAATCATCAAGCGTGATCCAAATCTTTCTAAACTTACTCTCCTGGTTCTGCTGACATAGCTTCTTGAACATATTCATGAGGTTTTTGCTCTTGAACTGGCGGAAGAAGTTTGCTCTCATATGTCTCATGCACCACCTACTATTAATGTCATCCCATTTGGCAGCACCTCTTATGTCCGATCCATCATGCATCTCCATGATAGCTTTCAGCAGCCCGGCATGATGGTCATGAATAACACATACCTCTGGCCAGTCCTGAACCACTCCAACCTTCACCCGTTCTAGGAACCAATACCAGCTGTCGGTGTTTTCATACTCAACAAATGCAAATGCAACTGGTAGGAGCTGGTTGTTCCCATCCACCGCTATGGCAGTCAAGATCTGCCCCATGTACTCCCCTGTTAGAAATGTGTCGTCCATGCAAAGGATTGGCCGACAGTATTTAAATGCCATGATGCATGGCTTGAGCGCGAAGAACGCACGCTGCAAGACCATCTTGTCTGAGTGTCTTTCTCTTGCAGCATGCTCTGCAATGTTAATGAATGTGCTTGGGTTCCTCCTAACAATGGCCCGTAACATGAGCGGTAGAATTGCATATGACGCTTCATAGGTCCCAAACCGACCCTCGATTGCTTTTCTCTTAGCCCTCCAAACCTCTGCATAGCTTATCTTGTATTGAAACCTCTCCTCGACCTGCTGCCTTATAAAGCCGGCCGTAACATGAGGGTTATTCACAATCATACCTGACAGTTTCCTCGCCACCCACATTGAAGTTATGTTTCGGTGCTTCTGCTCTGCAATATGCACCACACAATTGTGTTGCCGCACTATTGAGCACTTCCAATAATCCTTCCACATCCCCTTGAAAGCATGCACGTGGAAGGGACATGAGTTTTGCACACACCTAATATCATACTCCTTTTTACTTGACTTCACAACGGTGAACTGCCTACGCAGTGACACCGACCAGCACTTAACCGCATCCAGTACAACCTGCTTGTCCTTGAAAGTGGCCCCCTCATTTACCTCGTTCTCATGATACTCCTACTCAACGTGGTCATCTTCAACCACTTCTAGACCTTCAAAGTTGCTGGACCTCCACTCCATAGGAACATGGCTCTCTTCGTCCGAGTTTTCATCCTCTTCCGGTGCTTCTTCCTCCTCGACGTCCTCGGCCTCCATCGCCTCCACTATACCACCCACCGTTTCACCTTCATCAGCAGCGCCCATCGCCTCCATCCCTACCTCCTCCTCTCCCTCTGCTTCATTCTCCATGTGTAACCCTTCAGTGCCGCCACCCTCCCCCCAACCTTCTTCCGTGCCTTCATCCACATGCCCTCCCCCTTCCTCCCATTGTCCCTCTGCGGCAGGCTCAGTATTAGGGATTTTGTAGCACTGAATAAGCAGCACTAACGGCCATCCGCGCTCGAATGCATATCGGAGATAATCCCTCCATGTCTTCGTTGAGTTGATCGGTATTAGCTCCCCGTAGAACCCTTGCGGGGCACGACTTACTACTGCTTGAATAACTAGCTGGAACCTCTCTGCCTCCAAATTGAACACCTTCAGCAGCCATCCATAAATCCCACCATAAGACCTTTCCGACGCTCTTTTAATGCCACGTTGTACATGAGGGAAGTTTGATAAATCTGCTCCAACAGGACTAAGCATAATCTCGCCAACCCCATAATATATCTGAAAATATATTGTCTCTGCCATCTCACCTACATTGACCACATGACACATATTTCTCTCAGTTCAACGAATGACCAGAAGTAATACATTTACAAATATTTCCACCATTTTTTAAACCATTCCATAAATTATATTATGTTGACTTAAAATTTCGTTCTACTACAACAAATCGACAAAACAATAGT
Organism: Raddia distichophylla; assembly: GCA_005191435.1. Taxonomy (NCBI): domain Eukaryota; kingdom Viridiplantae; phylum Streptophyta; class Magnoliopsida; order Poales; family Poaceae; genus Raddia; species Raddia distichophylla. The sequence continues at coordinate 4,039 of SPJY01033585.1, read as the reverse complement.
TCCAACGAGACCCTAAATAGCCAAATATTCAATCTACAATTGTCACTCCTACTGGTTCCAAAACAATGCTAATCCATATGGTTACCATTATGCCTAACCTATTTGGCACTGGTGGTTTTGCACGGACGGTGTTCAAACATGCACTCCGTTCAAATATTTTTTTCCACATTCAGCACTTACAAACATATATGGCTAGCCTATCAAGTTTTTAACATTTCATTCATTCAAAGTTTAACAAAATTTCATATAGAATTAAATTTAGCCAGTCAAAAGTTCACAAAACCTTACCAATATACTCTTCAATCAATATATATCACTAAAACTAACTAATCCCTACTAATTTTAACAACAATTAGGAAGAGAAATTACCTTAAAATCTTCTACGGAGTTGCCTCCCGTCGCCTCTCTCGGTCCTGGGTGAGTGAGAGTGAGAGAGAGAGTGAAAGTGAGTTTGCCCGTGCAGGGGTGGGCAATAATGGAGACCGGTCGGTCTCTGAAAGCGCGACAGCTTCCTTTCCTGCTCGCGGCCCGCCCGAGAAGGGAATCAGATTCTTCCTGTCTCCGGTCGCGTGTTGGATCAACGACAGGGTGAAATCGCAGTTTGAAATTTCAAATCGACGGAGCGCGGCGGTAGGTTGCTTGTAGGTGGGCCCTGTCATGCCATTAAATGTCGATCGGTTGCGATCGCTCAACTATGGCTCGACCGGCACCTATTTTTGTCTAAAATCGAGATCAGCATACAATTTTGAATAAAAGAACAAAAATAAATACATAAAAAAAATTTCACCCCTCGCTCCCAGCCGCACGCCGCCTGGGCAGCTCAGCCCACTGCCCACCTGCTGCCCTCGGATGCACAGGCGCACAGCTACACACACACATGCAGCATGCATGCTGCAGCACACACATGCATGCATACACTGCACACACACATAGTAATCACCTTCTTAATCACCGCCGACTCTGATCACCTTCCTTAATCACATATACTCCTTTTCCTTTTCTTATTTCTTTTCTTTCGTTTTATTTTCTTCTTCTTTTCTTTTCTAAAAATCACTTATATCATCCATAAATATAAGTGATCATAAATCACTTAATCACTTTTCTTTTCTTTTTTTTCCAAAAATATATCATCCATAATCACTTCATTAAGATCCGTTATAGCTAAAGGTCTCCTCAGTTCTGCATTTGTTGCTACACTAGTGCCCCCACATTTCTCGGTTTCGGTATTCTCAATTTCTCATCATCCAGTTCCAGAGCACGGTAAAGCTGCACCGGCCTATCCTAGTGTCTTCGATTCAGTTGCATCATAAACGGTGTGCTCTCTTACAGAAGCATTGCATTCAGTTTCTTCTGATTTATACTCATCTGCCATTTCAGTCTCTGCGCCTAACACATCTTGTACTTCATCCAGATCTCTCGTAAGAACCTCACCAACCTCATGTAACTCTACAGCAGCAATGCCCAGTGCTTGCTCGGATGTTTTAGAAGTTTAGCCTTGGGGATCTCGGTGCCAATGTGTTGAGTGATGATTTTGTGATAAGTGATTTCTGGAAAAGAAAAGAAGAAGAAAAGGAAACGAAAGAAAAGAAATAAGAAAAGGAAAAGGAGTATACGTGATTAAGGAAGGTGATCAGAGTCGGCAGTGATTAAGAAGGTGATTACTACGTGTGTGCAGTGTATGCATGCATGTGTGTGCGTGCAGCATGCATGCTGCATGTGCGTGTGTGTGGCTATGCGCCAGTGCATCCGAGGGCAGCAGGTGGGCAATGGGCTGAGCAGCCCAGGTGATGTGCGGCTGGGAGCGCGCGGGGTGGCGGCAGCAGCGGTGCTGGCTCGCGGGGTGGCGGGCGCGAAGCTACGGCCACACGGGGTGGTAGCAGCCATGCAAGGTGGCGGGCTCGGATGCCATTCCAGTAATTTTTTTAACCAGTGACTTATTTTATTAATTTCTATTTAATTGTTGATTATTTCAGGTATTTTTCCTAGACACAACTCATCGCCCAGCTAGCACAAAGGTTCTGCTGGCAGTTCCAGCCTCCATTTTTAGCCAAGTTGAGACCAGATTGAGGTTCCCCATGGCTCTGCTACGGCAAATGTTGGAGCATCTTGAACTGTTTCTCTATATCTCCTCTTTAAAACATCATTAGCATCTCCTTTGTCCTCCTCTCTAAGATCACAATTTACACACCATGCTCCAAAAAGTTCTTTCCCTCCTGTAGCCTCTCTATACCTGTTACCCAGATTATTTCAGCCGTTCGATCAATGGTAGGACCAAATTATAACGGCCTAGATCAATAAAAGAAATTCTAACATAAATAAAAAAATAAAAGATCTATGCCGCTGATTTTTGTGGGGCCGGATTATAGCGGCTTAGATTAAAAGAAAAATATTAGAAATTCGGATTAAATACTAAAGATGATATGATATGATTATTTTAGCCGTTCGATCAATGGTGGGACCAAATTATAAAGGCCTAGATTAATCAATTAAATTCTCACATAAATCAAGAAAAAATAAAAGATCTATGCGGCTTATATTAAAGGGAAAATTAAACTGGTGACATCGAAAAGGTTGCTGTGACATCCTAATAAAATTATTACGTGTCCCAAGTTTTTAAAAGAAAGAAAAACTAAGGTACATTCAATTTCATTAGGTATCCTTATCGAAATTCATCGAAACCTAGTATTAATTTTATGTGTCCGATGGGCTATCTTATGCCCAAGACCTACTTAGAATTTGGCCTAAAGCCATGGAAACCTGTGTCCTGGGCCCCAAGTTCACCCCTCACGTTTTCCTAAATTTTGGGTTTACCCGAAAATCGGATTAAGCCCAAAAAGGCCCAATTTCGAAGGTATTTCGCATGAAATCATGAAGAATCCTAATCCGAAAATTCTCCAAAAATAGAGGAGTATTCTAGAAGACCTAGATAACCTTCTCACCAAGTTTCGGCCACAAACTCCCTTGGCAAGTCGGGATCCTAATTCGGCAAGTCCCGAATTCTAATCTGAGTCGGTTTAGACTTTCTAATTCATCTCCAACCCAACCTGGCCGAATCCACCCCTTCCCCAGCAATATATAAACCCCATAAGACCCTCCTTGCTGTTCACAACTCGTGGAGCCTCAAGTTGGAGTCCTAGCCGCAAAACCCTAGCCTCCACAAATCTTCCCGAAGAAATTCCGTCAAGTTTCAACTCCCAAGCTTCGGTGAGCATCTAGGACGTCTTAGATCTCGTCGAGACAAATCCAACGGTACCAAGAACGCCCAAAACCGAGGTCCCTAGCCCAAGTTATCGCCCGCCGAAGGTTGTTGCATCCATTGCCGCAGCCGCCGCCAACATCACCGCCGGCGATCTCGAGGACAGCGCCGCCGGCACGGACAGTGGGGCCAACCCGCTACTGCCAAGCCGCCCCGCGCGCGCGCGCGCGCGCACGGCACACGCCGCCGCCGCGTCGCGGACCGACGCGCGTCCTGTAGCCCCACCAGCACCGCCGCCGCCGCACCCCGCGCCGATCCACCCCGCGTCACTGACAAGCGGGCCCGGCAAAGCCGTGGGACCCGCTGTCAGTCGCAGCCGCCGTCGCCCAGTCGTACCCTGCCACGCATCCCGACGCGGATCCGCACCACTGCCGTCTGGACGGTGGGGTCCGCCTGTCAGCACCGTGCGCCGCTGACAGGTGGGACCCACCTGTTGGCGCCAGCCCCCGCGCGGCCTCTAGGTCGTCTAGGCCGAGTGTGCGGAGAGAGAGGAAGTGGGCCGGGAGAGAGAGCTCAGCCCATTTAGGGTTTTTAATCCTTTTTAATTTTAGGGAATTTCCTATATTTACTGGATCTTCTCCGAATTGTTTAGGGAGCTTCGTAACTCCAAATCGGATGATTACAGAGCCTAAAAATTCTATTTAATCCCTAGAATTTTCCTATATTTTTATTAACTATTTTCTATGTACTGTGTTTGCTGTTCTTTATTGTTTCTTTCCTGCGCGTAGATTCCTGTTGCGACTGTTGCGAGAACTGCTGCCCGAAAGTTGCCGTAGAACCGCA
>SPJY01033544.1:225957-252684 GCA_005191435.1 Raddia distichophylla | reverse complement strand
GGTCCCGCTTCATGTCGGCGTCGCTGCGGGCGCGCACCTCGTGCAGCTCCATCGCATCCAGCGACCTCGCCGTCAGCCGGTCGGCCAGTCGCGCCCCTGTGCTCCACGCGGCGGGAGAGAAAGAGAGAGAGGCCGATCGGGAGGAGAGAGATGCTCGAGAGAGATAGAAAAAGGGAGATTCGAACCGGGACCTGAGAGCCGGGAGCTGGATCTGGAGCAGGCACGAACCCAGATCGGGATCCAGATGGGGCGGCGCGCAGGGGCAGGGCCAAGGTGGGGTGTAGGGGGCGACGACGCCTAGTCGGGGGCGGCACCGGAGGGGAGGGACGGCGGGAGAGAGAGATGGGGGTCGCGAGAGGGGAGACTGGGGAGCGACGAGCGTGGGGTTGGGGCTGGGGCTACGGGCTGGGGGCTGGGGATTAGGGTTTTGAGTCGGGCGAGGACGGGCCGGATTGGGCAGCGCAGCGACCGCGACGCCACGCGCGACGGACAACGGACGAAGAAGACTAACGAAAAAAAAAACTCTGTTCTCTTTATTATTAGGTAAAGATAAAAATGTGATCAAAGCAACATCAAACATCTCATTTGAATTTAAATTGTGTCAATTTGTAAATTTAAATTTATGTTTTCCTACTATTCAATAATCGATACCCGCACGCCCACACCCAACTATTTTTTGAATTTTTTACTACTAAAATTGAAATTCTGAAATTTAAACAGTATTTAGTACATTAATTAAAAAGCTACATATGTTCAATATTCCTCAATTCAAACATTACAAAAATACCTACATAAAAAATTAACAAAATGCAACATCTCTAATTTTTATTTCAAAATCACAGCAATTTTCAACAAAGATTACAAATACAAATTAAACAAAAGGGGATAAAAAAAGTTTATAAAATAAATTGTCTCGACGGCTGAATGAAGACCGTCGATACTGTATTACAGTCTCGACGGCTTAACAGTAAACCGTCGAAGCTGTTAGACGCCGTCAAGCCACGCGAGACGCGACCTTTCCGTGTGCATTGCCCAAGCAAACTCGACGGCTGTTTGTGGGCCATCGATACTGGCCCGCTGGTTTGAGTTGTATCGACGGCTTAATTATGGCCGTCGAGAGTACGTTACGTGTATCGACTGCGAAATTTTGGCCGTCGAATCAGTACTTGGCAGTCGAATCTATTTTCATTTCCTGTAGTGTATGATGTAGGCTCATTGATAGCATGGGCTACATACGATGTGAGCCTTGGACCTTGTTGGGTCTCTAGCGTAGGCCCAATATTGAGCACACTATATGAAGCGACTAATACGTGGAGATGTGTGGGCTCTACAGACACTTCCCACTCCACCAAACCGTAGACGTCATGTTTCTCGTCAGCACGCCGGTGCTAGCACATTTTGTGCGGGTGGATTTCAATCCCTATAAATGTGGAAACCGTAGAGGCACTATGTTTGTGGCCTAATCAAAGCGAACCTAAGAAGGAGACAAGATCTGCTCGCGGACAGATTTTGTACATGATCATGTTTCGTCAATTCCTATTGATCTAGAAGGAACTTCAGGGTGAAACTGGATCTATTAGAAATCTTGCCTTGTCAGCTTTCCGTCGAGTGGTAGAACATAAGGAAAAATAAACTCCGAATGAGACCGGGGCGTCCGTTTGAAGACACACTGTTCGAGGAGGTCACAATTCACAAACCCCAGTGCGGCAGAGCTCGTCGCAAAGGTCGTCGTGAAGCCTAGTGAGGACGTCGAAGGTCACGGAGTGTGAAGGCATTGCGAGACAATGTTGACCATCGAGGGGGAGGCATTTGGCTCGAAGTGAATGACTAAGTCTGTACGACTACGGGCAGACCAATTATACTGGATTCATCAACTCGTCTTTCGTTGTGCTGCGAGTCGAAGGTAATGAATTGTGGCCAATAACTTGCGGGTGTCCTATGTTTCCATGGTAGAATTTTGACTCTATGCTATTGAAGCATCCCTATGTTTCCCTTCATGGAGGAACATGAAGGGTAGCCAAAACTAAGGGAGTATCGAGCTGCTCACTAGCTACAAGCCAGATTGCCAGCCCTAGGCACTAGCATATCTAGCATGTTCCCTAATCAGACTCTGTACAGCATTCATATGGGTCTCTATGTTAGTCTCTAAATTTAGGGACTATCTCTCGCAGTATCTATATTTATAGACTCTTTATACAATCTCTACATCTTTTTTAGGATAGAAATCGTGTTGGAGAGAATGAAAATATAGAAAATAAATAATGATTAATAGAAAAATATAGACAATGAAATATAGGGATCATGCCATGCTATGCTCCCGCCTGGCACCACTAGCTAATTAGCCGTCTACTTGTCACCGCCTGACCACCCGCATCACACACCTTGGCATCGACCTGCCCAGTGGCCACTAGCTTGCCATTCGGTCAGGCCGCCTACGTGCCACACGGCCCACCACCAGCCCGGTTGCTTGCATGCTCTAGGATATACTAGTAAAATGTCCGTGCTCTGCCACGGACCATAAAAAGATAAAAGGAAAACATAATTCGTAGACAAAAATATAAGAATGAAAGGTGATTTGCACGAAAGATCGAAAGTGTAGCACGTGACATGTAGCTTGGATCGTTTAGGTTGAAACATTATTTGACATAAAAAAAATTGGTCACCAACCACCACAGTAACCAAATTTAGGAACCAACTAAATATACTGTTTTTTCAGAATTTTTATCAGCACTTCAATCTAGATTAGGCCATGAAGATTTATTGGACCGCAATTCAATATATCTGTACTTTAAATTTATAAAAAAACAACATCAGTTATATAGGTCAACACCATAAAAGAAGCTATGATGAAAATCCTAATAAACACACAAGCGCATAGGTAACCATGTAGTATTATTTTGTCATAACAAATGTTATGAATTGACACATATTTAAGTCTACACAAGTTTATACATCATCTTTTGTATTACAAATCCTTTTTGCTATCATACTTCACAACAGAGTCCCCTTGTTTTCATGCTTAATCCTGAGCATGTCCAATTTTATACTACTGAGAGATGTTACAATTGATTTGTGGATGAATGATCGCATTAACAGTGCAATTAATGGAGATGAGGCAAAAGCAAAAGGAGGAGAGGAAGGCAAAGAAAACAACTATTCCATGGAGAAAGCAGGACAAAGGATCAAAATGATGTAAATAAATTCTGAATATAAATGCCTCGTTTTAGTCCTCTCATGAGGCCTTGTGGATGGTCTTATCCAAGACAGAAGGAATTGGAATTGTCATTTCTATAATGAGGCCTTGTGAAGGAGACACCACCTGCAGCTTGTACGGTATAGCAATTTCGTCCATGCTGAAGAGCAAATAAAAGTAAAGTTTTGTGTTGAGAGATAATAAGGATTAAATCTGAAAAATAAAAATGGGCTTTTTTAAAAAAAAAAACTACGCTAGAAACGAGGGATTTTAAGCATAAGTAAATTAATCAACTAATGCGAGAAAATACTTATACTCTACTTCTATTTAGCCACGCCCAGATCACAAGGATAACTAAAAGCCTAATAGTAGCAACAGAAAAGAAACTTTACTTTTCCCTAAAGTGATCATTGTCTGCATTCCTAAAGTGATTATTTGATATTCTCAGCGCCTATTACTTACCTTTTCCCCTTTTACTAACATGCATCGGCCATAACAGAATCCAATTTAGCATGACGCCTGCATGCCAAACATAACAAATCCTATTACTTACCTCTTTCCTTTCTACTGGAGGTAAATAGATTGAGCGATGTGAGACACCTTAAGAATAACTTGTTGTAAGCAAGATATCTGCATGCCAAACAGCCAAACTCATTCAAAGCAGCTCACCACGGACTGCTTAATCTGCAGCCCCATTACATCCGGCGCACTCACCTGTAGCACCATCGATAGCACTAAAGCAGCACCCTGTGGTTCACAGGAGAGATAGGTACCTCCTCTCAGCGACCTGTCACGCGCCGAAAGGGCGATCGGGACCCTGTCGCGAATTCAAAGTGCGACCGGGGCCTATTTTTGTCTAAATTTCAATCCGCCATATAATTTTGTATAAACGAATAAAAATAAATATAAAAAAAATAAATTTTCCAAGGCCGGCCGGGGCAAACCTAGGTGTGGCTGCGCCTTCAAATTTTTGGCTAAGCCCAATTCCTATATGGGGGTATTCAGCACTACCAGACCAAGCCCAGGGTGCCCTGGGCCTAAATCCGCCCCTGCTGGGCAGCAAATCTCTATCTAGAGCATGTGAGCATGTCAAATTGTGACGTTGCGAGCCCGACCCCATGGATCAAAATCAAATTGCGACTGCTCAAATTGCAGTTAGCTATACCTTTTCTATATGGAGGATTGCCTACATTTTTTAAAATTGTTGTATCAAAGAATATTTTCTTTCTATTCACCTATTTTTTGGACAAGTCTTCCTGCTATCCACCTAATAGGGCAACAACATGGGAGCTAGTGACAGACTACAACACATGGGATCCTTGATGACCAAAAGATATATGCCATTGTTGCTACCAGCTATCACTGACTTCTTTATTAATACTCAATTATTGGAGGTATCCTTAAGCTACCAAAATAAAAATACTCGATTATTTGCCACATAAATTTTCCCTCTCTATTACAATGCAGGACATGAGCAAGGCCAACATAAGTAGATTTCATAGAGCAGTATAGTATAGGCAATGGAAAAAAACAGGGGATGCTATTAACTGCCTTCCTAAACTCACAAACTGGATAGCACCAACTTGTGGTCTACATTTCAAAAAGGGGCAAAGCTAGATATTATAATCATTTGGAGCATGCATATCCTCCTTTATCCATATGGCAATAAAAATGATCCAAATCTAGTTACAAGTTTCATATGACCCAACCTTTCTCACACATCCCATTCCTAAAGTAGCAATTCCACAAATCATGGCAAAATAGAAAAGGTAAAATAAAAAAATTAAGGGTCATGTTTTACCTTGTACAAGCGGCTGTCGTTTGGTATCATTATGTTGTTTCATTTAGCAACCACGCATTTATATATGGTAATATGTTATTCCACGGCTCTTATTTACAACCAGTATACAGCTTCAACTTTTAATAAGCAAGTATAGTGCTTGTCAAGTGAACCGAGAAATCTGTACAAATTCAAACCATGATATTATAGAGTAAACTCAATTGGGATAGTTCTCCGTGATGGTTTGAAAACTTAAGCCAGGAAAATAAACAAATTTCAAGTATGAACAGAGTGTGGACTGCAGTACAAGCTTCATCTTCTTCATTGGCAATGGAACCTTGCCACTCTGCTTCCAGGCCTTGCGATTTGCGATGCAAACCATCAGCATACTCCAAGCCCAAGATTGGAACCATAACCTATATAAAGAGGTGTAGTGCACACATGTACAGTATTATTCTTCCTTTCATCTAATACATTTGATTTTTGAAATAGCTAATTCCTCAATGTATTGTTGATGAGTTAGGTGGTTCTAAAATATGAACCTAGAGGACCATTTTGGCGCTTGGGAAAGTTCAGAGACAAAATGGCACTTTTCCCTGTGTTTTATGGCTCTTGAGTTTGGTTTATCCGGTTATTCATTTAACTACAATGAATATCAACCGAGGAATCATCAGAGCTACATGTTCAGGCTTTTACTTTTAACAATTTCAATCAGTATAAGCACTGTGGAGTATAAAGTAGCATTTTTTTCTCATAGTTTTTCCTCAACTTGCTAGAACATAATTGGCCAGAAATTTAGAAAACAGGAAAGATGAAGAGGATAACATCGTTCTGCCATGTTAAGCAAAAGTAATAAGGCATTTTCCTTGTAGTCTCACCTCCTCGTACTGCTCCATCGCCTCCAAAACACAAATTTTCCTGAAATAACCTATATATTACAAAATAGGGCAGGATTGTGAAATATGGTAATAGAATAAATTACAAATTTATAATAGATAAGTTCATAAATCAGAACGCAATTCAAATCAAAATTTATATACCTTCTCCCACTGTGGCTTAAGTTTTATTGTTGACTTAGCGACAGCAAGTGCTTTGATAAGCTTAACCAACTGCAGAAATGCAGCAGCTCGGTTGCTGGCAGGGATTAAAAAAACAAGATTATAATGTATAAATATCTTGGACAACACAGCATAAAAAAACAAATTATGGCATAGATACTCTAAGTTTATATTGCATATTATTATCAGCTTTAAGAAAGCATTTCAATCTCTGTTTTGGCTGGCAATCCAACTGAACAAGCCATTCTGAATCTTTTTAGTAAGAATAACAACACAGCTAGTTTGAACAGCCAATTTGAGATGATTATGAATGCAAGAGGTGCTAAATGTCTACAAATAAACTGTTTTTTATTTGAATTACTCCCTCCATTCTAAAATAGTAGATTAGTAGTCCCTTTGGACATTGCCAAGTTGATGGTATGTTCTATTCAAAATGATGTTACGGTCAAAATTCGCAATCCCCTTGTAATTAGGTGTTCTATTCAATTTGGCCACATCACCACATACTATGGCATTTTCTAAAAAAAAGAGGGGATATGCGTAACATATGAAAATCAAAGTATTGCACTGCTCATTGCTAACAAGATAACTAAATCCAATCCGGTCTAGATGGACCAAACAGCAGCAAGGTAAGGGGAAGGGGAAGATGGCCTCTCACCCAGGTTGGCGGCACATTTTGAAGCTCACGGTGGTGAATCCGATGGAGGTCTGATCCTTGTGGCCAGCGTCCATGACGAACGGCGCAGTGCGTGGGGGCGGGGCTGTCGGCCTGCACGACCTCGACGTCGTGGCCATGGTGGTTGACTCCAAGGTACCTGAAGGACATCTTGTTGATGGAGACGACGGTGAAGAGGCCTGGGATGTTGGTGTTGTTGAGCTCGGACGGCGATGGGGAGGAGAGGGAGCGTGCGAGGTGTAGTGATGTAGTCTTATTCATGTCTGAATGATTTGCTACAAATGTTATTTATGACCATGGTCTTGTTTGTTTCAGATTAATGTAGCGTTGCGTTTTGTTGTAGCAAATTTGTGACCCCCTCAAAATACGTCTTAACGAGTTCAAAAAATTATGAAAAAAATATTTTACAAACTTTAAGAAGTACTATTTAAAACCCCACAAGAATGACTACAAAACATTACATCATTTGGCTTATACAAAAATAACAAAATTTCATTTAATTTAATTTAATTTAATTTAATCTGAAACAAACAAGGCCACAGTAGAGAAGAAGAGATTCGGAGGCAGAGGTTTTTACAAGAAACAGTTCAATTCTTAAACAAAAAACGGCTAAGCATTGAGCATTTCATACACAATGCTATACAGTGAACAGAGTAAAAAGACCCTCTTCGGTTCGTGGTCGTGATTTTATTTTGATTGTGGTTGAAACAATTTAAAACTTTTTAAAACATGAAAAGTACATAAAATTGTTTAAAATATTTTTGAGATCTTTAAAATACTTACAGAAAATAAAAATTATTACAAAATATTATTCTGAATGGTTATTATAAAATAAAAATTTTATAAACCAAACAAAAATCGAACGAGAACCACTAATCAAAAGAGGGCCTTAATTAGTCTTCCCTATCACACTCACTATACAAGAGTAACCGAGTAAAGGACCAGTAATTAAATCCAACCCGTAGAGACCAATTAGTTACGAAGTCACGAGCACATGCTAACACGTATTGTTAGCACGTCATGTTCTCGTCCAACACATTCCTAGTAAAAAAAACGAGGACACTGTCTCCCAGAAAAGACAAGAGGTCACGGGATATTAATCACGTCATGGACCAAGACCATCTCAAAACCTGTTATTATTTGCACCTTTTTTTTTCTGATTTCAGGGGACGGAATAGCTGATTTTGTACTTTATGAGGGTATGTAGAGAGGGAGGGACATAGTTCACGGTGAAATATAGACATTTTTCTAAAATGAATTATCAATGAAATAGAGAACTCACCTTTGTCTACAGTATGCCGATCTAGATCAACACCTTTGTCTTGCAACGCCAGCAGGCATGCATACACAATACAAATCAAATAGGTAGTTATAAAGGTAACTACTGGGTATGCCACAAAACGTAGAGATGTGATCATTAAAGATGAAATTTGCCCTTCCTCGATAACGAGAGAGATACTTGTAAACCCCTCGGTGTGGATGGATAAGAAAAGTGCATGGGCATGCAAATGTGATTAGAGAATTACATAATTCTCCATATATCCATTACATTGATGAATAAATTGGTCGAGCTATCACATGGGTGACACGTGTCTTTCCATGAGCTTGACTAGTGTTGTGCAACAAAAGGATTGGCATGTTAATTGTTTGTATCAAGGTTCAACCAATTAATGTGAGCATTCTATATGCATTTGGGCGGTCAATATGTACTACTAGGTGCCACTGATCTGTGGATTGAGAAGTTTTCAGATCCATTGCAAACTTGCACATAAATCTAGAGGGTCACATACTTAGGAGGTTTAGGAATCATTGATTCATAACTGTCGATCATGCAAGTGGGAGATTGTTGGGATTATGCCCAATGAAAATCATGGGTCAAATATGATGTAGGCTCATTGATAGCATGGGCTACATACAATGTGAGCCTTGTACCTTGTTGGGTCTCTAGCGTAGGCCCAATATTGGGCACACTATATGAAGCGACTAATACGTGGAGACGTCGTGTGGGCTATAGAGACACTTCCCACTCCACCAAACCCTAGACATCATGTTTCTCGTTAGCACGCCGGTGCTAGCACATTTTGTGCGCGTGGATTTCAATCCCTATATATGTGGATACCATAGAGGCACTATGTTTGTGGCCTAATCAAAGCGAACCTAAGAAAGAGACAATATCTGCTTGCGGACAGATTTTGTACATGATCATGTTTCATCAATTCCTGTTGATCTAGAAGGAACTTGGTGCGCACTAGATCGGCCCGATCTTCTGGTGAGGAACGATACGTCGGTTTAGTGTACAGCGAAGTAGATGAATCGGCTACCAACCACGAGATCAGCAACCAAGCAATCGCAACGTCACCTCGCTGAACCGATCAACCAAGTCGAAACCCGATCGATCCTTGAACCTGCTGCAACCGAGAACAAGCAAGAACAAGATGATAACTGATAAATCATGAAACCAAGGGTGAGGTTCTGTTTCTCATGACGGGTGGTCTAGTCGACACACGCGAACACGAGGAGGGACACACAAGGGGTCAACCAAAACACAACAAAACCTAAGCAAATATGATGGCGGCGGCTAGTTTTTATGGTGGAGGGAGGGGGAGGACGGCCAAAGGGGTGGAGGCCAAGGTGGAGGACGTTCTAGGGTTTCTCCCCACGTCCTCAACCTGGGCCTAGGCCTCTCCGTCAAATTACAAGGCCCACGGCCCAAAGAAAGTGTCGCAGCACTTGGCAGATTTGACCCATTATAGTATTTCGCGATTTCCCGATGATACAGAACGAATTTGGCTGTGAGATTGGATCCTTTAGAAAGATTATCTCCTAACCTTTCCAGAATGTCCTTATTTGCCTCATTTGGATCTCGTATGTGGCCTGGGCATCCGTTTAAAGTCAGGGTAGTCGCTGATGGCCGAACCGGGCCTTCGGAAGAGTTGGGATTGCACTGGGGCTTGCTTGAATGTGGGAGATGGTCTTGGACCTTGATGATAGAGTGTTTAACCTCCCCCATTGATGGCTTGAATAGCTGGGCCAAAGGATTGAAGCCCTCTTGGTGTTCTTCGTCATCATGTCGTCGCGACGTTTCAGCACATCATCCTAGCACGGATATCGACAACTTTGGTGGCGTTGTAGTGGAAGGAGCGAGAGGCGTCATATCCATGTCCGTCCTTTTGATGGTCACATCAGAACTTCAGGGTGAAACTGGATCTGCTAGAAATCTTGCCTTGCCAGCTTTCCGTCGAGTGGTACAACATAAGAAGAAAAGTCCGAATGAGACCAGGGCGTCCGTTTGAAGACAAACTGTTCGGGGAGGTCACAACTCACATACGCTAGTGCGGCAGAGCTCATCGCAAAGGCCATCGTGAAGCCCAGCGAGGACGTCGAAGGCCATGGAGCGGGAAGGCACTGCGGGACAATGTTGACCATCGAGGAGGAGGCATTTGGCTCGATGTGAATGACTACGTCTGTACGACTACGGGCAGACCGATTATACCGGCTTCATCAACACGTCTTCCGTTATGTTGCGAGTTCAAGATAATGATTTGTGGCCAATAACTTTGCGGGTGTCCTATGTTTCCATGGTAGAATTTTGATTCTATGCTAGTGAAGCATTCCTATGTTTTCCTTCATGGTGGAAGATGGAGGAAGGTGGTGGCAGCGGATCAAGCTGGTGACGGCGGATCTAGAGGTGGGAGACGGTGACGCCATATCTAGAGGTGGATAGAGGGAGGCAGTGGTGGCGGATCCAGATGTGGGAGGAAGCGGTGGCGAATTGGAGGACGAGGTGGTGGTGAATCCAGAAAAGGGGTTGCGATCGGCGAGGTCTTTGTGAGAGGAAGGGGTGCTGTGACCGCATGATCACATGAGAGGCAGTATGCGGCGGCGTGGCTCGGTGGGAACCGAGAAGTGGGAGGTGTGGACTAGTCTCTAGGGTTTGAGATGGGCCGGCCAGTTTAGTTGGGCCTTGGGTTGAAGTGCTGAACTTCGATTGATCTAATGAGCTAAGAGCGAGTTGATTCTTGGCTCAGCTTGGGTTGTTTTTTGACTGAGCTGGAAAAAAACTTAGGCTCGTTGGCCTGCGAACCGAGCTCAAGCCGAGCCAAAACCAAGAGAGTATCGAGCTGCTCACTAGCTACAAGCCAGATTGCCAGCCCTAGGCACTAGCATATCTAGCATGTTCCCCTAATCAGACTCTGTATGACATTCATATGGGTCTCTATGTTAGTCTCTAAATTTAGAGACTATCTTTCGCAGTATCTATATTTATTTAGAGACTGTTCATACAATCTCTACATCTTTTTTAATGGAAACTATGTTGGAGAGAATGAAAATATAGAAAATAAATAATGATTAATAGAAAAATATCGACAATGAAATATAGGGAACATGCCATGGTAGGCTCCCGCCTGCCACCATTGGCTTAGCCGTCTACTTGTCACCGTCTAACCACCCGCATTTAGGGGTGGAAACGAGCGGAGCTTGAGCGAGCCAAGGGCTGGCTCGGCTCGACTCGCTCACTTCTAGGCTCGGCTCGTTCACCACACGAGTTGGAGAAAAAACAACTTTATCCACGGTGCACAAAGGGTTTGAGGGGCAACAAGGGTATTTCCCATGTGCCCCCACCTATATAAATGAACCATCGTGGCCCTTGGCCACCAGATTCCCCCTCATTCACTAGTGAGCTCTCTTTTCTTCCCATGAGCAATCCTCTCTCCTCCCCCATGGAGGCTAGTAGAGGATGCCCCCTATTGTTGTGGACTTCATGCCACAACAATTGGCGCCGTCCGTGGGGATCGAGACAAATTAGTCACGAATCCCTCAAATCATGCCAAATCATCCTAAAACCGAAGGTCCAATACTCAAATCATCGCACTAAGGCTTCAACATTCTAAAAAAAAGAAAAAAGAAAAAAAAAAGAAGGAAAAGGGTCTTCGGGGCCACCTCCCCAAAGATGCCCGGCCATCCCGAAGGTCTCGCGCAGCCGACCATCCCGAAGACCTCGTGTGTTCCCGGAGACATCGGTTCCCAAAGGCTCGAGTGCGCGTCGTGCGCATGGCTTCTTCCCGAAGGTCACCTCCACGCCGCCAAGGGGCTCCGGAAGCCGTTCACTGCCTTCACGCGGGTTGTCGCCGGCCAGTCCTCCTGAAGGTCACCGGCACGGCCTAACCGAAGATCTCCTCGCTGCCACCTTCCCAAAGAACCCGTGCCGGCCATCTCGAAGATGCCTGCCGCCGGCCATCCCGAATGCGCCTGTCGACTCCATCCTGAAGGTGCCTGCCGCCTCCATCCCGAAGGCACCACGACTCCGCGTCCCGAAGGTCTCCCTCGGCGCCGGGTTGCCGCTCCCAAAGATCCGCTGACTGTAGGCTCGTCAGCGCCACCTTTCCCGAAGGTGCCTACCGCCACTCTCGGTGGCGTCGGTCATCTCCCGAAGGCGACACCACCCGAGGACCCTCTTCGCCGGCCTCCCCAAAGACCCACTTCGTCGGCAGCATCCCGAGGACCCCCTTCGCTGGCCTTCCCGAAGGCTCCCTAGTCGGCCATCCCCGAAGGTGTCGGCAACCACCCGAAGGGCCAAGTTCTCCCCCCCAGATCCGTCGTTGGCCTGCTCCCGAAGATGTCGACACCGCCCCAACAGTACCAGTGCTGCCCCAAAGGTGCCAGTACCGCCAGCCACCTTCGTCGTGGAAGTTATGTCGCCAAGGGGCTCCCGAAGACTAGCAGCGGCCTCCCGAGGATCTCCGGCGGCCTCCTCCCGAAGGTTCCTAGCAGTGGAATCCCGAAGACCCGAGCACAGAAACGAAGGTATCTGCGTCCACCTCCTCTTCTCCGGAAGCAATTCGGCGGCGCCCGTCCTGTCTCCCTCAACAACGACGGGGCCAACGTCCTCATCCACCAAACGGGCGCGCCGCTGCCCCCGACCCGGGCTTTGCTTCCTAGCACAACCCTGCGGCCTCGCTGACGTCTCCGGCACTGCTCCGACTTAAGGGCCAAGGCCTTGCCCTTCGTGGCGCCAACCTTCGCCTTGCGCCCTCAAGCTGCTCGACTAAATGCCCCAAAAGTGGCGCCAACAAGCTATAAAGCTAAGGGTCAAGCAAATCATGCCCATGCTGCGCCGCTTCTACACGTCAATCGTAGATTCTCAAAGTTCTTCAAAAATTTTATAAGCTAATGTGTTCTTCCCCGCCTTTTTCTTGGCAAGGGTGAAATCGATGGCAAGTGGCTTGTGAACTCACCAGGCATCCGGTTGTGCTAACATGGCGTAGCATGCAGAGGTGTTGGACAACGCACTCCAGCTGCTCGACGGAATGGCCGAGAGAGCTGAAGCGAATTCGCTCTCCAGGATGATACATCACAAAGCTCATTGGCTTGGGTGATCTTGGTGTGGCCTCCATGAATCTTCTTCGCTGCAGACAGTGACACCTCCGACTCGGCTGAACGCTATTTTAGAGCTAAGTATCATGCCTCCTCCCAATTTCCATGGCTCCCTGGTTTACAGAGTGCTAGGTTAGTTGCTGCAAGAAAGACTTGCAGAGTTTCCTTCAATGTACTATTGACATTCAGCAAAAGCCTGCATCAGTAAAGCGCCCAGGTGTAAACACCTGAGCTATCTTGAATCCTAGTGAAATCGGCAAAATTATGTACACTGCTTAATGAATGATTCTATGCCAATACTTATTATAGTGTAAGCTAATTTCGTGATACATGTGACCTGTGGAACAACACCTCTCTGTGAGGATCATCCCGTTGGTTGCTTGTATGTGTATTCAGCACTTTCACTTTGAAACCCTTTGGATATGGGATTTATACATTCAAAGTATTATTTCAATTTAAGAGTAGTTGTCGCGTCCTTCCTGCATACCTGCAGGTTGGTGGTTAGTGAACATTGGGCAGAAGAGACTTTCAGAATGTGCTACTTACATGCAAATTACTACTCGCATTCGCTTCACTGTTTAAGCATGCATGCACTTGCCTTCTACAACACTGTCTTAGTCGCATTATTTAATTCAATTTACTGCAATTACATACCTGAAACTTTAACATGCAAGTTACCTTGATTACACACTTCGGGTTTCTATTTGGAACTTTGCAAGTATTGCACAAAGTTGCTTATGTAGGGGCCTTCTTGAGTATAAATCATATTGCCCTCCGCAAGCTTCAGAGGTTTTCACCGAAGGTTATTGTTTCATCCTCCCCAAGCTCAGAGGATCAAGGGTTTTACCTTCGCCAGGCATCAAAAGATGTTATATTGCCCTTCGGAGTCCTCAGGATTTCATACTTTGCCTTTGTTGGAGACTATGCACCATCGCGCAACTTCATTGCCCTCCGCGTGTTTCGGAGGTTGATTGTTTATTGCGCTATTGCGCGCTCGAAAATCAAAGACCGAAGACAATTATTACCGCGCCATCACGCGCCCCAAGGTTACCTCTCCCAAAGAATTATTATGGCTCTTCATTGGAATTCTGAAGATTATTTTATTTCCCCCGAAGACAATGGTGCTTCTTAATTGGATTTTGAAAATCGTTTTATTTCTTCCAAAGATCTTATGCTTCATTGAATTTTGAAGATGGCTTTATTTTTGAAGGTTGTTAAACTTCATCTTCGGAAAAGCTCAAAAAATTCATCTTCGAAAAACTTCATCTTTGGAAAAGCTAAAAAAAATTCATCTTTGTAAAAACTCAAAAAAATTCATCTTCGGCAAAGTTTCGTTTCGTCTTTGGCAAAAAATCAAAAATTTGAAAGAAAAAAAAAGAAAAGAAAAAAAACCTTGCTTTCTTCGTCATGTTTCGAAGATTGCTTCTCCTTCTTCGTCGAACTTGGAATATTGCCATTTCTCTTGTCGAATCCCGAAGATGAATATTTTCCCTCCCCCGGAGGTTGATTAATTATTGGGCCACCACGTGCTACCCGGGTTGATTGCGTTATAGCACCCCGGAAGCCGGGTTGATTGAGTATGCGCCCTAGAAGATTAACGGGGTGACGACCCCCGAGGGGCTGGCATGGGGCCCATTGACAATCACGCCCAGCCCCCCATCAGCGCCATCAAGCGCTATATGAATTTCAGTTCGTAGCTAAAAGCTCGCCACTATCGGATTTGACATCAGGGGGCTGTTGTGGGACCAATGGATCTTCGCGACATCACCCTTCGTATCGGGCCATACGCAAAGACTGCGCTACCACGCGCCGCCCGGGTTGATTGCGTCATAGCTCCCCGGAAGCACGGTTG
Source organism: Raddia distichophylla (assembly GCA_005191435.1). Lineage (NCBI taxonomy): Eukaryota > Viridiplantae > Streptophyta > Magnoliopsida > Poales > Poaceae > Raddia > Raddia distichophylla. The sequence continues at coordinate 237,750 of SPJY01033544.1, read as the reverse complement.
ATTGCGTTATAGCGCCCTGAAAAATTTATGGGGTGACGACCCCCGGGGGCTGGCACGGGGCCCGTTGACAATCATGCCCAGCCCTCCATTAGCGCCATCAAGCGCTATATAAATTTTGGCTCGTAGCTAAAAGCTCGCCACCTTCATACTTGCTACCAAGGGGCTGTCACGGGACCAATGGATCTTCGTGGCATCACCCTTCGTATCGGGCCGCCACGCGCGCAAAGAATCCACACACCGTCACGCGTCCATAAAAAGTTGATTCCCACGTGCTACAAAGTGACTAAGGGGCTGAAGAAAGATGGCAAATGATCGCGACCCCCGCCCGTTCCATGCTTATCGAGGGATTATATCTTCGGGCACCTAACAAATTTACATCTGCTTAGTTTTGCAGGAGAACAAAACACACAGCTGGGGGGGCTAAGGGGGTAGGGTGCCCTCAGAATCAGTTAAACAAAGAGTGGAAAGTGCAAATTTTTATTCTAAAACACTAACCCGATCCATGGTTGTAGATACCGGATCATGTATCGGTAATATCAGATTTCCTCGTTCACCATGTGCCGCATATTGGACTTCTTCTTCGACAAGCGCCGAAGTGCCCAATATTATCGTATCACCCTCTGCATGCTTCGGAGGCCGATTGATTATTGCACTATCACGTGCCTCGCGCTGCAACACACCTTCGCGCCATCACAAAATACTGAAGGTTTTTTATTTATACCTTCGCGAGCTTCGAAGGTTCATGGGCTCTACCTTCACCAAGCATGAATGGTTATTAAATTGATCTCCAAAGGACCACGGATTTCATCTTCGGCGATTATCAAAGGTTACTACATTATTTTCGCAAACTCTAAAGGATGATGGATTTTATCTTCGCAAGCGCCGAAGACTATTACATTGCCCCTTGCGGGTATTCAATCATATACTTTGCAATTTGCAATCATATACCAAGTAGATGTTATTTTAGAGAGTCCTGGATTTCACCTCCGCCAAATACCGAAGGTTAATGTATTGCCTACCGAAGGCTTAGGAAATTTATGGATTTCACTGATGATGAGTATCGAAGGTTATTACTCTGGTCTTCTCCTCGGTCAAGTATCGAAGGTTATTATTCTCTATAAAGCGCCGAAGGTTATTACTTTGGATTTTTCCTCGGCCAAGTACCGAAGGTTATCATATTGGACAACTTCATCCTGTACCAAAGACTTATATTACCCTTCTCATACTTCGGAGGTAGATGGCTTTTTCCGAAGATTATTTTTTCCCTCCGCATGCTTCGGAGGTAGATGGAGTTCTTCTTTGCCAAGTTTTGGAGATTATTATTTCCCTCCACATGCTTCGGAGGTAGATGGATTTCTTCTTTGCCAAGTTTTTGAGATTATTATTTCCCTTCGCACACTTCGGATATTATTATCTCCCAAAGATGGATTTTCTCCCAAGATATATTTTCTTGCGAAGATGGATTTCTCCCCAAAGGAAATTATTTAATCTCTTGCAAGCGTCGAAGGCTACTAAGTTATTGTCTGGCAACTTCGGAAATTTATGGTTTTCATCTTCAGCGGTGTGGTATCAATCACCCCGAAGACCATGCGTCGGCAGACAAATACAACACGAAGACTCCTGCTTGTCCCGAAGGCCAAGGCCCCGGTGGAGCCGATCTGCGACGACTACTTTGTCTACGTCTCGAAGACGCCCGATCGTCCCGAGGGTTTGAGCCTCGACGGAGCAGGTCTGCGACGGCTACTTAACCTACACCCCGAGGTCCCCGCTCGACGGAGCGGGTCTACGACTTCTCCTAAGGCGTGAAGAGCAACCCGAAGAACTATTCCCTCCAGAGGCATAGAATCTTCGTTGACTCCACCAAGACTGCACCGCATTCGTAGGGCACTCTTTTCTCCATCTTGGTTTTTTCCCGCTGGGTTTTTCTAGGAGTTTTTAACGAGGCCCACGAGTGGTTCAACGACCTCCCGAAGACAGGCGAATGAAGATTTGGATCACTCCGGCCCCCGAAAAGCTGGGCCGAGACCTCAACCTGATGTTTGTTGTGTTTACCTGCCCCTCGGGGGCTCGGTACGGACATATAAGGGCTTCTGTTGTACCAAAGGGTTAGGGGTGCCCATCTTTTAGGAGGCCCGGAGGCTTGGGCCGAAATCATGTAGGTCACATATATAGGGAGGGCGTGGCCTGATATATACACAAGCCATAAGACGTGTGCCCCATCATGTAAAATGCGTATGTACAACTTTGCCCACGGGGCACAAAGGGTTTGAGGGGCAACAAGGGTATTTCCCATGTGGCCCCACCTATATAAATGAACCATCGTGGCCCTTGGTCACCAGATTCCCCCTCATTCACTAATGGGCTCTCTTTTCTTCCCATGAGCAATCCTCTCTCCTCCCTCATGGAGGCCAATAGAGGATGCCCCCTATTGTTGTGGACTTCATGCCACATTAGAAATGACTGAATTTCGAGCGCTTCTCAAGGAAGTCTCGAGATTCAGATTCATTTTGTTTGACTTGGCTTTTTAAAATCGTTAGTACCCGCCTTCAAAACAGCGAAAAAACAGACTAAAAAAACTCAAAGCATATGTCTTTTTAAAACGTAGATAAATCGTTAAGCGGTTAAGCTAGCAAGAACAAACCCTAAATACATTCCATGTTGTCTTGAGCAACCTTAAGGAATAACCGACAAGATGCAAGGAGCCAGTAACCAGGACCTAGTTCAACATGTCAAGCTCAAATATATCAGAATTTAACTATGGAAATAGCTTACACAAATGCAAAGGTCAAGATATGTTCTTTCTTAATCATGACAAAAGGAAATGTGGTTCCATGTCAATAATAACACAAATTGTGAAACATTAATGGAGAACAATTAAGCAGAATTTGGTGTACAATACTCTAGTTCTGAATGCATGTAAGCAGATTCCTATAAAAACATTACTGAAGGTATAAATAAGATCCTCATGGAAGATTCACCTGGAAAGAAGATTCACTAGGTGTATTTTGTTCAAAAGGAAAATAGTGAGGATTATAGTTGGCCAAATGGAAAAACAACTCATTTTGGGAAACAAAATCTGACAACGGGATACTGTTAAACCTGAATCTAGCAGCAATCATACATTACCATGCACATTTATAGCCAGTAAAAAGCGTTGTATATATATCCCTCCCATACACACAACAACCACAAGCTGCGACGAAAATGGATTAATCACAGAGACTGCAAACTTCATATACGGAACTAATCCATGGAAAAATGAATACTTGCAGCGGTCTTACAAACTCATTAACTCATGTGTATCACTCCGATTCACCCTGAATCTTAAGTTAATTTCAAGCACATGTGTGGAACAAAAATGCATCAAAAATCAATAAATGATACCATAAGAAGAGCCTAAAAGTCGCACATTACAAACATAGTACAAACAAAATGGTATGACAACACAGGCGGCATTCAGATTTGAGGCTCTAAATGACAGAAATTACAGGAAATTCAGATTTGTGGCTGCAAGAAAAGAAAATTTCCGAGTCGTCACCTGGCGATGCGCGTGGGGAGCCGTCGTCGCCACCGTCTCAGCACCGTGCGTGGGGAGTCTCCGTCGTCGCCATCTCAGCACCACGCGTATGTAGCCGCCGCCGCCATCGCTGCTCCACTCGTTCGGAGGCGCCGCGTGGGGAGCCGGCGTCGCCGCGCGTGCAGAGCCGCCGTCACCCCGCGTGGGTGGCCGCCGCCGCGCCATCGCCGCTCAGTGGGGAACCCTAACTCGTGGTCCAGTCGGAGGTTTGGGGTGAACCCGTGGGTTGAACCCGAAACATTTCAACCCTTCCTCACTCCAAACCAACTCGATTTAGATGTAAACCCAACTCAACACAACCCGTTTATCACTTCAACCCGTTTTCACCTGCCTCAGAACAACCCGAACTGAAACCCGCCCCACTAAACCCGTTTGAACCCGCCCCATTCCCAGGCCTAGCTCCGGCTGACGTCCGCATCATAAATGGCTCCCTCCAATCGCTGGGCCGGACGGGACGTGGGGGGCGTCTGACACAAGCGCCACTCTGCCTCTGTCACCGCATAGTGATGAAATGATCGCTACAGTGCGCCGGACAGGTTACAGTGCAGGTAATCATCCCTCTCAGCCTCGCACGCCTGAATCTTCGCATTTAATGCGGCCGATACGCTGAACGTTAGAGAAGCCTTCACCTGTAAGCCTCCCTCTTTTGCGCAAGTGCCTGCCAAGTGGGACAAATGCCCACCTGCTCGGCCAGGTTCGTGTACCGACATGGCTAAACTAATTTGCTTCGGGTAATGATGAAATTATAGCCATATTAGTGGACGAATGATTATGTAAAAACCCTGTGTCTCCCTGTTGCTCGTTGATTGCTGTTCGCATTGCTCGGCAGGTCTTCTATCCACCTTTCTCAAGAATCTTAGTTGACTTGGGACCGATATCCCAACCGTCGACAGGTGTCTCTTGCCTGCGGGGTTGGCGGTGGCAGCTGTTGCGCTGTAGTTGTGCCTTGGTGCAGTTGTTTTCCCTAGGATTTTATTCCATTGTACAGTTTTTTCTTTACTTAATTCAGAAAGCCAACGGTTGTTTGGCCTTCAAAAAGAAAGCACCCGCAAAACCCAAATTTATGGAAATCCCCAAATCTGAGCCATAAACTTTGAATTGGAGCTCGATTTGGACGCAAGTCCCTCAAATCCTAAAGAATCCTAAGAGATCGAACTGAGAAACTCACGGATCGAATTTTAGGCGGGCTTACCTTGCATCGGCCACTGATCATGACCAATTGCTTGCTCGAATTAGCACCACCGTGGAGATGTGCTAGTGCCAGCCCAATTAGGCTGAAAGAAAGGTAAAGAAGCTTCACACTGATAATAGGAAGGAGGTCTATTCTTATGCATTTAAATCTAGTCATGCTTATCTGTTGTCTATTTATTTGCTTATCTCTAGTTTTTAAAAACGCAACTGATTTGGTATTTTATTTTAGGGAAACGCCTGTCGTCGTACGTCCGGCGTGGCCAGACGCGGCGCGCGCGAAACGCGCGGAGGACATGCACTGCGCCGGCATGCAAGTGGGGCCCACGGTATTTTTCTTTCTTTCGGAGATCATAATTTTTGATTGGGTGCTCTAATTCACAAACCGTTTGCACCAACGTGTTCCTCGTATTTTTACAAACAAAACAAGATATATGTTGCCATATAACTCTTCAAATTTACCTGGTGAAACTTGGGTTTCGCCTACGAAAACTTGGATTTCATATTCGTTAAACTTGCCGAACTACCAAGTTTCATCAGGTTTAATGCAAGTTTCAACAAGTCTCATACAAGTTTCTTTAAGTTTCATCAGGTCAATTCAAGTTTCAACATGTTTCATCCAAGTTTCATCAGGTTACATCGAAGTTTCATCCAAGTTTCAACAGATTTCATCAACACACGGCCAAGTTTCGCTAGTATAGATATAAGTTTCACAAGTGCCTTCTCCTAGTTTTGCATCAAAAAAATTTGAAAAAATAAAAAATTTAAAAAGTATTTAAAAAGTATTTAAAATGGGTTGCTCTCGATTTTAGAATTATGAAATTTATTCCACGCATTTTGAACACTGTTTGAATTTTGTACAAAAATCAGAAGTTTAATTGGAAATTTAATCAACAGCGCACAGCTAACTAGTCTTTGCATAGCGATGCATGCGGGGAGCACGGAAGCGCGTTGGATCCGCGCGGCGTCGGCAATCGAACGGCCCAGGCTGGTCCGGCCCGCGCGCCAGACGTCGGACGTGGCGCTCCCCTTTATTTTATTTTTGTCAAGAACTCAAGATGCATCTGATCTAAGAAAGCAAGTGTAATACCCAGTCTGGGCCGAATCCACCCCAAGCAAAGCCCGGCCCATGTGGGCCTGTTACTTAACGATAGGGAGGCCAGGGGTGAGGTCGATGTCAGTGTCACCGCTGTCTCTTCGCGCCACTGCTTTGGCCGCCACTGCTTCTTCTTGCCCTAGTCGCCGCCGTGCCGGAGGGTTGCACCACCGCTGCTGCCATAAGATCCCAACGCTGGGGAGGAGAAGAGTGCCAGCCATCAGAGGAGGTGAGGGGCTGAGAGGAGGGAAGAAGAAGAAGGTAGGATGCTCTAATATAACCAATTTATATTATTAACTTCTCAATCCAGCGAGAAGACAGAAGAGATGGCGATTGCTGGAGACGCTTTGGCTGCGCCCGTTTTCTTTTGGATGAAAACTGCCCGTTTCTCAGGGCATGGTTGGTCAATGTGCAGGTCACTGTACGCGGGATAGTTCCAAGCTCTTTACTGTTTGTAACGGCAACTGACGAGTATCATTGGTGCTCAAAGTTCATGCATCGTTGACGGGTATGCTGCTCTCACCTGTCTGCTGCCTGTTGGTGGTTTCATTAATCTGTACTATCCCTGATTGACATTTTTAATCTTGTATGGTACTAAGGATTTGTTTATTTATTTATTTTACCGGTGTTTGGGGCTGTTTGTTTCTCTCGCTGTCTACTACTGCACGTCCTCAATGCTGGAATGGAGCTTTGTCTATAGATTATGCTGTCCATTCTACAATTGTTTGGTTCTCTCACATCGTTTTGTGGGCAGAGCCTGACCTTAACTTATTAGGATCTGACGCCATTTGATTTAAGAAGACCATCGTTCTTCGATCTTCATAAGATACAAGCGCGCCAAAGCAATGCCACATTGCCACGTTTCGTTTCTTCAGATAGGCGTAGTCATTTGATTCGTTTGCTGGATCAAATGTACAAAAATTCAACATTCTCTGAATTAGAGACGAGTTATATACAACCAGTCCGGAACTTTCACAATCATCGACTGTACCGGTAATAATCTAATGAGCAGTAGTTCAACAAACGCGGCTTGCTTGTCTCATCGGTGGTATATATCTGTCCCTGAAGAAAACACCAGCTAATACTAGAATGCAAACAAGGTTCAGTCGGTGGCAACCATGCACCGTGAGTTAGATGAAATCTACCCGGAAATTCAGGTTGGCTGTCTCCGATCGATGGTAACTACCCGTCTACCCCTGATCGTCAAAAGAACAGAAGAGACTGTGGCTCACAGCTATGCCTTGACCATGGGGGGGTGCTCTCCTATCTTCCAAGTTGAAGTTTGCATGGTTCAGAGCATCTTCACCTAAAGCTTCAAATGTACATTTTATAATCCTATTCACTCCACACTCTATTCATTAAAACCGATAGAATTGACGTAACCCATAATCATATTTTTTTCGGTGATGATTCACTAATATTTCAAACAAAAAAATGGATTTTAAATTTATTGGTGATAATAGGGCAAAAGAACTAGGATTTTATCCGGTTTTTATAAAAAAAAATTCAATGATTTTTTCTGAGGTAACGGACAGGTGCACTGCCATTTCATTTAAGTAAATTCAACAAAATTTGGATAAAATAATTTCAAATCAAGGATCAGCTCTCAACTCCCAAGTGGGAAACCGGTTGAACATGGACGTAGTATTGTCCAGCACGTGCCATTGACTACGCAGAGCCTTCAACCATACTCCCTCACTGATGGGCCAGAAGCAGCTTGAAAATAGCTCCGGATACGAATCTTTGATCAACCTTTTGACTTCTCTTGAACCCAACCCATGGCCACTGGCCACGATGAACAGCTGCACAGCTATGGCCATTCCAGTTCAGTTTCTTTCTGGGACACTGACGGCTTCGTCTCTTCCTCCCTGCCCCAGTTTTCCACACTGGGCTCTCGGCTCTGACTGGCGATGCTTGCGCTGCCATTGCCAAGACGAAGACGGCCACTGCTTGGACTCGTGGCTCCAACGTAACCCGGCGTAGTTTTCAGTCCAGATAGGCGTATGGATCAACTGCGAGAGTATAAGAGAGTGGAGGCAGAAGAAAGGGTGAAATCGTGAGAGCGATTATATTTTTTTAAGATAATGGAGATATTTCGGTCTCTATATCAGAGACGTATTTGACGCACACAAATAAAGTATTCACAAGTCTTAAAAGCATGTGATTGATGATAGTTGGAGGAAGATTCAACTAGCAAAGCCTGATATTGTTCATGGACTCTTTATTCGCGAGAATGATAGCACCACCACTTCTAATGACCGACAAGCTGCTTTGATCACTATACGGTTATCATCTTATGTAGTGATGCCCATTAGCGCAACCAATAGGTTTCTCTGAAGACAACCTACATAAAAGATTTATCTTTGCATTTTCAGAAGCCAAATTGTTTCGACAAAACTACCTAGCTAAAACAAGCATTTTCTACTATAAAGCTCAAACCAATCACCCAACAGATGAGTCCAGCTTCTTGGAGCCTTTAAACCAAAAGTTTTATAAACAATATGCCACACAAATCCAGCAAGGTGGCATTGGAAAAAGAGATGGTGAACCTATATCAAATAGAGTCAAATTCACTCGCAAGAGGATGCCCTTGGACTTAGTGGCGAACCAGGACGATAATTTAGGTAGAGCAAGCCTAAAATACACTAAGTACACAAATGGTCAAGTACTCTAGTATAGCATAATATATGTCCACAAAAGAACATCGAAACACATATTAAGTTTGACTAGTAATGCAAGAAAGCAAATAGTGATAGCTAAGACAATAATAATATACCATATTGGCAATGACATATTATGCAAAATGATAGTCACATATATAGAAATTGTCCATCAACAACACCAACTCCAATGTAGCTATAGAAATCCAATCTACAATAAAATATATTGTTAATTAGTGTACCAAGAATATAAATTTGAAACATTTAGACATTTGAAATAGAAGAATTCTAAATCTATAAAGTATAAATCACTAAATCTGTAAATGAGTAAATCTATGTGTAAAATAGTAAAATGCACTAAATCTATAAATCACTAAATCTATAAATCACTAAATCTCTAAATGTCTAAATCACTAAATGACTAAATCTATAAATCACTACATGACTAAATCTATAAATAACTAAATCTCTAAATCTCTAAAACACTAAAAATTAAAATCACCTGAATCTGGGCGTTTGGCTGCTGGCCGGCCCTGGCCTCCGGTCGCCGCCTCGCCGGCCTGGCCCCCCGTCACCGGCCTCCACCGGCCGGCCCGGTCACCCAGTCCTTGCCCGCTACCGGGAGGGGGAGCCGGGACCAGGGAGGCGGGACCGCGGGAGCCCTACTGCCATAGCAAAGGCCCGCTCAGCGCCTAGAGGGAGACCGGAGAGAGGGCAAGATCGAGAGAGGAATGGGGAGGCCGGGTGCTACTGCTCGAGACTGAGAGGGGAGGCCGGGAGGGGAAAGTGGTGTGGGGCGGTGGGGGTGGGCTAGCTGGGCTGCGTCCACGTGGGCCGTGGTGGGTGGTGGAGGTGGGTCGGTTGGGGTAAGTTAGGTAATATATACTGGATTTTACCCTATACTCCTAGCTGATGGTAAATAGGCCAAAAAAATTACCTCGGGACTAGACCTAATGTGCCCTAGTGGTGGGCCCATCCCTGCTCAGACTAAGCATGGGTGGAGAGCGATTATATGAGAATAAATAAAATAAACAAAGTAATGACGTTATCTCGACTCCTTCCGGTTATGCCAAGTGATCAATGCACCACCAGAATTCAGAAATGACCATATGCATCTAGTGCCCTCTTCTTTTCGACTTAAAAGCCAACTAAATTGGTATAGTTTCAAAATTGCAATTTTTGTATAGGTCATATGCTATAATACTTTGTATTTATTTCTTTTAAACTTCGTGTGTTTTTCTTAAAAAAAGTATTTTGAAAAAACTCAAAAGATTTTGAAAATATTTTTTAACATATTTTTCGCTTTTCAGACATCTATTATTCTAGAGCCCTCAAGTTTCGAGCATTAAAATATATTAAGCGAACTGCAAAAAACTATTAGCGGGCTATAGTTTTTCACGTAAAACATCACATAAACACTGTGTGAAACACATTAAATACTCATAAAACACCAGATGAAACACTTATAAAATGCAATGGATATAAAATGCTTATGAAACACCACGTCAAACACCTATACCAAACACCTATACCGTTGCAATGTATACCGTCCATTAATTAGACTAAAAAAGCCGAATCAACTAATCAAGAAGGGCAAATACACGTGCAGTTGTGTACCAGCTGCTTCGCTTGGATTTGGCAAGGCTTGAGCCTCCAGGCGAGCAAGAGAAAACGGACGCTAGTTGCTTGCTACTGACTTGTGCGGCCGAGAATTATACACTTAACCAGTAGTCCGTCGGCGATGTGTGTATCACTCCGGCATTCGCGTTCACATCGGCGTCGGCATCGTATGTTGATCAATCCGTACACGCGCGCTCCGACGAGCTCTGTCGGTTGACCTGTTGACTTGCACTGGCCGTACTTGAGAACGAAGTGTTCAGATTCGCTTAGTGAATTCTAAAGGACGCACGTGATAGTAACAGAGAAAAGCTACTGTTTGTGTAATGCTGTAAAGCTGATGTAATACAGACATCAGCCAATCTGAACTTCTCTTTCGAAACCATCAGCAGAATCAAACAATTGCTCAGTTTGCGAAACTTTTTATATATAGCTAGCATTGGTACAAACTTTGACTCAGGTTAGAGTCGGTCTATGGATTCCAGTCTTTTGGATAGATCTGACGAAGGTAAAGGATGATTTTTTTGTCATGTTGTACCATAAGTTGGTGAATCATACACAAGTAATTTTTTTGGAAGCTAAGGATTACTTTAAAAATTTAGAAAAATGTCTTTGGTTTCTCAGCAAGAGAGTTATTTTAATGAAATGTAATCTTGCTAAGAACAATTAGTCAGGGAATTATCTTGTTGTTTTTGTGCAAATTAAAGCTATGATTGGGCTGAACAGTGGTACTACCTGGTGAACGAGCCTACTACTAAACATTGATTCTCTCTCATAACCACTCTTAAATATGTTAGATACATGGAATCGATAAAAAAAACTACAAGCAAGGGAATCAAGTAATCAATCAACTCTTATTGCCGTAAAGGAAAAATAACCCCTTTTCTTTATATATAGTTCGTCAAGGAAGAGAGAAACTATTCATTATCTTTTTTCTTCGATCTTTAGCTAGATAAGCTAATTTGGTGTTTACTTCAAATCATCCCATGGTTAAATGACTTAAAAAATATTCTCATATGATTGGGCACCGACTGTCACGGATGAAATCTAAAAGTATAAAACAGATTTGGGTGGGTGTAGCTTCAATTTTGGCTTTGCCATGGTGAGATTGTTTTTGACAAGAAAAGAAATATCCCTTTTATACAGGTTAATCTTCAGGTCATCATATTGGCTTCGACATTGGGTGTTACTTGAACATCAGGATGATCATGAGATTTTTCACCAAGTAGGACAGTCCTTGAAAGTTCATATATGACAATGTTCTTCCAGTTTAGTTGGAGATTCAATAATATGATAACAATGTCTTAATATTTACCTTTATATTTACTTTTAGGGACTGTCTATTGCACAGTCGCCTGTTTTTTTTTTAACTTTCGGTCGATTTTCTGGACCGTTGGATCTCAATCCAACGGCCCAGATCAACCCGCGCCCCCCACTCTCTCTCACTTACTTTCCCCTTCTCCTCCCCTTCACCCCTCACCGCCCCCGACCCCGACTCCTCCCCCTGCTCCGCGCTCCTTCTCCTCCTCCCCCGCCGCCTCCGCCACCCCCCGCGGCCGGCGCCGCCGCCGGCGCCTAGCCGCCCCGCCAATCAGGTCCGCTCACACACCATGCCAGATCTAATCAAGCTACCTTACGATTTTTGGCTATTTTAA
>SPJY01033544.1:214438-224520 GCA_005191435.1 Raddia distichophylla | reverse complement strand
GTGGCACAAGCATACGTGCATCCAAAACACTCTGTAAACAAGTTCCATTCAGCCACAACCGAAAAAAAAGAGCTAAGGCTCAGCAGGAGTAGGACTATTACCCGCGAGGGGGTCCGAACCTGGGTAATCTCCGTGTGTTGATCCTTGCTGCATTCAGTGCTCAATCGAACTGAGCTCGGCCGATAGGCTAGCAGGATAGAAATCTGACTAAGGGTGTGATCCGCAGTGGTTGAGCGGTGAACACGCCGTCAGTGATGATCTAGCTATGTGATGTGTGGCACTAGTGTACTGATCCAGGGACTAGTGCTGTTCCACAGGACGGGTTTCAAATGTAAGCAGATTTGGGCCCGTCAGAGCTGGTATCAAAGCATGCGACTGTAGAAAACCTAGACTTGGCCGGTGAACTAAGGATTTGAGCTTACACTAGATCACTCTTAAATTTGTATATCTGATGGTCTACTATAGTGTTGGTCTCAGCTTGTGCCATAATTATGTGGATTGCATCACTTGTATGCTTACCATTCTATTGACTTGATGATTCCATTATATAGTTGAGATCACCTTGATTCATTAGGATGTGTGGTTTCATCATGTTCATGGGCAAGCATGCTGCAATCGGCATTATGCTTCGAGAAAGCTACAGAGAAATGCCATACTTCTGCTTTATCTATCTGTCACTTTATACTTGCTCTAAGTCATGATATTAAAATACCGCGGCAATTTTTGTTAATGTAGAATGGCCGATGCAAGACCACCCGCTGGTGCTGGCCAGAATTCTCAATTAAGGAGCCCGCGAGGAACAGTGGGGTTGCCATCCCCGCCATCTGGCAATCCGACTATGGAGCAAGTACTTACCTACCAAGCACAGATGTTTGGTGCCCTGATGACAAATCAACAGCAGCAGCCGGAGCCACCAGTTCAGACTGGCTCTAGGCTAGGAGAATTTGCGCGAACTAAGCCTCCAGTTTTCACCCATGCCAATGAGCCTAAGGACGCTGATGATTGGCTGAAAACAATTAAAAGAAAGTTGGCCTTGATCAGGTGCCCTCCCAGAGACATGGTACTCCTAGCGACACATCAACTTGATGGTGCCGCATTGAACTGGTGGGAGAATTATCTAGTAGCTAGACCCATAGGCATGGACCGGGGCACAACAATTGCAACCTCATCGTGTGCTCAAAATAGAGAAGCTAGGCTGGACGTTCAGAATGAAGCAGCCACTGAGGATTCAGGTCAAGTGCCGCCATCTGATGAAGAAATTCTCTTTAAAGAACCAATGACTATAGTTATTTCCTGGGAAGAGTTCGAAAGGGTATTCCGTCACAATTATATTCCAAGAGGAGTGATACGGATGAAAAAGATGGAATTTAGGGCATTAAAGCAAGGTAATATGACGGTTCAGGAATATCTGACCAAATTTAATCAGTTGGCCAGATATGCCCCTCAAGACATTATCGAGAAGAAAAGGTGGATAGGTTCATTGAGGGTATGTTTCCACCGCTCCGGTCAAGGATGTTATTGCTGGATTTTAAAGATTTCCAGTATGTGGTTAACAAAGCCATGGTAGTAGAAAATGATCTACGTGAAATTGAAATGAGTCAAAAAAGGAAGTTGGTCGCTCAAGGAATTTATGGGTCGAGCAGACCACCTACACTAAGACCACATCCATTCAAGAAACCTTATGAACAGCAACTACAAAGCTATCAGTTTCCAGTCCAGTCTTTCAATCAAAGATTCATTCCTAGAGGCAACTTTCAAGAAAAGTAGTACAATTCGCAGCAAAGGTCGGTCGGAGCAAAATCATGGGCACCTAGAGTATGCTATCACTGCCGCAAGCAAGGTCATTTTACGGCAAACTGTCCATATAAAGGACAAGCTCTTGGTAATCGTCCTATTTTCCGCGCGCCAATTCTCCAAGGACGCGGAATGGAGAATCAAAACTCATCATCAATCCTACACCATGGACAGCTGCATTATGTCACGGCAGCTAGAGCTGAAGATCTTGCAACAACATTAATGGGTATGTTGCTATTAACCCTAGCCTTCCATGAGCACTCGTTGACCTTAGAACATTGCGTTTGTTTGCTCTACAATCATACATAGATATGCGCAATGGAAGTTTGGTGGGCCCATAACCCACAGAACCCAGGATCGAAACCTGGCTCTAGTGTTGATACCCATCGATTATCGATATTTCCTTTTAACCATGTTTTAACAACTAAATCCTCGATTAGGATTGTGCCTTCGAGCCCAGAATACCGCTAGTTAGGGATATGAAAAATAAAGGTGACCAAGGAATGACCGGTTGAGGTTATACCATGAACTTTCGAATGGATCAAACTATAGTAAAGAAACGGAAGAAAAATCGATCAAAGCGGAAACCTGAAGATTCGTCTGAACAGAATTACTCTTACCTCTTTCCGGTGCGAACCTAAATCTCGAGGACGAGATTTATTCCAAGGGGGGTAGAGTCTGTAACACCCCAAAATTGGCCCAGTTTGGAATCCATTCCAAGTAGGATTTAAAATTCAAAACCAAATTATCAAAATTCACAGGAATTCAAAAATTCTAATGGAAATTGGTCCAATTCATCATAGCTTTTGAGCTGGGCTTCGCTTGGGCCAAACTTGGGCCGAATCTTGGTCCAGCTCATCTCTCTCTCGGCCCATTCCTCCTCTCTCTCTGCTCACTGGTCCCCGTCCCTATCCCCTGCCCGTAGCCGGCACCGCTTCACGCCGGTACTCCACCTCACCGGGGGGGCCCTGCAGTCGAGCCAAGCTATTTCCTACACGTAGACACCGCCGCTTAAGCCTTCGTGCGCTGGCCGAGCTGGGTCCCGTCGCCACCGCCCCCGAATGGCTATAAAAACCCTAACCTAGCCACCCTCACTCGGTTTCCTTCGTCTGAGCTACAACCGAGACCTCTAAATCCTTTCACCGTGTTCGAAAAGCCACCTTGAGCTTGCTGCTCGACGCTCTCGACGCCGGAGTCACTGTGCCGGTGTGAATCGCTCGCCGTAGTTGAGCCCGTCGTTTCGGTCGCCCACGAATACTTCCCCCACGGTACGTTATTTCCTGATTCCTCTCAGTTATAGCATCCTCGTCCTCTCGCGGTCATTTCCCCTCAACCAATTTGGCCTTTGCATAGCCGGAGCTGCCTCGCCGCTGTTGCCCTGCTGGGAACCGCCTCGGGGTCGCTCGTCGCCACGCCGCTCTAGAGCCGCTCCGTCCTCGCTAAGACCACGGTAAGCCTTATCGTCCCGTCCCTAAGCTTGAGCAACCTTCAATTTAGTCAAAACCAGATGCTAGCGCCGTCGCCGTGCTTAGCCGAGCCGTACCGCCGGCGATGTCGCTGTCGTGTTCGGGCACCACTGACCGTGCCGTTGGTGCCAATAGGACCGCGTCGTCGAGATGAACCGTAGGTAGCATAAACACGTCGCAAGATGCCCTGTAGCACCGGCGAGCCGAGGTTTAGCCGTGCGGTCCGCGCGCCGTCGCGAGGAAGACGACGCACTATAAGCCGAGCCACTGACCGCTGGGTCCCGCGCGTCAGTCTCCTCCTCTCTATGTCTCTCTCTGCTATCTCTCTGTGGCGCTGCCGAGTGGGTCCGCGGTCCCGCCTGTCAGGTCAAGTGACGGCGCCCCGCCCAATGGCGCCTTCGGCGTCACTGTGTGTGCATGCGCCCATGCGCCGCGCGCCCTGAAATGAACCAGGCGGTAAACGTACTACATGTCTGCGCAAGCGGTTTTTGAACCGCTTGCGGAGATGCCACTCTACAAGCGGTTCGTACCTCCAACCGCTTGCACAGAGCTCCCACGTGACCTGCCAGCCCGCCCGCGCCATCGCACTGCGAACCGCTTGCAGAGGGGCATCACTAGCGGCTCTGGGAGCCGCTTGTGATGCCCCTCGGGCATCAGTCGCGGTTGCCTGCAAGCGGTTCTAAAACCGCTTGCACGGGCCTTACGAGCCGCTTGGGAAGTCCCGATCTGTAGTAATGCAATGGCGTTCAAGAACGACATCAGCTTGGCTTAAGAGGCAACCGGGGAAGGGGGGCTAGGAGGGTCACAAGACGTTATTGGATGGCTTGGCGATGGTACAGGAGGTGCACACCTGCTGTAGGGAGATCATGGTACGACGGCCAACTAGAGTTAGCCTTTTGACCTTAGCGGCCACAACGTAGCTGGCATCGGCCACATAGACCATGGGCGGGGGACTTTGCAACATCCAACGATCAATAGCGGTGGATTAATGGTTACTGACACGGTAAACTGGCGGGTGGCAGGACGCATGGCACATCCGAGGCCAGGGCGTGCCCGCAGGGGTGAGGGGGGAGAGATCTTCACCATATTTCAAATTTAAAGTTTGAAATTCAAAATTCTTTAGGGTGTTACACATGGTCAACCTATCGCTTCCCATTTCTTCTAATAAACATGGTCAAGAACCTTATGATGTAGCTTACGAGTCTCATGATCCCAAGACAAGCAGGTTTCCCGGCTCATTCATTTTTACAAGAGTTGAGCAACTCATTACAAAATTTGACTAAATCAAAATAGGTCTAGCTCGGTCAGGCTCGGCTTGGTCCCAACCCTACCTCCTTACAAACATAATCTTTTAAAAGAAAGTTAATTACATCTCTGCTATTTCAAAGTGGTGGCCGTAATGAAATGAAAAATCATTCATATGCTTCCGAGTTGAATTTTCCACCCTATGTGTCTATGGACACATGGGGCGCTAAATAGTAGAACATCTTCCACCTTTGTGACAATTAATTAAATCCCCCAAAGAAATGAAAAAAGATATAAAACTGGCTTATGTCATTATAAACTTACGCTACTCACAAATGTCTCAGTAAATTAAAAAGTCCCAAATTAAATACACTTACTCTTCTTCTTCCTCCCTCCTCCACTCATTCCGGCCTCCATTTAGTAGTCTCTTCAAAAACTCTACCTTAGACACCGACTCGAACGACCACCATTTATGACCTCCTAAAGTCTCTAGCTTCTCCTCTTTCTCTTTCTCATTCTCTCTCCCTATTCTCCTCGTCCATCTTCATCTTATTCCTCCTAGATCCATTCTTCCTCTGATTAGCAAGCTAAGGTGCTCAAAAACTAGTTTTCTGCTCTCTCTCTCTCTCTCTCTCTCTCTCTCTCTCTCTCTCTCTCTCCCTCCCTGTCCTTCCCCAATATGCCCTATTTTTCGTCCATTGCCTTGGTACCATATCTTTCGATGAATTGATGCCATTAGCTTTGCTTCACACTTGACTTTACGCAATCCTCTGGCCCTTCATTCACTCCTTCTTCATCCTTAGGCACCTCCCGCCACACTTGTTGTTGCTCTCCTTCCCATCCATCTTCTGCATCCTTCCCTCAGAATTTTTACTCAACTTGCTCTTTTCCACTTTCTCTATGGCCTTGTCATTGTGTTGAGGCTGCTTATGCTTGAAAAAAGGACGACCTCGCCGGCAAGGCTCTATACACGGGGAGGTGCCGGTCACTATTGAGGCTCCAACCCAAGGATAATGTGACTTACTGATTCGAGGAGTCCACACCTATGGAGAGGAGAGGCAACTATGTGGTGGGTGATTTGACATGAGAAGTGAAATAGGAGGGTATGGTATAATAAATGATTGTAAATTTTATAGAAGGGGCATTATAAAATTGTCTAATACTATGACTCAACCAATTTTCAACTTTTATATGGTATTTTAAGAAAATTTTGTAATGTTATAAAACAATTTCTAATGGCATAGAAAATAATTATCCCTTGAAAGGAAGCTCGAGATTGCTCGTCAAATTGGGTTATAGATCGATGATGATAGTATCTATCTATTATATATATAAAGGAGGGGAAAAAGAAGCCACTACGTTCGTCACATCATCCAAATTATTTCAGTCGTTCGATCAACGGTGAGACCAAATTATAACGGCCAAGATTAATCAAAGAAATTCTCACATAAATCAAGAAAAAAATAAAAGATCTATGCCATTGATTTTGTGGGGCCGGATTATAACGGCTTAGATTAAAAGAAGAATATTAGAAATTCGGATTAAATACTAAAGATGATATAATATGGTTATTTTATCCATTCAATCAACTGTGGGACCAAATTATAATTGATAGATTAATTAAAGAAAAAAAGATCTATGCGGCTTAGATTAAAATAAAATATTAGAAATTCATATTAAATACTAAAGTTGATATTATATATTAGAGATAAACTCTTAATCCGATCTGATATGTTAGAGATAGATTATGCGTTAGAGATAAACACTATATACCAAAACAAATCTAGCCGCGCAAACGCGCGTGCCACCTCGCTCGTTTATTAATATTTCCATCTTTTTTTATAAATAACCTTTCATCTTGTACGTGAAATTCCCATGTGCAATATCAGGTGACTATTGCATATATCATTACTATGAAATATCTCTTTCTAATCGACTCATCAGAACCGGTCCACGGAGAAATGGCAAAGCACTATCGGCTCTAGCCTCCAACCGGCTATGAAAAAATCTAGTTCACTCCCGGTTCTTAAGCCCTACGTACCATCAAAATTCCCCAGTTTCTTCGATCCCACGTCTCCAGTTCTCCACCTCCCACTTGTGCAATTAGTTTCGACAACGGGCCAATTAACATAGCGACACGCATGCACTACACGAGCCATGATTATCGGTGCTACAGTTATCACCTCTTACATGCAATGATGGCATCGCAAATTATACATGGACGAGACGCGACAGCTTGACATAGAAAGGGTGTGTTTGGTTTTACAGTCCTGGATGGTTCGGTCTGGCACGATACCGTTTTTTGTTTGGTTGAGATTGTTTGGATCTATTGATGCTGGTCGCTTGGGTCCTTTCTTAGTATGCCGCGAGGTGGTTCGCTCCGTCCGATACGAAAACTTAAGTTCGGCTCGTCCCGTCTCTCTCGAGTCTCCACATCATCGATCCCCTCCTCTCCTCGTCCTCTCCTCCGGCGCGCCTCCTCCTCCTCTCCTGTCATGGTGGTGGCAATCATGACCTAGCGCCGCCCGCTAGAAAATTTTTTTAACCTTTTTTAAATAAATAATATAAAATTAACCCTCGGCAAAAACTATTTGCAGATATGACCCCTTTGGCCGCGCCAACATGGACGGCGCGGCTAATAGCCTCTGCCGCGTCATGTCATATGGCGCGGCAAAGGGTGCCACGTAGGCAGCTGCAGCCGGCCAGCCGCTGGCGTGGAAGCTGAGGGGCCCACCCTTGCCGCGCCACATGTTCTGGTGCGCCACCCCTCTTGGCAAAGGTTCAACAGTCGAGGAACCCCGATACTACCGGTAGATCCACTGTCAGTGCTCGACGAGCTGATGCGCGTCCACGGAGACAGCCTTGCCGTGCCAAAACATGTGGCGCGGCAAGGGTGGGCCCCACAGCTTCCACACCAGCGGCTGACCGGCCGCGGCTGCCTACGTGGCACCCTTTGCTGCGCCATATATGACTTGGCGCGGTAGCCTCTGCCGTCCAAGTTGGCGCGGCCAAGGGTCAGATTTGCAAATAGTTTTTGCCGATGGTTAATTTTATATTATTTATTTAAAAAAGGTTAAAAAAATCTTTTTTCCGCCCCCTTGAGCTCCTCCCCCCCACGCGCCTCCTCGTCCCAGGTGCCGGTGAGCACTGCGACGTGAAGCCGGAGAACATCTTGCTAGACGACGCGCGACGGCGGCGTGAAGCTTGCCGACTTCGGGATCCAAGTCAGGAGCTGCGGGATTCATGTCAGGAGCCATCCACGATGATGAACTCTGTCAGATCCATAACTTTTGTGCATTGTCCAATTTGGTTTTCCCCCTTTGTTGTGTTTCCCCCATTCTAATTGTGTTCTTGTTTGAAATAACAGAGTGATTTCTCCCTGGATGTATCGTCCGTGTTTAATCTAGAGACTAATAAATATTTGTTTGTTGATTTAATTGCAGGATGTCTTGTTTGAATTTGATCTGCAAATGAACTGAGAACAAAAATAATGTATTTGTTTGTTGATATGAACGAATTTGTTTTTGAATTATCGCGTACATGTATGAGCTGATAAAAAATTATAATTTGGATTATTGTGATCCTTATATTTTGCTGGGAATTTCAGTGATCATTCGAAGAAGAATACGGAAGCGTATTCGTGGTCAGTACATTGTACTAGCTTGTGCTAGATGCTAGATGGAGAAAATCAAGTAATCAACCAAACAATACCACTGTCACTGATCTGTGCTGCATAGGTTTGACTGATCATTCCAAAATCTATGCTGGATGGAGCAACCAAACACTCCCAAAGTGACGACCAACCTGTGTTATGTTGTACTACGTAGTACGTACGTACTTGCGTTAGATGCATGCATGGCGGCCGGCTTGGTAGCTAGGCGTTGATATATTTTTCTGCTTACGTGATTCCAATTAATTCAGCACCGCAATATATAGCGCAGCGTTACACTGTACGGGTTGGCATGAGCCATCAGCCATGCATGACATATATAGCGTGATTTGCAAGCCTGTGCGGTTGCGCTGGCCAACTCCTGTACCATTGTACCAAGGACGAGCGTGCACTGGCATCACAAGAACGCGATTTATTATTTTCATCGAACAGAAGCCAACGAAAATAGCCTGAAAATCGATTGAAATTATTTATTTTTGGTGAATATGGGCTGTCGGCCGGGCACCCCTTGACAGGGAAAATTACTTGATGTCCGCAATGCCAACGTCACTACAGAAACGACATAAATTTTGAGAGTACTCCAATAGGTACGACCGTCAACGAAAAAGTGTATAGTCTAAGTCTTCTCTCGAGTCTCGATGGTTTTTATGAGGTCGTGCGTCAACTGCATGCTCAAGGCTATTGTCCCATTCTAATAAAATTAGGTGTCCCAAGTGTCTTTAAAAGAGATAAAACATGAGGTAAAATTTGGTTTTATTATTTGTATAGATAAAACCTATTATAGCTATTATTTTATGATCCGATTGGCTATTTTATGAACAAGACTTGCTTAAAATTGGGATGGGGCAGTGTCAACACGTTCCATAAATTCACAAATATATGTCTTACCTTTTTCTAATTTTTAGGAAACCCACAAAATTCGGATTAAGACCAAAAAAGGCCTTATTTGGAAGGTATCTCGCATGAAATAATGAGAAATAGTTTCCCGAAAAATCCCCAAACATTAGGGTGTCTTCTAGAAGCTTTAGTCAACCTTTTACCCGTGTTTCATCCGAAATCTTGAAGGGAAAGTTGGATTCCCAATTTGGCAAGCCCCGAATTCTACTCCGAGTCAGATTCGGTTTCCAAAACCTTTCCTATTTCATCCCAGTTGAATCCACCACTCCCCAGCACTATATAACACCCCTCCCCCACAAGACTCCCCCTTGACAACCATAACTCATGGAGGCTCAAGGTTGGAGCCCTAGCCACCGAACCCTAGCCTCCAGAGCACTCTTTGGGGTATCTCTCTCTGTGTCGAACCCAAACCCTAGTTTAGACACCGCCACGTTGTAGAGCTCATCAAGACGGTCAAGATGGATATATGCATCATCCAATTTGGTGTAGGTTTGCCCCTATAAAACCTCGCCGAAGTTTGGAACCCTCCCGGGCGCCGGTGAACCTCGTCGTCTGAAACCGGAGCACGCCACACCACGCCGCCTTCCGCTGCCGCAGCCCCTCCGTGTGCGTCCGCCGGCCATGGGCCTCGCACCAACCCACCAGCGCCACGCGTGACGCGTCCCGCCGTCTCATTCCCGCGCCACTCGTTGCTGCCCTATCCCAGGGCGACGCGCATCCCATAGGGCCCGCTTCGGTAGCCGCCGTCGCAACTCCATGCACCGCAGGCCTCTCCACACCGCGTCACTGACATGTGGGGCCAGCCAAGACGTGGGCCACACATGTCGGTCACAGACCGCCATAGTCGATGTCGCCCAACCCGTTGCCGCCATGCGTCAGCACCGCATTTGTCGTCGCCGCTGCCAGCCGGGGCCCACATGTCAGTCCCTACGCTGCCCACAGTATTGGACCGGTTGGGCTGTGTGCGTGAAGAGAGAGAGAGAGAGAGAGAGAGAGAGAGAGAGAGAGAG
>SPJY01033544.1:198506-211682 GCA_005191435.1 Raddia distichophylla | reverse complement strand
AAGGTGTCCTGTATACTTCTCTTCTTTACAAAAGCGCTCTGGGCTGAGTTCACAAGGAGATGAAGCTTAGCCGCTAGTCTGTTGGCTAGCAGCTTGGAGAAGATTTTGCCAACACTGTGGATGAGGCTGATGGGTCTGTAGTCCGCAAGCTCCTTCGCATCCCGTTTCTTAGGAATCAGAATGATATTGGCTGAGTTAAGCAGTGAGAAATGCCTTGAGTGACCAGTCGCAAACCAAGAGGCCGCCGCGATCAAGTCAGCTTTGATGATGTGCCAACAAACACGGTAAAAGGTACCGTTGAACCCATCCGGACTGGGCGCTTTGTCTGCCGGTATTAACCTAATGGTCGAGTTGATCTCCTCCTCTGTGAAAGGGTCTTCAAGCTCCAGGAGATCCTGCCTTGGCTGGACTAATCTATCCCACGCAAGCGTCAAATGCCGCGGGAGGTTGGAGGCTAGATGGTCTCCAAAGAAACGAGAGCACTCAAGCTCCATCTGGTTGTGGTCGACAGCGGCCCCAAATGGGGTGTCAAGGGAATAGATGAAGTTCTTTTTCCTCCTGTTGGACGCCCTTAGATGAAAGAATTTGGTGTTGGCATTGCCTAGCCGAAGCCACGAGAGGCATGCTCTTTGCTTGATGCGGATTTTTTGAATAGTTGCCAAGCCTGTGACCCTAGCCTTCAGGGTTGTCCTTAGGTTCCTCTCCAGGTCCGTGAGCACACGAGCTTCCTGGGCCTTGTCAAACAAGAAGATCAACTCGGTAACAATCGCCAGTTGCAGCCGGATGCAAGGGACCTTGGTGCGAGCCCAAGACGAGAGCGCCTTCGCCGTACGCTTTAACTTGATATGCAATCTTTTGTAAGGGTCGACGCAGGTTAGAGCCCGCTCCCACGCACTTTGAACCGTGGGTATGAAGCCCTCGAAGGTAGTCCAATAATTCTCGAACTTGAAAGCCCGAGGAACCGGGAGCTTTGGTGTGGCCTTGATCAGTAGGGGGCATGGTCTGAGCTCAAGGACGGGAGCCCGAGGAGGACTGAATCTGTGAAGGCGAGTTCCCACAACATGGTACAGAAGGCCCTGTCAATTCTGGTCAGAGTTGGAGTGGCCCGTTCATTGCTCCAGGTGAAACGACGGCCTAGGAGACGGAGCTCCCTGAGGTGGAGACTGTGAATCGCATATCTGAACGCGTCCATCAAACCTAGGTCCACGTTTGAGTTGTTTTTGTCGTCAGGGTGCATAATTAGGTTGAAGTCGCCAATTACCAGCCACGGATCACCCGAGTGGCCCACATCATTTTTGAGGCCGTCGAGGAAGGCCAATTTCTGTGCCCGCTCTTGGGGACCATAGATGTGACATCCTAATAAAATTATTAGAATGTCCCAAGTTTTCTTTAAAAATAAAAACCAAGTTAAAATAATTTCTATTGTTTTTCTATATGAAAATCCCTAAATTTTCAAACGATTATTTATATATAAGAATTTGTTTTATTAATTATTTTTCATCATAGTTTACAATTTATAAAACTATAAATTTTACGATTTCAAATACAAAAGCTCTGTCCTCGCTTTTATTCGTTTCTCGATCGAAACCCTAACATTATGTCTCCATTGAAATCCCGGCTCGACCATTGACCAAATCTCTAACCTTGATCGACATTCCTTGTAACCTTGGCCGACCAAACCTAAATACTCTCGGTGGAGCCCAAAACCCCAAAACCCTAGTCGAGTCTACTTTGAAAACTTTCTCTCAGTTGAAACCCTAACCCGACCCAATATCCTTTGAAAACCATCCCGACCGGAACCCTAACTCCGTTTGACTTTCGCCGTAACCCTCGTCGGTCGAACGTCTGCCTCGGCCGACAAACCTCGAAACCCTAACTCTCCTCTCTCCTGGTCGAACACTACACCCAACCCCGAACCTCTAGTCGGTCGACTCCTCTCCCTTGATCAAAACCCTAATCGGTCGACGTCCTCCAAAACCCTAATTCCGACTATGAAACCTTCTCGACCAAACCCGAATCCTTCGGAGTCCCTCGCCAGTTGTACCTGCAGCAATCACCGAGAGCCTGAACCCAAATTCTCCAAACCCAATTCCAATTCTGACCTGCAGAAATCCATCACAAACCCAAGTCCAATGGGACTCAGGCCCAAAGCCCATCTCCCTGTAATATAAAAGAAAACCTAAACAAGTTTAACCTAAACCTAATCCCCTCGCAGCCGTCATCACCTCCACGCTGCTCTTCGACTGCGTCCACCCATGGCCGCCACCGTGCCGCCCTTGCCGAGCCTTGTCCCAGGCGCTGGCCGCCACCTCTGTTCCACTGGAGCCGGCCGCCGCCCTGGTGCCTCCACCGCCCCGATGCCCTGAACCCGTACCATCCCTGCCCGTGGTGCTGCCGAGTTGTTGTCGCCCAGATCGGAGCGCGCCCAGCCGCGCCACCCAGATGCCGTCGCCTGGCCTTGGCCGAGCGCCGCCCCTCACCCAACCACCGCCCGAGCCTGGCCACCCAGGTCGCCGCCGCCGGCCCTGCCATGGAGGTGCCGTCGCCAGGGCCGCCCCTCGGCGCCGCCCTGCACAGCCGCCGCGCCGCACGCTGCCCTTGCCCTGGCCGCGCCCTAGCCAGCCGAGCCGCCACGCCGCCTCCTCCCTTGCCGCGCCGCCGGAGAGCCCCAGGCCGAGCCGCCGCCGCCCCATCCCTGAAGTCGCCGCCTTGGCGTTGCCGCCACCCCTGCCCTGCGCCTCACTGCCGCCGCCGCGCCGTCCCCGGAGTGAGCTACTGCCGCCGCCGCGGACGCTGCCGCCACACCGCCACTGCGCCGCCCTGCCCTGCCCAGCGCCGTCCAGGAGCCAAGCCGCCGCCTCCTTTCTCTCTCTCTCTATCTCTGCACGGGAGTGATTATTGAGGCAAGGGAAAAATCGCCTTTTACCATATTGACTCCATGAACAGTGACTCTTCATCTTTTTATTTCTACCAAACCGTAAGTCCAAATCTGTTCAAATCAATTTTGTTAGTCTTAGTTTGATCTATTTTACTTAGTATATTTATTTTATGATTTTATGAATTATATGTGTTGCAGGTTATTTATTCATGTCTCGTTTTGCGTGTAGATTGTATTGGTAATTTTATCGGAATCGTGAGTGTCGATAAATTCTCGGAAGATGGTCCAGATCAAGATTTAGGTCAGGATGTCGCCAGTGGGGGCATCGGAGCCAGAAACCCTACTAGATTCGCGGAGAATCGTTAAGACTCGGTCGTTGGACCGAGATGTCACCGGAGACGCTGGAGCCGGGGATGCCGACAATCTCCTGGGAAGACATGGAGGCGTGGATTTCGGACCAAGACATTACCATTGGAGATGGTGACCATAGATCATCGAAAATTTCTTGAGAAGCGTGCGAGGCCGATCGCTGCCAGGCAAGCACTAGTTGTTTGCATATTCCTGTCCTATGTTTTACTATCTCGGTCCGTCCAAAAGTATGTGTCCTCTTGATTATGATTTAGGGCAACAGTTTTGGACGGAGGGAGCTTAATCATCTTTACCTTTCGTATTCACTTTTGCATGCATATTAGAATAGCGTGTGTGCCTTAATCATGTTAGTCCTTTACTAGCATGATTAGACCTCATTTGATAAACCCTTTACTGTTCCATAGCCTATCCTTTGAATAGATGTGTAGGATTGCATTGGGCTAACACTATAAAATTTCCTTGTGAGGCGTTTGCTTCGTATTGGTGTTTTGGATAAAACCTAAACAACTAAAACTAGTGTAGATTGTTTAGGGGAGACCAGGCAGAGATGTTTCCGGGATTGTGGTGGAGATTCGAGGGTCTCCTCTAATAAGGACCCAAGCTTGTGTATTACTGGACCAAACCTTACCGTACAGTCACTTGTGCCTTCGGCCCTGGCTTAGTACACTACGAAACCCACTAACCGCTAGCTCGTAGGCTGTCCGGTTACGTTTCGTCACTACTGCCCTAGGGGGAGACTAGCTATCTCCTCTGAGGGGTAGGTGCCATCCTGAAACCGAATGGCTTAAATGGGGAACGACCCACGGGTGGTGCCTAGACGTAGAAGGCGCCCTACTGTGGTGGGCACCGGCTGGGCCGGGGAAACCTTAAGAGAGGGCTGGTGAATTGATGGGCGTAGTAGGCTAAAAAAGTCTTGTACCGTATCTCCTACTGGATGAGACGGGGCTTGTGGGGAAATTTGTACACACTCTGCAGAGTTAAAACTATCATGATAGCCGTGTCCACGGATATGGACGGGTTGGAAGGTTTGCGCTCGTAGATTCACCTTTTGAATAATTGAATTTGACTAGAATAGGCTGGGATTAGTCTGGTGTGAGGAGGCACCGTCCTTTGATGTTTGGTCTGGTGTGATGATGCACCTTCCTTTGATGTTCGTGATGATACTATAGATTCATGCATTCAACAAAACATAACTTTTGCTAAAACTTGATTAGTATATAGGTCTTTGTGTAAAATAACCATCGATCCTTTGTCTTTGCATACATTGTTAAGGATCGCTTGCTGGGTAGCCGCGTACTCATTATACCTATCGCGGATAGTTTTATTATTCAGGTTGCAAGTCTGATCAGAACCAGGCCGGAGGGTCTGAACTCAGGTGTGCAGCACTAGCTGCGGGTGTCCGGGTCAATTTCTTGGATATCATTACTGAATGCTGTTGCTACTCTGATGTTCTCTTTATTCGTTGTTAATATTTGGTAATACCTATCTTATTGTAATAGCATATGATGCTAACTTGAAGTACTCCGTTATTTTGAATAATAATGAAATGCCAGTGATGATAACCATTGTCCATCATGAGGTACTAGTCTGGGCCTAGTGTCAGATCATGGTATCAAATTTCCTGTGGGGATGCAGGGGGTCATGACAGCTGTCGATTTACGCCACCACGATAATGCTGTGAGTTTCTCTCGATGACGGAACAATGGCAATCAAGATTGTCCCCGGTAGAGTATGTATAAGTACAATTTCTATGTTATGCAGCATTTAGGTCAATGACTTAACCTGTAGCTCCAACTCACACTCAGAGGCAGTGGCGGAGCCAGCCCAACTGAGGAGCCTGGGCCCAGGGTGGCTGGGCCTTGGCTCCGCCCAGTTGGGCCTGGGCCACTTGCCACAAATATGTTGAAAAATGAGCTGGGACGGAAGGAATATATGCCTTGCTATTGGGCCGGAGCCCGGGCCTGGGCCCAGGGTGGCTGGGCCCTGGCTCCGCCACTGCTCAGAGGGACAAGGGGCAGCAGTGCAGCACGTCAATGACACCTTCGAATTGAAAGCCAGGTCATAAACTTCGTCAACCGGTTGTTCGACGGGACCTCTCTCAAGCTTCTCTTAGTCTCGAGGTGATGAATATATATGGACAGTGTTTATTTGCTTATCTGTGAATGTGGCACATATATTTCCAACATTTCTTGCCCTATTTTCAGCTATTTTTACTAAACATTAACCATCGATGTTTACTGAGAAGCCATCAAGAATGAGAGTTCGGCCTCGAGCACCAGGTTGTCTCATGGGGCCAACCCAACAACCATCTCTCAAGAGCCAAGCCGGTGGCCATTGAGAGAGCCTGCACTCTAGGCGAGCCAACCCAGTAAACCTGTCTCGATGGACTATGTGATCGTCGAGAGAGGCATTGCTCCTATTGTATCCGGTGGCGGACCCACCACTATATCTCTCGACGACCTCACGGAAGCTATCGAGAGTACACTGTCAAGGCCCAAAGACGAAGTCACCACAACAATCTCGACCGCCTTTCAGTCGACCATTGATCCTATCTTTTTCGACGACTAAATTGTCGAGAAATCTATTTTCTCTCGACTAGTTTGACCTGATGGTCATGTCTCAACGGCCGGTCAACGAGAAATACTGTTTTTTTAGTTTTCTCGACGGCTTCGACCATCGAAACGATCATCAAGTGTATTATCATTTCCTGTATGTGCATGTCATGCTTATTTTTGTTGACAAAGCCGATGAAACTAGTCATGCTAGAAGTTTTTGTGGCTGCAACGTCACCTTGTCAACATGGGTGATGAGATGTTTCGTCAGTCAACCAAACCATCGAAAATAATAGATTTTTTAGAAACAATTTTTGAATTGCGAAGACAATTTCCTAACACTCATAGTAAAGTCCTAAAATTCATAGAAAAACCTATAATTCGCATAAAATCTCACAACATCACATATATTTATTTCACTAAAAAAAATCCACTATTAATTTCACATATGATGAATAACAAGCACAAGGTCACATATATATCAGACAAATTCACATATATACGAGCATAACATCACATATTTCACACACAAGAGGGCCCAGGCTGTCCTTGCTCGTAAGCTCGGATAGACCTCCTCACCTGGTTCAGTGGACGACCTCGCCACCCACCTCAGCACTCTCTTCTCCTCCGCTCTAGATGATGGATCCTTTGCAGCGATCGCCGATGTTTGTGGCGTTCTGCAGTCGCCGCTCGACCTGTCCTCTGTGGGTTCTGACTAAGAAGATAAAGATATCTTTCACTCATTAAGCTAATTTTTTGAGTTGCGTTGGACCAGAACCTTGATTGTTCTTGATTGTGACTCTAGTTGGGTCAATGAATCAGGTGACTTGGGCCAGAGATCAGGTATCAGAGTCAAGGTCGGTAACCCAAAACATCTTCTAGAGATTGCATGGATGTTGGATGGGATCCGATGTGTCATGGGGGGAGATTGTTGTGTTTAGTCCAATATTGCACATTGGTGATAGGGGCCACAATTTAAAAGGTGTAGGTGTCCCTCACCTACTAGCTAAGTCTTTTGAAATTGATTTGGGTCGGGACCTTGATTGTGACCTTAGTTGGACCAATGTATGAGATAATTTAGACATGAAACCAGTGTTGGTTTTAGAAAGAACCGGATCGTATTTTGACCATAAGATGACATGATCACAACAGTTAGTGTTTTGTATTGAGTTGGATCAAGACCTTACTGTGACAACAGTTGAACCAATGGATGAGATGACTTGGACATTAGACTAGGTGTTGGTCTTACAAAGAACCGAATTATTGTTGAACCATAAGATAATAGGAATTTACAGTGGGCCCTAGCACGCAGAATTCTTAATTGCATGCATATTTCGATATCAACATAAGCATCTACTTGATCTGCAGCACAATCCTAGTTTACGTTGCATAGGCGATCTCGATGTTTTCATTGTAGATTTTGACATATACGTAGTAAGAGTACTTGATGCTTCCAGAAGTTGGTTGATCTAACGCACGGTGAAAGTGAATCCTAGTTAATTTCCTTTAATTCATGCCAACTTACTAAACAATGATCACGAACTTCACACCTCACTGCGGAATCACACCGTCCACCACCACGAACACGACCGCCTTCCACCGCGACTACACTTGAACACCATCCAAATCTCATCACACTACTTCGTTCACGAGAGTTGAAGCATCTGAGGCTCTCACGGCCTCATGTCTCTCTCTTTCGCCATGCCTCTCGCCACGTTGTGACAACGAAGGTGCTCTCTTGATACATGCACCGTTGGGCTTCGTCGCAACCACCAAGCTTATTTTCACAACCTCGTACCAATTGTAGGTTTTAGCTCAAGATCAAAGCTTCATAACAATTTCACATCTTAATATAGTTGCTTTGTATCGCTCATCGTTGGTTTAACTCCTGTTGTATGTCCGGCAACGGTGCAACTTCGTCGAGATCAATGGCTAGCAATTGACAGTTTCAAGATCAATAAATCTTGTGAAGGTGCATGCCTTTAACGTACAAATATAACTAGCTACATCTAGTATACGTACTTATTTGTATAGATAAAGATGAGATCTGTGGCAGGATGATCTTGGCTAGAACGACAATATCGCAAAAAGATGAATTTTGGTGGTGCCTCAATTGTCACTTTTTTCTGGCCTCCGACCCTTTGAAATTTTATTCATTCCCTTCACTCCGCCTCGGGCGTCATCACTGGCCACGTTGATTTGGCCTCAGCGCTTCACCAACACTTCACCAACATTCTCGGTGACGGCTCAACTCCTACTTCCACCCCCCACAATTTCGATTGGGGTTCAATCAGGCTCCCAATCATGGACCTCGGCTCACTTGAGGAGCCGCTCTCTCTCGAAGAACTCCGCGAGGTCGTAATGGGTATGCCGTCCGACAAAGCACCTGGACCTGATGGTTTCACTTGGGCCTTCTACAAGTTAGCCTGGGATATAATTCACCCAGACCTCCTCGCGGCCTTGCAATGCCTTTTCTCCAACAGTCACCGCCTGTCGGCAGGCATGAACTCTGCCAGTGTTGTACTTCTCCCAAAGCACAATAACCCCTCCTCCACCTCCGACTACCGACCAATCAGTTTAATCCATAGCTTTGGCAAGCTAGCTTTTCTCCAAGATCCTCGCTAACAGGTTGGCCAGTTACATTGGCGACCTGATCTCGCCTTGCCAAAGCGCCTTCATAAAGAAACGGCACATACAGAATAACTTCCTTTTTGTTCAGGGACGGGCTAAGCTTCTCCACCGTTCCCGCACCCCAGCCCTCCTGTTCAAGCTTGATATTGAAAAGGCATTCGACTCAGTCTCTTGGGCTTACCTCCTGGACAACCTTCGTGCTCGCGGGTTTGGAAACCTTTGGAGAAGCTGGGTGGCCAACATCCTAGCCTCTTCTTCCTCACAAATCCTCCTCAATGGCTTTCCTGGAAAACACATTCTCCACCGTCGTGGGCTTCGCCAGGGTGACTCCTTGTCTCCCTTCCTGTTCAACCTCGCCATCGAGCCTCTACACAAAATTTTAGCCCTTGCTACCAGCCAGGGCGTGCTCTCCGCTCTAAGAGGTGTGCCAGCTAATCTCAGAGTTTCCCTTTATGCTGACGACGCTGCCATTTTCATCGCACCCATCAAGGAGGAGGTCGCTGCTCTGGCGTCTATTCTCAAGCGTTTTGGTAATATTACCGGCCTCCGCACCAACTTCTCCAAAAGCCAGGTGGTGCCCATTCGCTGCGAGGGCATAGATTTGGATGACGTGCTTGCCGCTCTTCTGGCCAGGCAGGTCAATTTTCCCCTAACTTACTTAGGGTTGCCCCTCGCTCTCCGGAAGCTCAAACATGTTCATTTCCAACCACTTATCGACAAAGTCACCGGGAGACTAAGCGGATGGCGGGGGCCTATGATGTCCAAGGGGGGGAGGCTAACTCTCCTCAAATCGGTCCTCTCGGCCATGCCGTCCTATCTGCTATCGATGATCGTGCCTCCTCGTTCGGTCATCTCAATGATTGACAAGATTCGTCGCGCTTGGCTATGGCGAGGTTCCGCGTCAGCTAGTGGGGGCCATTGCCGAGTCAATTGGAAGATTGTGTGTTCCCCGCAGAGGTATGGTGGGCTAGGTGTCCTCGACCTCCACTTCTTCGCTCGGGCACTTCGCCTCCGCTGGCTCTGGCTTCAAAGGTCCAGCCCCTCACACACCTGGGTCGACGCCCCTCCACCAATTGGGCCCTTGGACAACGATCTTTTTCGGGCGGCCACCACCTTGGTGCTTGGGAATGGCAAGTCCATTTCCTTCTGGTCGGACTCCTGGCTTGATGGGCAACAGCCGCGAGTTATTGCCCCACGACTTTTCGTCGCCTCTACCAGGAAAAACAGATCTGTTGCTCAGGCGCTCTTCAATTGGAACTGGCTGTCTGATCTCCGGCGAAATTTTCTTCCTTCCATGGCTGCCGAGCTGCTTACCCTACTACAGCGTCTTCAGCAGATCGCGCCCCGTCAGCACGAACCGGACCGTGCCGTCTGGCGCCTCACCACCTCCGGGGACTACTCCGTGGCCTCTGCTTACCGCATGCAGTTTATCGGGCGAACTGTTTCAGATAATCATCGCTTGTGGAAGTAGTGGGCTCCCTCCAAATGCAAATTCTTCGGGTGGTTGCTCCTTCAGCGGAAGATTTTCACAGCTGACTCACTTTTGAGGAAAGGGATCCCCATCAACTACTTCTGTCCACTTTGCCAATGAAATTTGGAGACCCCAGACCACCTCTTTCTCACTTGCACTTTCTCCAACCAGGCGTGGTCTCATATCTCTATCAAGCTGCGTTTGCCTAGGCTCTGCCCCTCTTCCTGGTCTCACCAAGACTGCCTCCCCACGTGGTGGAGGCTGGACATTCAAGGGCAGTTGGTCAGTGGTTCCGCCTCGGCCGCTCTCGCAACCTTATGGCACCTTTGGCTAGAACGGAACAATCGCATTTTCCGCGGTTGCGATCGGCCGATGTCGCTTTTCTTGACCTCTCTTATTGATGACCTGCGCCTCTGGCAGGCGGCAGGGGCCAGGTTTGTAATTAGTTAACGCCCGTTTTACGCCTGGGGGGCGTATTCTTTTTTCCTCCCCATTTATACAGCTCTGTAATTTTGGCCTCTGGCCCTCCTTTTTCTAATCAAGTAAAGGCAATCCTTTTGCCCTTCCCTCAAAAAAAAAACATCCCAAATTTTAAAAGTAATTTGGCATGTTAATAATTTTCTTAAAATGTATGATTTAAAAATATTAAAAGATTTAATGTGGAAAGCACATGGCATGCATGGTTAGAAAAAGAGTTAGGATATTTGAATATTTAAATGCAAATTATTTCGCCAAGGTATTGCTTTGTTCAATAGTTATTTAAATAATTCCCAATTAGAAAATAAAAGAGAAAACAAAAATAGAAGGTTTTAAAAGAAAAAGGAATTCTCTCTCGGCCCACTTCCTTCTCCTTCTATTCTTTTTCTCTCCTCCTTCCTATTTCTCTGCTTGGGCCACCCGGCGCCACTCTGGCCCGATCGACCGCGACCCAACTTCCTTGCACTTGCTCGGCGCAGCCGCGCACGCCTCGCCGACAAGCGGGCCCATTGCCAGCAGCCTAGCACGCCCCTCGTTGTCCCTCTCTCTTGCTAGGGGGTGGACCCCATTCGTCAGCCATCGTCTTCCTCCTTCTCCTCTCTCTCTCTCTCTCTCTCTCTCTCTCTCTCTCTCTCTCTCACTTCTCCCTCTGGTTTTCCCCTTTACCGCACGCGAAGCATTCCCATCCGCCGTCACCTCTCGCGTCGCCGCTGTTCCTCGCTGACCGATGCCGTCCTTCTCCTTCTCTCCACCACGCCATCGGCCAAAGGCACGCTGGTGCAGCCAGCCAACTCCGCGCCAAGCATTAACTCCCCGTCGCTCGCCGCATGCCTACTTATAGGAGCACTGCTCCGCATTGCCTCCTGCACTAGCGCCACCACAATTCTTCCCCTCTCGGTCTGGTGAGCCCGCATTGCTGACGCCGCGGCTCCTCCCATCGCTCTCTTTGCATTGCTAGTCATCTCTCTCCTCTGGTTCGGTTGCAGGTCATTGGAACGGAGCTCGCGTACCCGGGAGTGGAGTCGCCGGTCCAATCGGAGCCACGCCTGCCAGAACCCGCGACCTAGCCGCCGTGACCATGCGGTTTCGCCACCTCCCTCTTTCCGGTGAGCTCGCAGGTAGCTTCCACTACCTCCCATATCACTCCGGGCTAACTTAATCGAACCACGGTCGACTCTTTCGTCATGCGCGCCGCCGCCATGCATGCCGCACCGCCTTTCCCATCCAAATCCGGCGACGCCAAGACCACCTTGAAGCTCACCGTAGCTCTCTCATGCTCCCTATCAGTCTAATCGGCCTGAGGTGCCGGTATCTCGGTCGCCACCCTGATTTCTTTCCGCCGCCGTCGCCGAAGTTTCCTCCCCCATCCCTGCCTCCAGCGCGTGTCACCAACGGGTGGGGTCCGTGGGCTCCACCGGGTAGTGGCTCAGTGCTTTGCCCTTGGTTCCCTGTGTGCTCGAGGGTGTCCGCGCGGGTCGTCCAGTTTGGGCGGTGTGGCCGAAGGCCGACCTAGTGGCTTGAGAAAGAAAATTTCCTTTTTTACTTATTGTTTTTAGCAGCAACTGCGAAATGTATTTATTTAAAATCTTAAATGCTTGTTAAAAATTCTGTAAAATTTATAAAATCACCTTAAATGTTTCTGGAACTATTTAAAATCCTAAATGCTCGTTAAAAATTCTGTAAAATTTCTAAAATCACCTTAAATGTTTCTGGAACTTATAAAAATATAATTAGCATACTTTTCATACTGCATATGCATTGTAGTCAAATGAATAGCTTAGGAGTACATCATTTCATGTGCATTTAAAATATATTCCTGCATTGTCTAAAAATGCATCAAAATGACTTATGACTGATGCATGTGTATTGTTGTGCTTGTGTGGTTGCGCAAGTAGGTGGCCAAGGTTCCGAGGACCCGATCGACGATGCTCACTTCGCCTTCCCGAGATCTGACCAAGGCAAATCCCCTTCGATCATGTTGTGGAGCCATTTTTGTTTATTTAGAAAATATTGAATAGACTTGTGAAAGAGGATCCTAAGGCCTAGAGGGGGTGAATAGGCAATTTTAAACTTTTTTGATTATTTGTTGATTAAGCATCATATTAATAGTGACCCAATCCTAATTTCAATTTTCATGCAAGCGGAAGCGATAAACAAGTGAATTGAAAAACTAAGACATGGCATCACAATTCATCACAAGCAATGCAATGGAAGTAAGTGCGGAAATTAAATGAGAGAGCGACATGGTATTTGTTTCACCAAAGTTCGGAGCCGCAACTTCTACTCTCCGTTGAGGCTACCCCTTGCGCACAAGGACCGGCTCGCTCTCGAGCCTAACGCCTCACTTACTCCCCGGTAGTCGTTCCGCCACTCCGGCGAGGTGGACTCCGTCACCCGTACACCGACTCGAGAGTAGCCACACGCCAAGGCCTACTCCCAAGCCCACGCCTCCACGAAGGATGCCGTCTTCAAAAGTAATAAGCCCGAAACGCCCCGATCATGCCGGATCGAAGGACTTCCATGAAGCTCGGTATTGAGGTTGTATGATTTGTGGCTTTGGATGATTTGTGGGTGGAGGAATGGCTCTAGAACACCTAATTGATGAGCTATGAATGTGGTAGGTGAAATGGAGCAGCAAACCTCAAAATGGCCAGCCACTAGGTAGGTATTTATAGCCCCTAGAGCAAAACTAGCCGTTGCCCCTCGGAAGAGGACAAAAAACCTAGCCATACGCCTCCAAAAAACGCCGTCCGACAGCGGCCACTGCTCACAAAAATCGGCTGATCGGACGCCGTCCG
>SPJY01033544.1:160899-178371 GCA_005191435.1 Raddia distichophylla | reverse complement strand
GGTACCGGTACACGCTTATGAGATATGAGCATAATGCATTGCATTGTTGAACGCTGCATTGCACTGATGAGCATGATTATGATTGGAAAGTTGTTCTGTTGCTACGGATTTCATGTAAACATGTCCTATGCCACCACTATTATATACTTGCTGAGTCCTGGACTCACCCTTGCTCTTTGTTATGTTTTAGGTACTCCAGAACGTTGACGTGCGTGGGATGAGTAGCGTCACTCACACACTTGTGCACCACTTGCACTGAACCAATTAAGAATAACTAATCTTGTATGCTCTCTTTTGGTAGTGTGTGATGGTGGTACTGATTCGGGTGTGGTGCTAGACTATTGACTCAGAACTGTTGTTAGGCTGCATGTGTGGTTGGGTTGAGTTATGTATATATATCTGTGGATTGTGTTTTATTTGCCTGCTGAGTGGATGTCCAAATATTTGGGGATGTGCTGCTAAAATTTTGTAGAAATCTAGGAGTTAGTAGCATCTTGGGCTTAATTGTTGAGCCGGGGTGTTACAGTTACTGTACACTAACTAGCGGTAAAGTATTAAACACTGAGTAGTAATGCTTTATTCATGATTGTAGTAAAGCAAAAATTTAAAAGTGAGAACGGTCTAGTTTTGTTCGAAAAAATGTCTGGAACCTGATGGCGCAAACGGTTTTTCGATTGGAGCTTCCATTGAAAAAAATACAGAAAAAAAGAAAAAATAATATGCACGCATGCATGCATGAGGGGAGGACACTCTCCATGCAGTGGGAGGGTGCAAGTGCGCGTGGGGGAAGGTTGAGGGACACGTGTCGCGTTTTAAACGTAGGAGCACGTTAGTCATAATATTCCTAGGAGTATTTTAGTCTTCATGTGTGTGTGTGTGTGTGTGTGTGTGTATATGATGAGCCTATACTACTCATGGGTGTAGAATAAGCTATTCTACCCACGGACCAACCAGTCCTGATTCAGATGGGGTGGATCTACCAGTTTGATAGTAATATGTAGTAACTGTAATTACCTAGTTTTGGCAGGCGACAGTAATTCAGCTTGGCTATAGTGCATTAACAGCTGGATTCAAACATTTCTAACTCGTGTTTTTCGATATAAATTTTGTTTCGTGCATTTGTTGGCCAAATGCTTTCCACCATCATGTTGCTGGTATTTTTTCGAACCAAACAAGATCTCAATTGCCATATAATTTTGAAATATTTTGAAAAAGTCAAGTTTGAACCCAATTACAGAATTATAGTAATTCGTAGTAAACAAATTGCACGTGTTTTTTCAATGAACAATAATCCATTTTTTATGTTGCCAATAGGATTACTTTTTGTTACTAACAAATTTTCAAACTAAAATAATCCAGGATTAGGGTTTCACACCGATTAATCTGGTTTTTAAATCATGCTACTTTACTTCTGTTTATGAAATAACATCAACCGGAATCAGGTTTCGCATCAATTACTTTTCGTTACTCACAACAATCCGAACCAAAAAAACATATAGACTTAGGGTTTCACACCATTTACTCTCATTACTTTTGATTACATTTCATTACATTGCATGCAAAAGCACATAAAGTTTTTGAAACAATACATCTGCTTTTTACTATGCATTACTGGCGGCGGCTGGGGCCTAGATCTGGCGGCCGCTCAGCGTCGTCGAGGGTGGCCGGCGATGGGAGGATGACGGCGGGGGGTCAAAGGACAGGGGAACGCGGCGGCGTCGTGGTGGCGTGGCGGTTGGCGACATCGGGCAGGTACAGATCTGGGCGCGGGGCGGCGGTCAACGGCCGGCGGCGTGGCGGCTGGACGCGGGGTAAGGATGCCCAGATCTGGCCTGGCCTGGGCGTGGCGGTGCGTGCTCGGTGAGGTGGCGTCGGGCGCGGGGAAGGCGAGGCAGCGCCGGGTGCGGCACCGGTGAGGCCGCGCGGGGCGCGGGGTCGGCGTGGACAGCGACGGTGCGTGCTCGGGGAGGCGGCGCTGGGCGCGGGGACGACGAGGCGCCGCCTGGCGCAGGAGAGGCGAGGCCACGCCGGGCGCGGGCTCTGGGAGGCGGCGACGAGGGCGGGGTCGGGGAGGCGGCGCCGTGCGCGGGGGCGGCGAGGCCGCGCCGGGGCGGGGTCGGCGCAGGCGGCGCCGGGCGTGGGCTCGGGGAGGAGGCGACAGGCGCGGGGGCGGCGCGAAGTGGAGGCGGAGGAGGACCGCGCGGGGGTCGGGGCGGAGGAGGCCGGCGCGGGCTGGCTACCGTGGTGGTCGAGGCGGAGGAGGTCGGCGCGGGCTCACCGGCGCTGGAGACGGAAGGCAGCCGATGCGCCGGCCCTGGGGTCGGAATGGAGGAGGACGGCGGCGCTGGGGGAGTTGGCTGTACGTTATATATGAACCATCAGTTACTATGAGTTACTATGGATCTAGGTGGTTCCCAATATGGACGCGTGCGTCCTGGTTGGTCCGTGGGTAGATTAGGCTAATCTACTCTTAGGAGTAGATTAGGATATACAAAAGTTTTCTAGGTGCACAAGTGTAAAAATTCAACATGGCCCCTTAAGATCCAATTTGGACAGTCCAGATGCATTGAGATGGAGCTCCCCTTTTCCATTTATGCACTTGTGTGAAAAACCATGGTGATTGTTTTTCATGTTCCCATGTTTTAGCTGGGCCACCAAGATGAGATCTAAGGACCATGAATGATTGTTTGCACTTGTGCACTGAAAAGTATTTTGCACCGAATATTTCCCCGTAGATAGATAGATAGATATAGAGCCTGTAGAACATAAAATCTGATGCCATCTCCGACTAAGCTGAAAAGATCCATGCTACAATGATGCTAAGCTGAAAAAGATCCATGCTACAATGATTTAGCATTTGCATTACTAAAGTGCATTTGGATTGCTAAAGTGCAAAGGAAATGTCGTTTCTTTTTCTAGGTGCTACTCCGTGGGAGGTTATACACAGCGGATCGATTAGCCGCAAGAGGATGGCCATGTAACACACCATATGCGCTCTTTGTGGTGAAGAGGATGAAACTCATAAGCACCTGTTTTGGGAGTGCACATTTGTTAGACAAATCTGGCATGGATTGGCGTCTCTACTTCGCTTCACAAAGGTAGATTTGCCAACTGTTGTCTCCATGGGTCATTGGTGGGATGAGTTGTCGGGAAACAAGGCAGTTAGGAAGATTGAAGATGGAATCATCATTGCCATATGCTGGAATATATGGAAGGAGCGAAACGTAAGGATTTTTCGGCAGAAAGATTGTTGGCCGGATGATATTTTGGCTAGGATTAGGGGTGACCTATTGGTAGCCTAGTGGGGTTCCGGTCGCCTAACCGGTGTTGAGTGTGGGGTGCTATTGCATCTTGCGTTGTCAAACTCTATCTGTATTTGCTTCTTCTTCCTTTTGAATGAAATTGGCAGCTCGCCTTTTCTTCAAAAAAACAATGATTTAGACATGTGTATGACAATGAATTAAACATTTAGACTATCTGAATTCCAAATATGTGAATTCCAAATATGTGCTGTTCGGTCAGCAGCGTTCACGTCGATCCTCACGACAAAACCAAACATTGATGTTTAATTACGGGAGCAGAAAACCGTTTTCGCGTCTATACAAAATTCCCCAGCTTCTCCATAGAGGTGGGCTGTCGCCGATAAGCCGGCCACCATTTGCCGCTGCCGACCACCGCGACAGTCGCGTGCGACCACGGCAGTGTGACCCTGTCATGGTGGCCAGCATGGTGCTGGTGGCTCGAGCGAATGCTACTGTGATCACACCCCACCGTTGTCGTGGTGATGGCCGGTGACGATGAGTGATGGTTGGCTCGAGGAAAGAAAAAAAGTCTAAAAAAAAAAAAAAAAAAAGGCTTGGAGAAGCCGCCCTCTTACCGGACACCTAGATTACGTACGTACACAAATTTTGGCGGAGTACGTGAATCCGCACGTTTAGATGTCACCGGCAAGTCGCCAACGTCAAGGTTCACCAGCAACGTGCACGTCTGATATACATACAATTACTCATATGCTTCGACGATCTGACGATCCGTCGATCGATCGGTTTCCGTTGACCCAGAACAATAATTTACAGCCAGGAAAGTCCTGAAAAATCTCGACGGTTCGATACGCCAGCTGGTTGTGGTTTGAACCTGAACCAGAGCAACACTAACGCATGAGCCGACCAAGAAGAGGACGAGACTACCTAATGAGTATTTATCTCCATTATCGTGGTAGTAGATAAAGCGATTCATGTGGCTAGCTACCGAGTGGCGTGTCTCCGTTCACCGACCGCCGCAAGAAAAGATGAAAACTGTGAAGGGTTTTATTATTATTCCTTTACCATTTGACTGGACTCTATTTGTGCATTTTTATCCTTTTTTTTCCTTACTACTCGTTGATTTTTAGATGATACCACACCACGTGCATGTGCAGGCCTGTGGAATACTCCCTTCGTTTTTTTATTTGACGCATTTAACTTTTGGATACGTATTTGACCATTGATCTTGTTCAATTTTTTTTATAAATATCATTTATTTTTTTGTGATTTGTTTTATCAATAGAGGTAATTTAAATATGACTTTTTTTTTACATCTTTGCATTAAACTTTTGAATAAGACGAATGGTTAAAGACGTATCAAAATATCAAAGGCGTCAAACAAAAAAAAACAGAGGGAGTATTTGGTATCATAAATGAAGCGGCGAAGTTAGATTTACCAAAATATCATATGGAGATACCACTAGTATTTTTCCTGTATTTCTATATCTTTCCTCCCTAGGTTGGAAATAACAATACTTTCAAATTTAATGTAATCATTACATAAATCATGACAACCCGAATAAACAACATAACCAAACCGCACAGATATAATCTAAACATGTACTCCTGTTGCTGCCGTAGAGGAAGTAGTCGAAGCAGATCGTGAGTAGTCGCACCAAGCGCTTCTTGAAAACCTTATTCGTTGTCTCCCAATGCGGGATCTCAATGACGATGGGGTTTTGGAGACATGCTTTCTTGGACAGAGCAGCTTATCGGTGGCAACATAGAAAAGAGAGAGGCGACTTAGAGAGACTCACAATCCCTTAATTTGGGGCTAAGATCATTTTCTTGTGTTGTGAGGCACTCTTGGATGGTGGTCTCTTGCTACTTATGCATGGGTTGTGAACAGGTATATATCTCCCTCCACAACTAGCAAGATGGTACTAAATATTCCATGTACCTCCACAAGATGGACCTATTATTGTAGGGGTGCCCCCGTCCTCAAGCGATAAGACTATGAGAGAACCACTCCAGATGTACTCATCGCCTTCGGGGGGTCCTTCTAGGGGCGCCATGTGTTCCAAAGATCACCATGGGCCAAAGCCCAACGCGGGGTCCTTCCCAGGGTGCCACGTGAACCAGAGATCACCCTGGAATTTTAGATCGAAGACTGATGACGGGTACTTCATGGGATGCCGCATGTCCCAAAGATCATCCTGGGCAGAAGCCTGGCACGGGGTCCTTCCCGGGACGCCATGTGTCCCCGAGATCACCCTAGGCCGAAACCCGAGGCAGGGGCACCACACGTCCCGAAGACCACCCAAGCTAAAGACCAACGTGGGGTCCTCCCTATGGTGCTACGTGTCTCAGACACCACCTCGGGCCGAAACCTAGCGTGGGGTCCTCCTAGAGGGACCATGTGTCACAGAGACCAGCCCATGCAAAGCCTTGCGTGGGTCCTTCTTGGGGCATTACGTGTCCCAGAGACCGTCTCGGACTGAAGCCTCGTGCGGGATCTTTCTAGGGATGCCACGTGTTCTAAAGTTCACTTCGGGTGGAAGTCTCGCTCATGGCTACGCCTAGACAACCCGCACAACAATCATTGCCCTCAGATGGGAGTTTTAGGATTCTCGCCCAAGGCGGACATCTAGAAAGAAGCTCGAGATTCAAAGATGTTTGGCGCATGCCCAAAGCGTCTGACCACTGTAGCTACAAGACGAAGGAGGGCGCAGACAGCGGTCAGATTCAAAGTATAGATGAGTACAATGAACCGTTGTTTTGTCTCTAGATACGAAGGTTGCAAAAGGAAAACAAGTGAGGAGAGAAGACGAGCAGGCCTCCACTTTGGTGACCCAACCAAGGGCAAACACAGGAGATTGGAGTAGTATTACCACTTCGCTGTACATATTTCTTATACTTGTGGGGGCAAAGTGAGCAAGAAAACCAAACTGTATATAATTCAACAAACATAGCCTGTTGTGAACCAAGTTCAATCAGAATTCCAAAATTTTCTAAATTTTCACTCCAATCTAAATTGCGCTTCCTCGTAAGGTTGTCTAAGGCGTCTCTCGGCGTCGGGAGGGGCGCCTCCCAACGAAAAATCATTGTCCGAGTAGCCCCGACGACACCTATGTGTCTTTAAGATATATCTGGTTTATTCTCAAAT
This sequence comes from Raddia distichophylla, assembly GCA_005191435.1. NCBI lineage: Eukaryota > Viridiplantae > Streptophyta > Magnoliopsida > Poales > Poaceae > Raddia > Raddia distichophylla. Next base: position 171,963 of record SPJY01033544.1, on the reverse strand, counting down.
AAATTGGGCCAAAACCATATATTCTAACACCTCTACCCTCCAAGATCGAGCGTGCAAAGGAGAAGCAACAAGCTTCCCAAGATATGTGCAATTGTGCACAATAGAAATAAGGTACCCTAGTTTGCCTACCTATTATGTGTCTTCACCCTCTTCAATCATGTAAAGGTGGTGCAATTATGGGCATGTGCACATGATTTTGATCGTATATGGAACAAACCTCTCCTTGCAAATGTGCATATGGAACTGACCTCCGGCATTCTAAATGCAATCAGATCAAATCTTCCATCAAGTCTTACGCTTTGTCATCGCCACCCTGCCCACAACACTCAGCCTTCTTTTAGTTAGAAAAAAAGGAGAAATACTAGAGAACGCATCACCGTTTTCCTTGTTCCAAAAGACAAGCATCTTATTCCTATTCGCAACCATCTTCCTCTCCTCGTGCTGCCGATCTTCTCCTTCGTCTTGTGTCCTCCGCCGTCAATGGCCTCGTCGATGCTGTCCCTTTTCCCTTGGTTAGGGTTTGTCTTTGGATTCAGGGTGGGCTCCCTGCACCCGATTGTGGCACCATCGGACCCACGGGATTAGTTGATCAACGCGGTCAGGCCGGCAGCGGCGGGCGAGTCGACACATGTGGTGCGATGTTTGGGTGTGCGGGGTCGCATGGCGGAGCAATGAGGAGGCAATGGCGCCGCCAGGCACGGGTGGTGGTTGGGGCAGCGACGGTGGGGGGAGGCGTGCAACGGATCTGAAAGGGTGGTGGTGGGTAGGGGTGGAAATGAGCCGAGTTCGAGCGAGATGGCCTCCGGCTCGGCTCGCTTCGTTACCGAGCCAAGCCGAGCTCTACAAGGTGTCCGAGCTGGAAATTGGGCCGGCTCGGCTCATTGGAAGCTCGTGAGCTGCTCGCGAGGTAGAACATAACAACACGATAACTACATCAGAGAATTACAGACATTTGACAAATGCTAATATGAACATAATTAACTATGAGTTTGTGCTAACTGCCAGCACCTAGTTGAGCAAAAAAAGATGTTCACATGCACCTAGCCGCCAACGCTATCTATTTGGGTCGGACTGGAACCAGGCGAACAACCCAACATCCTACATACTCCACCTTGACTTGCTCACGAGCCGAGCCCGAGCGAGCCAAGGTCTGGCTCGGCTCAGCTCGGTTAGAGTGATGAGATGATCGTTTGTAAACGAGTCGAGCCCGAGTCGAGCTGGAACCGAGCTGAACCCAAGCAGCTCGTGGGTTTTCAGCTCACATTCCAGCCCTAGTGGTGGAGGTGAGGAGGGAGTAGGAGGGGGTGGCAGGCGGCGGACGCCGGATCTGGTGGCGTAAGAACTGCCAGAGACGGGGAGGGAAGCATGGTGGGGGTAGGGACGGAGGTGGGGACTGAGAAGAGGGGGTCGGATCTCGTCCGTTCGGTGCGCTTAAAAAACCACCGGATGACCGGATAACTCTGGATGCTACTATCTCAAGTTCCAAGGGCCGAAAAAGCTCTTAGATTAAGCACACAACGAGGGACAGCTTGTAGGTTTGTAAAGAGACATTACTAACGAATCTCACATAATTGAACTTGTTAAGTCTGTGTAATGGGCTTCAATTATTCATCAATCATCATCCATGCTGCCACCAGAAACAAGTTGCATGCCACTGTGCCAGCGTAGCGCAGTACCCATTTAATTGATTTCTTGAACTACTCCCGTCGCCAGCCTTGGATAGTTTAAAAGTAAGCGAGGTCAGGTAGTACGTGCTCAAATTCCCCCCAAGAAATACGCTCTTGAAGTCCTAAAGTAATCGCATGTATATTATCTGAACATTTAGTAGACAAATATCTAGCCAGGATAATTTAGGTTTTCGCATTAAAAATACTCAGTTCGGTTGACTACTTGACTCAGCTTGCACATATTTTCCAACACATTATAGCGCAATGACAATTAATTTGCACACATTTTCAAAGATTCCTTGATCATTCGTTAGATATACCCAGGCAATCTCAACGCGCTCGTAACATTTTTTGTTTTCTTCAACCATGAATGTGTGATTTAAGTTGCCACTGATCGAAGGGGTGCAGCTCCACGACACCTTGAAAGCAATACCTAATGATAAAGCTTTCGGGCCAGACGGTTTTACCTAGGTCTTTTTCAGGCTTTGCTGGGATGTTATCTGCTTTAATCTTTTTATGGCCCTGCAATATCTTTTCACTCATGGTCGCACTGTGCCTCAAAGTCTCAACTCTGCCATGATTGTCCTCATCCCAAAGAAAAAATACCCCGTCACAGCCTCAGACTATCGACCTATCAGTCTTATCCACAGCTTTGGAAAGCTTTTTACTAAAATTCTTCCCACTCGCCTAGCAGGTTTCATAGATGAGCTCATCTCACCCTGTCAGAGTGCCTTCATAAAGAAATGCCACATCCAAGATAACTTTCTGTTTGTCCAAAGCAAATCCAAACTTCTCCACAGATCCGGCACACCGGCCTTCCTGCTGAAGCTAGACCTCCAAAAAACCTTCGACTCAGTCTCTTGACCATACCTTTTAGATAACCTTCGTGCCCGCGGCTTTAGCGATAAGTGGAGGAATTGTATCGCCTCCTCTCTGTGGTCCTCCTCCTCCTAAATCCTCCTCAACGGCTCCCCGGGCCCATTCATCATCCATCATAAAGGGCTCGCCAGGGGGACTCGCTGTCCCCCTTTCTATTCAACCTTGCAATTGAACCCTTGCAACACCTTCTGCACATTGCCATCGAGGAGGGGGTCCTTTCATCTCTTCAAGGGATCCCGGCCAACTTACGTGTATCGCTCTATGCTGACGATGCTGCAATCTTTGTGGCACCGATCAAGGAAAAGGTCTCGGCACTTGCCCAGATACTACAGAGATTTGGCGCAATCTCTGGCCTCCACACCAACTTCAAAAATAGTCGGGTCGTGCCCATCGAGTGCGAGGGGCTTGACCTCGACGACATTCTCGTCGACCTGCCCGCATGGCGAACGTCCTTCTCCATCACGTATCTCGGCCTCCCACTCGCCATCAAGAAGCTAAAACACGTTCACTTCCAACATTTAATCGACAAGATTGCGGGCCGCCTGCCAGGCTATCGGGGAAAATGATGTCAAAGAGGGGTAGACTCACCCTGCTTGGCCCTACCGTCCTAAACCCTATCAATGATCACCCCACCCGACTCGGTTATTTAGAAGATCGATAAACAGCGCTGCGCCTGGTTTTGGCACGGAAATAACAATGTTGCTGCGGATGGGTGTCGTGTCAACTGGAGACTCGTCTATTCCTCGGCTACTCTTGGGTGACTCGGGGTGCTTGACTTGAAGAATTTTGCCCGCACCCTCAAATAACGTTGGCTTTGGCTTGCCAAATCCGGCTCCCCAAGATCGTGCCTCATCTCGCTGGACAGGGTGGACCTTACTGACGCGGCTCTCTTCAGAGCGGGCACTGAGTTGGTTCTTGGGAATGGCACCACCTTTGTCTTTTGGACCGACGTTTGGCTCTTTGGGCAATCTCCTAAGGAAGTGGCCCAGGACTTTTTACGGCTTTCGCACGAAAAAATCGCACAGTCGCCAATGCCATGCACAACAACAACTAGCTTTGGACTTACGACGGAATTTCACCCCCAACCTCGCCATGGAGCTGGTCTCCCTCTGGCAAAAGATCAGTCATGCTATGCTACGTCCGACCCAACAGGACCGAGCCGTTTGGCGTTTCTCCGTGCATAGGATTTTCTCTGTCCGCTCAGCATACTGCATGCAATTTGCTGGAAGGACATCTCCGACAGCGCTAGCGCTCGTTTGTAAGCAGTGGACACCCTCCAAGGGCAAGTTCTTTGCTTGGACGCTGTTCCTAAGGAGTGTCATGACTTCGGATGCCCTCCTGCGTAGGGGACTGTCGAATAATTACTTTTACGCCTTTTGCCTCCGATGTCTAAAGACCCCGGAACACCTCTTCTTCGAGTGCCCCTTCTCCTGCCACATTTGGGACCTCCTGGCTTGCAGGCTGAACATTCCATTCCTTCTCCGCTCCGTGTGGACCGACACTGACGATATCAGCGCCTGGTGGGCTGAGGACATCCTGCTACCCAACCTTGCCCCGGGTCTAGGATCCATCATGCTAGCAACCTTATGGTATCTCTGGCTCGAAAGAAATAATCGTGTTTTCAACTCGAAGTAGCTGTCACCGATGATCTTCTTTGACTTGCTTGTGGAGGTTCTGCGCCTTTGGAGGATGGCAGACGCTCGTTTTATAATAAGTTAGTTCACTTGTAGCGCATGTCCGAGGGGAATGCGCCTAAACCTCCCCCTAAATTTTAACTTGTAACTTTCTTATTGAATTAATACAAGACAGTTCTTTTGCTTTTTTTTCTTAATAAAAAAAGAAGGGGTGCAGCTAGGAAAAGATTAAGAAGACGACACTCAATTCACGCTGTCTCAGAAGTCAATGACTGCGAACAAGGAAGACAGAAATACAAATTTTAATGAGAGTAAGGAACGAAAGTGGCGGCTCCAATTAAACTGCGTGTACATTGACATAATCAATTTCAAAAGGCCGAGCTTATTTCAAAATGTTTTATCATATTATCAGAATCAAAAGCTTTAAGAGCCAAAATATCTTTACGGCCGGGGTATTGAATGAAAAAGTGGAATAAAGTTTCCCAGTAATGAACTGATAGAAAAAATAAACGTACACACATTTTAAATGCCCTTTCGACAATAAAGACTTTAAATATTCAACCAATTAAACAAAATCAAGCACACCCGAACATCGTTTCCCACCAATAGTAAGTGTCTCTCATTTCAAAACAACAAAGCAGAGCAGGCAAGAAAGACCGTCTCCAACAAAGAACACCAGAGCAGGTACTAATAAACAAGGCCAAAGACTGTCTCCTTTTAATTTTCCTTGGGGTAATCTACTAATCTTCACTCCCCACCTTTGCTTGCATGTGTTGCTTATCGTCAATTGGATATTTAGCTCGCATGTGAATGGACCTGCAAGTCGCCATTTCTAGCAGTTAACAAATGCATGGACTACTGGTCTACTTCAAGCTAGGGCCACCATATGGCCGACATGACGCAAATATCTATAAGCTCCGTGACGAGCAGCCAATTCAGTGAAATTGATACAGCTGTCTTTGATTATTTTCTCTGTCCAATTTTATAAATTATTTTCTCTATCCAATTTTATAAGACACAATTTGATTTGACATAGTCTTTAAACTATATTTTAATTTTTAATATATCTTGCAATATATTGTTTATAATACAAAAACAATTTGATTTGACATAGTCTTTAAACTATATTTTAATTTTTAATATATCTTGTAATATATTGTTTATAGTAACAAATTATAGTCATCGAAAAGTACGTTGAAATACAAATTCAATACTCCAGTATCATTGTTATATCATAAAATCTTATATATCTTTTAAAAAACAGTTGATTAAAATCGTGAGGTTTGAATTTTTAAAATATGCGTACGTACTATAAAATTAAACAAAGAAAATACTTTTTCCTTTGAAACAAGCTATAAACTACTTATGCACGGATGATACAACAAAGTCTTTGTGCCGTGCACTTTTCAGTGAGGCTTTCCCCCTCTTCGTGGATCTTAACCCCAAACAAAAAACTATACTCCTATACTCTACCGAGAAAGCAAACAAATCAATCGATTATCACCTTTACGATTGTTTATTGATGAACTTTATGTTTTTCTATTGTAACTTGTATTACCAAATTCAGCTTGTCAAAAAAGCGGCTGTCCCGTTTCAGCCATATGGGCGCTAGCCAGGAGCTGATAATCACGTATGGTCCAACTAATGAAGAGTTAGCTGGTCAAACCACGCGAGGACTAAACACGTATACTAGACACTAGTGTTTTCACTGGTTTGTTTAGACGTGGTGAGATAGCTACACCACCGGTGACCATGCGACGGCAGGAGCAGCCAGGACCGGGGCCCACATCGCCGGTCACTGTAAGATGGGCCCACGGGCCGGGAAAATACTTTTCAAGGTCTATTTTTTTGTGTGGCTCATTGGATGGAGCCGGAGGTGATCAAACCCTGTACCTTTCCTCCCGTGTCTATATATGCGTCCCTTCAATGAAACAGCATGGAGACGAGCTCTTGAGCGCCACTAAACTCAGGCACCCTCTGCAGCTGAGCTGAACACTACCTGCACCCTGCAACTGCTCGGAGAGGCTCTCTCCAGCGATGGCCTCCGACGCGCTGCCGGACGCCGTCGAGCCCAAGAAGAAGGGCAACGTCAAGTTCGCCTTCGCGTGCGCCATTCTCGCCTCCATGACCTCCATCCTCCTCGGCTATGGTAAGTACATATATATGTACGTTCATTTGGACTGAGCACAGCACGAGCTGCATGTAAATAAACAGTTTAGCACTTTAGCTCGAACTCTGCTTGGGCTTATGCATGGCGTTCAACCTAATTTGCAGACATTGGGGTGATGAGCGGGGCGTCGTTGTATATCCAGACGGACATGAATCTCACGGACACGAAGGTGGAGATCCTGAACGGCATCCTGAACTTGTACTCGCTGATCGGGTCCTTCGCGGCGGGGCGCACGTCGGACTGGATCGGGCGGCGGTACACCATCGTGTTCGCCGCCGTCATCTTCTTCGTCGGCGCGTTCCTCATGGGCTTCGCGGTGAACTACGGCATGCTCATGTTCGGGCGCTTCGTGGCCGGCATCGGCGTGGGCTACGCGCTGATGATCGCGCCGGTGTACACGGCGGAGGTGTCTCCGGCGTCGGCACGCGGGTTCCTCACGTCGTTCCCGGAGGTGTTCATCAACTTCGGCATCCTCCTCGGCTACGTCTCCAACTTCGCCTTCTCCCACCTCCGGCTCAACCTCGGGTGGCGCGTCATGCTCGGCATCGGCGCTGCGCCGTCCGTCGTGCTCGCGCTCATGGTGCTCGGCATGCCGGAGTCGCCGCGGTGGCTCGTCATGAAGGGCCGCCTCGCGGACGCCAAGGTCGTGCTGGAGAAGACGTCCGACTCGGCGGAGGAGGCCGCGGAGCGCCTCGCCGACATCAAGGCCGCTGCCGGCATCCCCGCCGACCTCGACGGCGACGTGGTCGCCGTGCCCAAGAAAGGCAGCGCCGAGGAGAAGCGGGTGTGGAAGGAGCTCATCCTGTCCCCGACGCCGGCCATGCGCCGCATCCTTCTCTCCGGCATAGGCATCCATTTCTTCCAGCAGGCGTCGGGCATCGACTCCGTCGTGCTCTACAGCCCGCGCGTGTTCAAGAGCGCCGGCATCGTCGAGAAGAACAAGCTCCTCGGCACCACCTGCGCCGTCGGCGTCACCAAGACGCTCTTCATCCTGGTGGCCACGTTCACGCTCGACCGCGTCGGCCGCCGGCCACTGCTGCTGAGCAGCACCGGCGGCATGATCGTCTCCCTCGTCGGCCTCGCTACGGGGCTCACCGTCATCGGCAACCACGGCGACTCCAGGATCCCCTGGGCCATCGCCTTGAGCATCGCCTCCACGCTCGCCTACGTCGCCTTCTTCTCCATCGGCCTCGGCCCCATCACCTGGGTGTACAGCTCGGAGATCTTCCCGCTGCACGTGCGCGCGCTGGGCTGCTCGCTCGGCGTGGCGACCAACCGCGTCATCAGCGGCGTGATCTCCATGACCTTCCTATCGCTCTCCAAGCGGATCACCATCGGCGGCAGCTTCTTCCTCTACGGCGGCTTCGCAGTGCTCGCCTGGGTCTTCTTCTTCACCTTCCTCCCGGAGACGCGCGGCCGGACGCTGGAGGAGATGAGCAAACTGTTCGGCGCCACGGACGCCGCCGGCTCGGAAGAAGACGACGCCGCCAAGGAGAAGAAGAAGATGGAGATGGCCGCCACTAATTAACTAACCCAACCCCGCAAATCATCAAACCAGCAACGATTTGCCGCCAAAAATCGATCGACCTGTACATTTGGGTACCTAGCTATAGCTGCCACCATGCCACGCGAGATTGATGTGCATGGGAAGATTCGCCGGTCCGGTGCGCTCTGCCGGAGAGCGACGGCCGGCGAGCGAGCTCCACCTCGAGATTTGTCAAAAAATCGTTTAAGTATATGAATGAATTATATAGTTTGCCCTTTAATTTGTCCGTAGAGGTAGCGATCTGTGTCCAAGTGTTTGCTGTGTATAGGTCATAGGTGTCAGTCACGTACTCACGTTCGCCTTGCAAGCTGTAAACTAAATCAAATTAACCTACCTCGCTGGCTCGCTGCATGGATGCCTGCATGTGGTCAAGCGCGAGGTTTTGGTTAGGAAAGTGGTGATCGTTGGAGGGTTTCGCCGAGATAGTCAAACTTGTCACGGAAAAAGGTGTAAGAAAATACAGTCTGTATGACTAATATCTTATCTGCCAAGGCTTGGACGTACCTAGGAGCATGCGGCGATTATGCGTACTTTTTAAATGGTGGCGGCTTACGAGAGCATTGTCGGCTGGTTTTTTAAATTAGAATCTCTATATCTTACCTCCAAACATTATTTTATTACTCCGGCATTTGATGGAGTACTGTTTTTCTATACCTCCAGCAGAATCTCTGGCTATAAAAGATACAGAGATTAGGTAGAATATCTAAATATATAGATTGGGGGAGAGTTTCTAAATTTTCATACTAACGTAGAGACTCTGTTAAAGGGAGAGGGGGAGGGATTTTATGTGGTATTTTAAAGGTTTCTTATGATATTCTGGCTATTAAAAAGGGTTCTTTTCACTTGATGTTTAGTTTGTGGGATATTAGCAAGAAATTTAAATGGAATTTAGTGGTTGTTTATGGGGCTTCGGCATACAAAGATAAGGAGGATTTCCTGAGTGAAATGGCTGCTTTTTGTGCTAGTTCAAATGCTCCTTTGTTAATAGGGGGTGATTTCAATATTATTAGATCTTTGAGTGAGAAAAATCAAGTTGGGTCTTTATCCAGATTTAGTCAGTGCTTTAATTCTATTATCAACTCTTATGGGCTTAGGGAGATTCATATGGTAGGGGGTAAGTTTACCTGGTCAAATATGCAGAAGGATCCTGTCCTGGAAAAGATAGACAGGGTTTTTATGTCCTCAGATTGGGAAGACAAGTTTCCTATATATGGTGTCGGTTCTAAAACTTCCTAGAGTATTATCTGATCATTGTCCTTTACTTTTGAGAGAGGGGAAGAATGATGGCTCAAACTTTGGGTCTTTTAAATTCAATATGAACTGGTTGAATCACAAAGACTTTTTACAGGTGGTGTCTAGAGTTTGGGAGAATTCGTATTCGGGTGGGGATAGTATCACAGTTTTTAAAAGAAAAATTAAAAAAGTTAAACAAAAATTAAAAGGGTGGGGTGGTCATAGATGGGGGGTAATAAAAAAAAGGAAGGAGAATATTTGCCAGCAGCTGAAATATTTAGAAGATTGGGAGGAATGGAGTATTTTAGATGATGTTCAGGTGGGGATGAGAGTGGATTTATTGGCTAAGCTCTATTCTCTGTATGAGGAGGAAGAAATTTATTGGCATACAAAATTTCAGGAGAATTGGCTACTCAAAGGGGATGCCAATACTTCTTATTTTCATAAGATTGCTAATGGAAAAAAGAGGAAAAAGCTAATTGAAAATTTTAAGGATGATGCTCAAGTGATCCAGGGGGATCAAAATTTATTGGAATATGCTTCAAACTTTTATAAAAAGTTGTTTGGACACAGTCAGTGGAGTCCTCTTCATTTTAGAGATGAGATTTGGGGTGTTGATGAAAAAGTGTCAGAGATGGAAAATATTTTGTTAACTGCTAGTTTTAGTGAGGAAGAGGTGTATAAAGCTTTATGCTCTATGGGGTTAAATAAGGCCCCAGGTCCTGATGGTTTGCCAGTGGAATTTTATAAAGCTTGTTGGCCTATTCTCAAAAAAGATATTCTAGCTATGTTTGATGATTTTTTCAATGACAGAATGGACATTTCGAGGTTAAATTTTGGTGTTATAACTCTTATCCCTAAAGGTGTGGGAGTTGAGAAGATTACCCAATATAGACCTATTTGCCTTCTAAATACTATTTATAAACTGTTTACGAAGGTGTTGACTATGAGATTGGAGAGAGTGATGGATAGAATTATTTCCAAAAATCAGGGTGCTTTTTTGAAAGGTAGGGACATATTAGATGGTATTTTAGCTCTACATGAGGTTATTCATGACACTAAGAAAAACTCTTGTGGGGTAGTAATTAAACTTGATTTTGAAAAGGCATATGATAAGGTAAGGTGGGATTTCTTATTTCACTGTTTGGAGTTGAGAGGCTTTCATCCAATTGTTTGTAACTGGATTATTAAAATTGTATCTAAAGGTACTTTGAGTGTGAATATTAATGGAAAAAACAGTGGTTATTTTGAGAGCTATCAAGGAGTAAGGCAGGGGGATCCTTTATCCCCTCTTCTTTTTAATATAGTAGCTGATGGATTGAACAAAATGATTCATTTGGCCAAAAATAAGGGTTTGGTCAATGGTTTGGCAGGGGATTTTTTAGATGGAGGTCTAGTGAATCTGCAATATGCTGACGATACTATTTTGTGTATAAAAAATGAGGTTTTTGGGGCTGTGAATTTGAAATTGTTGCTAGCTCTATTTGAAAATTGTTCTGGACTCAAAATTAACTTTGAGAAAAGCGAGGTGGTTATTATAAATGGAAATGAGGATTTGGATAGAATTTTTTCTGAGATATTCACTTGTTCAGTAGGTACTTTCCCTATTAAGTATTTAGGAGTCCCTGTTGGTGAACAGAAGATCAAAGTTAGAGATTGGAATTTTTTGGTTGCTAAGATGGAGAAGAAATTAGCTAGTTGGAAGGGCAATTGCTTATCAATTGGTGGTCGCCTTGTTCTTTTAAATGCATCTCTGTCTAGTGTGGTAGTGTATTTCATGTCTCTTTTCTTGATTCCCAAAATGGTGTTGTATAAATTGGATAAAATTAGGAGAACTTTCTTATGGCAGGGTGGTTCTATCAAGAAAAAATACCACTTGATTAGATGGGATAAGCTATGTAAACCTAAGAGAGCAGGGGGTTTGGGGATTCGTAG
>SPJY01033544.1:112444-160655 GCA_005191435.1 Raddia distichophylla | reverse complement strand
GGATTTGACACATTTTTATGTTTTTAAAATTTAAAATTTTGTTTTTCTAAGATTTCCTTGATTTTGCACAAATTTTTGGAATTTATTTTCATGAAAAGCATGATGACTAGGATGCCGCATCATAAAAAACCGAGGCTGTCGGTGTCTGGGAATCGCGCTCCTGAAGAGCAGCGGGTCCACGAACCGGCAGACGGATTTGTAGTTGGAGTGAGGCCCAACGACAACCCTTCTCAGCAGCCCAGGCGGCGGCCGAGCCTATGGGGGCTCAGGCCGCGCAGTCTTCTCGGACTAGGCCTGGTGCGACTGGGTGATCCGGGTACAGGTCCCTTGTGCGGTGAGAGAAGAGCAGAAAGGGAGAGAGGAGGAAGAAGAGAATACAAACCACGAAGACATAAGTGATTTACCCTGATTCGAGCCCCCACTGCCAGGTAATAGCTCTACTCCAGCCTTGTTGATTATATGGTGGAAAACAGTACAAGGGTGCCGAGACCGGGTTTGAAGGCACCGATCCCGAGCTTACAGAGGTGTCTAAGGACAACGGCTACTGCTAAGGAAGCTTCAGATGCTTGGGTGATTGCGGTGTGGAATCGTCTGAGACTGCTTGCTCTCTCTCTCCCTTCGAGGATCTAGGGCCTTTCCTTTTATAGGCGCGGCGGGTTGCCCGGGGCTGATGCGGCGGGCCCCACGCCGGTCTTCGCTTTAGTGGCGATGTTCTTGTCTCATTCCGGGGCTCTGTCTGGTCTCAAGCTTGCAGGGAGAAACTGGTCAGGTTAGTACTGGACACGTGCTTGTCTCGAAATGCCGATACGGGGAGAAACCTTCTTTAGGGAGAAAGTACTTTCCCTTTATCCCCAATATAGCATTGACTGGACCGAGCCAGCCTCGCGCCGCCCGTTGGGGGCGTCGCGTAGAGTAACAACCGTTCGCTGCCTGCCAAGGAGAGCAAACGACAAACCAAGCTACCCGCATGCTCTTCCCCGGGCTGCGGGCTCTCGGGGATGCACAGTTCTTTCCAGTCAAGGGCGGAGAAAGTGTGGTGGAACGCGACGGTCGTCGCCACCTGCCCACGAACACACGGACTATTCGCGAGACCATATCTCCCGGGCTAAGGCTAGCCCGGGAGGTGCGCAACGCCTACTAAGGCGTGGTTTTGACCTGGTCAAGCCTGGGGAAGACCCTGGCGGGCTAGGCGCTTCCTCTAGTACGGCCAGGGGCGGCCTTTTAGATCTTTTGTGTCTGTGGTGGGCCGGTACGGAATCGACCCAGGCCCACCTAAAGATGGGCCGCTTACATTCACCAACAGAGGCGGTTTTGGATGAGTGGGCTATTTTGTCTTGTATTAATAGTATAAGGAGGTAGATCACTCCATTTCAAAATTAAGGAGGTAAAACCGGACTTCATCATAGTTGAAGGGGATGCATCGGACTTTTTTTCTTAAAGCAATAAGGTGGCATACGCACTCCTTACTTTCACCCTTGGGCCTTGGGTTTCTCCATCGATTTTTTCATGGGCAATCACTGATGGGCTAACTACATGCCATTAAGCCCAGTAGGCCATTATTGGAGCTTATTACACTATCTGTTTAGTATTTACAAGCAATGGGCCCATGTAATATCTCCAGGCTTGGCACATCTCCAGTATTTCGTTCAGATCTTATGATTTAAGAACCCGTACAAATTACTAACTCTAGTTTCATATAAACTGTCACGTTTTAAGCTTGTCCTAAATTAAAGTTTTAAGATTTGTCTATACAAATATTTTTGAACTATTTTGATTGGACATATGAAAAACATATATTTAGATTTGTCTCGAAAAGCACTTTGATGCCAATTCTTGTGAAATTTATAAATAAATTGCAATGGTACTAATGTGTCAATGTTTAAAACGACATGTTTTCAGGAACCGCAAAGGAGTATTTATACACATGGTACACAGATTACTAAAAGTGGGAATATTTTGCTTCTCTCTCTCTCTCACCGCAGTTCTCCATTGGCAACATGACTTTGTCAAAATGACATTATTTTTCCGGTGATGCAAAGTAATGGATAATCGTTGCAACGGATGAGCTAAAATGCACGATACTGACATTAGCATGAAACATATGAAACTTTTTATGGAACTGTACGAAACTTTTCAAGACTATATAAAACTTTTATGAAACTTTATTAGATTATATGCAACTGCATGAAACTATTTGAAACCACATGAAACTACCTGAAATGGGTAAATCGTTGCCTAGCAGCACCCATTTTTATAAATATAAATATGCTACGTTTGTACATTTTTAGCAAACACAGGACACTCTTTGTACATTGTTACAAAAGAATGAAAGGAGGGGGGGAGGGTGTTGTGAAGATGATCAAACGCCGCCAAAATATGAAGTTGTGTCATGGATTGTTTTTCTTTAATAATAGATTTTGCTGATTATTTATTTTTTTCTATCAAAAGCAATTCCTGTGTTAGGTTGTGCACGTTCTTGGATGTTGAGTTCAGAACAATATAATCAAGTCATGCCAAATACAAGTCATAGGCTAGCATAGGCCATAATCAAGTCATGCCAAATACAAGATACAGATTCCATATATAGTACAGGCCGTTGTCATGTTATATAGACTTTTTTTTAAAAAAAAAATCTAAGTTGTTATAATTTATGACATAATTTCTCTTATTAATGTGGTGGCGCTGTTTGACCCTGTCTTATATATATAATGCGAATAGTGTCCCACACGTTTGCGCATCAAGATTTATCTCAGTCCTTTAATTTGGTATAAAATCTTATTCTATTATTTCTTATTTCAAAGCCTTCTATCGATTTGATGGCTTCTCAAGATGTGACCTTTCAGAGTTTAGTCCAGTTCATTTAGCTTTTTAATTAGAGAAATAAAAAGAACGTCTAAAAAAAAAGAAAAACGTTTATACATTTTTAAAAATAAAGAAACAACACACTCTCGAGTCGAGCATATATTCCAAACTAGTCGGGTACAATATATCAGCAGTTGATATTAGGCAAAGGCAGGCGGCCGGTTTGGCGTACGTAGGTAGGTGTGCCCTGAGCTTCTAGATGGCAAAACTCTCGCCCGCGGTGCCTTTTCGCGCCCTGTTGATTTGCCTCCGGAAACGGATGCCCCGGGCGTACGTTTCCTTTCGGCAACCCAACTTAAGGTTCCAAGCATTTCGCATCTACCATGGATTAACCGTACCGGCATATATCCATCCATCTAGACATCTATATAGTCAGCATAGTCAGCAGCCAGATACTCTTGCATGCTAGAACAGTAAGCAAGAACCTACAGTCCGTGAAGCAGCTCGATCCGCTGTCCGCCTACGCAGAGGCAGAAGGCATTCGATCCTCTTCTTTTCTCCCTCTTGATCGACCAACCGATGTTTCATCGCGCTATTTGTCGCGGAGAACGATCCTTCAGGGATAGCTGTCCAAGAAGAAAGATCGAATCGTTTACCGACCGACTCCTCGTCGCAAAGGAGGAGACGGCCGGCCCACGGGGACGGGGTGCCAGCCATGCCCCCCGCATTGCCACCGCTTTATGCTAGTCGCTGGGGGCGGCGGAGTGGTCTTATCTCCTCTGAATCCAAGAATCATGAATCATATCAGGGTTCAGGGGCTCAGCTCCCTCCTGCTGCCTATGAGTTTCAGCGGTGACATCAGTGACAGTGCATTACAGGATCATCTGCTGTCTGCACGCAGGTTGGTATGCGAGCTATGATGGGTGTCGCAATGGCATCACGGACCAGGGTTGCCGGTTCCTAAAGGGCATGTTGGGCATAACGAGTAATGACAAGGGTTATGTCGCCGAGACAATATTTTGGTTTATTGTCTTGGTTTTTTAAATGGGGTGTTTGGATATACTTAAAAAAAACTTGTTCTAGAACCACGATTTTTGTATGAATCATAATTTTTTTGGCCATGTTATATTTTAACTCCACCCCTAGGTAGGTTTTTCTTTATTTTGGCCAGCTCGTTGCTTACGTCGGTCAAATTTGGCATTCTCCAAATCCTACACGACTAACCATATATGTGTAATAGTTGCAATAAATACAAAGCCCAATAGAGTGTTGAAATAATAGTTTTCATATGCAAATTTGGAAACGTCATGCATAACAAAACTATGTTTTTATACAAGAAATATGCTACCCAATGTCGTACCGTTGGGTGCAATCCCAAGGTATAACTAGTATCACGTGGTTTTGTCCGATAGATCTCACTATCAAGTAGAGGGCATATCCTGTGAAATCAAACTAAAGGTGTAACTACCATGCAACTGAACGATCAAAAGCTGTAAAAAAAATTCTAAAAAAATTTGTAGCTGTACTTCATTGCTTACTCTACCTATGTATGAAGTTTCAAAGCAAAGTTCATTTTATATTAAGAGTTATAAAAAAAAAAAACCGGCAACTTTGACTAGTTCAAAATTGATAGAATTCTATCTTCTTGTAACTTTCATTATAAGACGAATTTATACTTGAATTTTTTTACGGAGGTAGAGTAAGTTGAAGAGTACATCTACACAAATTTTCAATTTTTTTTACAATTTTTGATAGTTCGGTTCCATGTTGGTTACACCGTAAGCTTAATTGAACAGGATATGTTCCCTATCAAGTATGGTATAGTGTATTAGTGCGGTTTTGTTAGGTGGGTTCCATAGTTGTTTCGCTTCGCATAGTCTCATCTGGTGGGCCTGTCGAAACATGGTTTTGCAAAATTTATTATGTTGGCACCACTGTCTAAATATGGTTCCATGTGGTTTCATCTAGGTGGCCCCACTTAAACTTTTTGTCCTCTACCTACACCGTTGGAAATCCACACAACACAATGCCATAAGAACTATCAAGTAATTCTACTTACATAAACTATATATTGCCAAACAATATTCCTTAGCTATTGTACCTCCGCTCATAGCTTCACAATTTTGTGAAAACTTTGGTAAAAATCCAATTAAAATTTAAAATTGGAAAAAATCAAAATAAAACATAGACAAAAATTTAAGAGAATGTTTACCTTACGTGTTGTAACTTATATAGAAATTTCGTTAAACGATCTATAAGGAGATTATCTTGGTGCTCTGTCGGCCGTTGACCAACCTTGCCTATGCCACTCCCATGCCATCCCAGCGATGCCCAGCCGCTAGAGGGTGAGAGAGGAAAAGCGCGCGGAGAAAGAGGGAGGGAGGGAGAGAGAGAGAGAGAGAGAGAGAGAGAGAGAGAGAGAGAGAGAGAGAGAGATGCTACGTAAGGATCAGATCGGATCTAGGTAGTGAAGTTAGGACGGGAATTGGGGGGACATTGGGGAGCATGGTTGGTTTTCGATCATCAAACAACCACTTTCAAAAAACCAAAAATAAAAAATAAAATAAAAAATTGGTTATTTTTTACCAAAATTTGTGTCATTTTTTATGTAAGCCTCTACATTTTAGTCCTTGTCTTTTCAGTTTAAATTAAAATTACAAAATAACGCTTAAAATCTATTGTTTTTGTACTTCTAAATGTTGCAACATTTTATATCCATCTTTTAAGATTGTGAGTAGTATTTCTAAAAACTTTTTAAAAAAATTAAATAAGTTTTGAACTTTTTAAACCTCCTACGTTAGAGATACATAATCTTTTAAGATTATAATTTACCGCTAGCCGAAAAGCACGAGGCTGAACCACTCGGTAGCTTGGCGGCTTGCTCGACAGCGGTTTCATAAACCCTGTAGTACCAACAACTAAAACAGGAGCAGTCCTTGCAGGCTTGCAGTTGCAGCGTGCCGAGGATTCACATGTGGCAGTGGTGTTAGTGTCAGTGTCGTCAATGCCTCGGAGACTACTCAGAGACCAACCGTTGAATTCCGGCACAAAAGCAGCAGCCCCGAGCCCTGCCGTGTCCCTACCGGTATAGCTCCTGGCTGCCAGCCCGAGGTTGATCACTTGATCCTGATCACCTCTGATCTAGTGATCTGCATTCTGCAGTCTGCAGCATCGATCAGCCTCGCACGCTCAGTGTCGGTCAGTCCAGTGTTCACCTCGGCAAGCAGTTCTCACTTCGAGTCGCAGCGTCGATCGATCGCTTGCGAAACTATGATGCGAGGATGCCACTCGTCACCACGGCGATACGGAGATTCATCATTTTTTAGAAAGAACTCGATATACCAATACGTCTACGTACATATACTAGCCGCGTGGCGCGCCCGCGGCGGGCGCGCCGCGCGGCACAGCGAGCGAGCCGGCAGCGAGCTGGGAGCGACGCGAGCGCGGGGAGGCCCACGTGGCGACGAAACATAGGCGACGCGAGCGCCGGACGAGCGGTGAGCGAGCGCGGCGTGCAGGGAGGGCCACGTGGCGACGAAACGATGCGAGTTACCGTGTTTGTAATATTTATTTATTTAATAATTTAAATAATATATATTATACAAATATATAGCTATAGATATAATAGTTTACCCTAATTTTAAAACTAAAATAGTGGTGAAATACAAAAATGTAACTGAAAATAGTCAGCAAGACAGCAACGGCAAATTCACAAGCGAACTAAGATACCAACAACAATAAAATTTGGTAGCACTTAACAAACAACCAAGCATTCAAAGTACGGGCTTATAAAGTTAAAGGATTTACACACTCACAGATGACTGGATCTTTATAAAACTATCAGGCGATTTTCTAGGCCGTTAGATTGAGATCTGAAAGCCCAGATTTCCCGTCATCTATCTTTTCTCCTCCTCTCCCCACATCTCTCTCCTCACGTCTCTCTTCCGATCTCCCCCACGAATATGCCCCTTCCACCTCCACCCCGCCACCTCGGCCAGCGATGCGCCTCGCTGTTGGTCGCTCCACCCCCAACTCCCTCTCGCCGCCGTGCCTCCTCGCCCACCCTATCTCGGCCAACGCCTTCGTCACCCACCGCCACCGCTCCCAACCGCCTTCACCACCTCCCACGGCTCTGGCGGTGACGCCGCCACCTCCGCTTCCGCTGTCACCCTCACTCCATCCCCATTCAACCACCAGGCCGTCGCCTCCTTGGCCATCCTTCTAAGCCTAGCGGCATGAAGATCCCTAGCTCCTAACCTCAAACCCCAACACTAACCTGAAACTCACGGTGGCTGCAGCGGTGGTCGCCGGGGACAACGAAGAAGGTGGCACAGCGGCAAGGAGGAAGACGATGGCTGTCGTAGGTGCTCTCCCCCCTTTCTCCCCCTCTCGCTACCGCCTCACCCCGAAATTGCTTGCGCCGGAGACAGGGGAAGCAAGGGGGAGGCAGTCGCCTGAGCGGATGAACCAGGGATCAAAACTGAAAAGTTAGATAGTTATAATACTGGTCTGTACAGTTGGACTAGACCATATCAGAGAGACCAGATGTATCACTCACATGTACTGAAAGTATCGAGAATAAAAACTTTTATATTGATAATTTTCTAATATTTGACCAATATAGTGTCTAATATATATGGATACATGAAGTTCTCAAAGTATGGGTGTATCATAGCTCGGGAAGCTGGCACTCGGGAAGCCGGTGCCGTGCAAGCTCAACAGGTCATGGAGCCGTGGGCGCCTCCGGCTGGGGCAGGCAGCCGGCACGTCGCCGACAGCGCGCGCTGCTCGGATAAGGCTCCGGCCTGGTTCATCTCACCCCCTGACGTCTCAGGGGCCCTGAGACCGAAGCCATGGTGTACGTTACGTCACGCCGCTGATCGCAGCACACCAGCCGCAACCCTCTGCCGCGGCCGGCCGGTACAGTGGTGGATCGGTGGTCCAGGGGCCGGGCTCACGGTGCGCGACCGCGGCGCGAGATGCCGGGAGCTAGATCGGCCATGGCGGCTCGACACTTGGCCCCTAGCCGGGGGTAGGCGCCCCCACGGCGTGGTACGACGTCGCTGGCACCAGTGCGGAGCCCCAGGCTTTACGACTCCCCGCTCTCCTCTCCCCCCGCCCGCTTTCTGTCGCTTCGCGGCCTTATCCGGTTATCCCCTCTCCGGCGAGAAAACGACCGGCCGGCCGCCCGGCCCGGCCCCGCCCGCGTCTGATCGTCCTTCCTCTTTCCCCCGTACCCGCCGGACATGTATGCACGCGCGCGTCGTGCTCGTACGTGCGTGCTGGCGCCCCTAGTGCCGGCTAGCTTCTCCGGCCTCCGCCGCCGTACGTGGCCGCGAGCTCCGGCAAGTCGCGCCGCCGCCGGCGACCTCAACAACCGCGGGATTATCCGGCGACGGCGACGGCGACAGCGACGCAACGGCCGACGTGACGGCGATCGACTCGTTCGCGCGCGCCGACGCGATCGATCGGGGTCATGTTGTCGCGCGCGGGCGTGCCGTGGGTGGCCGCGCGGGGCCGTGCCACACTGCCACCCCGACGGGAAGGTGCGTGTGGTGTGGCGCCGTGGCGGGTTGCGGTTGGCTGGATTTAGCATGTTTAGGGTGTCGTTTTCCCGGCTTTGCATGCAGCCTTTTGATTACTTTCATGATGTGCGCCTCGACTCGACCCGTTGCGTTTCGTCAACGTACGACCGTAGTCTGGGGACTCCGGCACACGGGCAACCATCGATCGTGTCTGGTGCTCTGGTCTGGTGTATGTAGGATTGTACGCATAGATGTAACGGTTTTGCTCAAACGCAGGCGCCTACGTTTGAGCAAAATCGCAGGCTATTTTGCTTGCTCACCTCAGATCTGCGCGCGTCGTCTTCTCCAACTCCGGCCACCCCCGCCGCGGCGCCGCCACCTCCGTCGTCTTCTTCAACCAAGCGCCATGGAGCTCGCCGTCGCCGCCGTCTCGCTGCCGGCCGGTTCGGGTTAGGATTTGGGGGTGGGGGGATTTATTGCTCCCCGGCTATAGATTAAGGGTTGGGGGGAGGTGGAGGCCCGACGGTTGGTCGGGGTTGTGAGGGTGGCGCCGCCGCCGCCGGAGCCGGGGGTGGGGGAAGATGGCTGCCGGGCCGGTCGCCGGAGGACGGATCTGGGTTAGGGTGGGCGGCGCCGGCCGGCGGTGGGAGGGTTGGAGGCGGAGCGGCCGGCGGTGAGGGTGCCGCCGGCCGGGGCGGTTGCCGGAGATGGCGGCGGCGGCGGAGGTGTGCGGAGCGGGCCGCGCGCGAGGAAGACGAAGGGGATCGGGGGAGGAAGGAGTGTGCTGGCTCGGGCGTCGCTCACATGAGCAACAAAAGGGTTGGGGGGTCATGCGTGCTGGCCGTTGGATCAAGATACAACGGCCAGAAAAATCGCTTGCGTGCTGGCCCGATCGCAGGCGACTGCGGTACAGTGGCTCCCTAGATGTAAACTGCATACGACGCTACGAACCTGGCACATCTATACGTCGGTCTATCTATCTATCTACTGTAACAGAGCCACCCAGTGCAACATAAATCCTCATCCATACCTTCTCATCGCTAACGAATGGTCCAAAAACCGCCAGTGATGAGGCCCGTCCCACCCCACCCTGCACCTGTCACACAAAAAACCGTCAGTGATGACAACCGCTAGTAATAACTTATTATCACTGTAGGTTTTTTAACAGAATCGTTACTAATACTTTCATTGCCAGTGATACTAAAAATATTATCTATAGCGGTCTTTTAACGAAACCACCACTGATATGATATTATCACTAGCGGTTCTTATTTAAAACCATTAGAGATACTATTTTTACAAATTTCTTTATTTTCAGAATTTCATAATTTATTCATATGAGCTCGGCTGAAAATAAACTTTATATGTAAATTGTAGTTCTCAAAACAGATCTACAATTTTGCAGTTGACATTTTTTTCCATTTGAAGCAATTTAGATGCTCAAATATTTTTTACAATGTTAAACAGTTTAAAATTTATTCAAACAAAGTCGGATTAAAATAGTATATACATAAAAATCATAGCTCTCAAGAAGATCGACAACTTTGTATTTGAATGTTTTTTTATTTGATTCCATTTATATGGTCAAAATGTTTTTAAAGATTTATAAAACAAAACTTAAATAATATGCATATCCTATATATGTCAGAAATGGTGCATGGGGTGAAATGCTTAGCTGCAATGGGTTAGATAGAAGAAATCATCCGTTCAAGTCCTACTATGCGCATATTTACAATTCTTGTGAAAAAAATTAAAATATACTTTAACATTTGTTGTGCTAATAAGGCGGTAGTTGGTGTGAGCGGTGCCTAGGCGGGATCAAAAAATTTTAACCTTTTATTATCATTTAAATCATGTTTTCTAGCACCCACAATCGCTGGCGGTTCTCTCATAGAGCTACCCACAATAGTAATTATTACTAGCAGTTCAAAAACCGCTAGTGATGACAGTTCTGAACCGTCAAAAACGTCGTTTTCTGTAATAGTGACCATGTTAATCATAAAATATTATAAAATTCTAACGTTAATTAAAAATACAATAATTCTCTAGTTAATCCATGGAAAAATAAAAAGAATTACACTATCAAATATAGTAGATCGGATTATTACGGCTTAGATTAAAAGAAAAGGTCCATGCCTACTACAATTTTAAAATAAAATAATAGAAACAAGAGTCCATGCCATTTTAAAATTAAGACATCATATTAGATACAATAAAATTTCATAAATTCATAATAAAAATATTGTCGATGTTAAGTGAAATATTGACACAAATCTAACCGCACAGATGTATAGGACACCCTGCTCGTATATATATAAAGCAGAATAAAAGGAAGCCACCATGTTATCATAAAATACTAAAAAATCCTCTATTAACAAAAAATATTAGAAATTCTCATATTAATCGGTGAAAGAATGAAGGTCCGACAAGGCGGGTCCCACAAGCATTTTTTCTTTTGAATGTCCATAAATTTTGACTTGTTGCTCTAATTCACCAACCGTTTGCACCAACGTGTTCCTCGAATTTTTACGAACAAAACAAGATGTATGTTGCTATATAAATCCACAAACTTACCTGATGAAACTTGGGTTTCGCCTACTGAAACTTGGGTTTCATACTCGTTAAACTTTGCCGAACTGTCAAGTTTCATCAAGTTTTAACAGGTTTCATCCAAGTTTCTTCAAGTTTCATCAGGTCAATCCAAGTTTCATCAAGTTTTAACAGGTTTCATCCAAGTTTCATCAGGTTACATCGAAGTTTCATCCAACTTTCATCAGCACACGGACAAGTCTTATCAGCACATGGCCAATTTTCGCTAGTATAGGTGTAAATTTCATAAGTGCCTTCTCATAGGTTCACATCAAAAAAATTAAAAAAAATTTAAAAAATTAAAAAGTATTTAAAATGGGTTCCTCTCGATTTTAGAAGAATTATGAAATTTATTTCACATATTTTGAACACTGTTTGAATTTTATACAAAAACAGAAGTTTAATTGAAAAATTGATCTACTGCCGGCTAACAACTCCGGCTGGAACGCGGGGATGATGGCGCACGGCAGCGCTCGGATGCGCGCGGTGCCGGCGATCCAACGGCCCAGGCTGGCTCGGCCCGCGCGCGTCCGTCGGACGTCCGACGCCTGGCGCTCGCCATATCAAATTGACTAAAAATGATTACCAAAAGGCGAGCGCTAGGCGTCGGACGTCCGACGCCTGGCGCTCGGTCCGGACCAGCCCAGGCCGTCGGATCCCTGGCACCGCGCCAATCCTATGCGTTGCATGCGCCCATGTCCGTGCGCGGGCGTTCCAGCGCCAGAGTTGTTAGTCGTCATTTGATTAAACTTTCAATTAAACTTATGATTTTTGTACAAAATTTAAACAGTGTTCAAAATGCGTGGAATAAATTTTATAATTCTTCTAAAATCGAGAGCAACCCATTTTAAATACTTTTTAAATTTTTTTTCACTTTTTCAATTTTTTTTATGTGAAACTAGGAGAGGGTATTTATGAAACTTACACCTATACTAAAGAAACTTGGCCGTGTGCTAATGAAATCTAATGAAACTTCGATGTAACATGATGAAACTTGGATGAAACCTGTTGAAACTTGATGAAACTTGAATTGACCTGATGAAACTTGAAGAAACTGGTATGAGACCTGTTGAAACTTGATGAAACTTGCATTAAACCTGATGAAACTTGACAGTTCGGCGAGTTTTACGAATATGAAAATCCAATTTTCAGTAGGCGAAACCCAAGTTTCAGTAGGCAAACCCCAAGTTTCGTCAGGTAAGTTTGAAGATTTATATGGCAACAAACATCTTGTTTTGTTCGTAAAAATACGAGGAACACGTTGGTGCAAACGGTTTGTGGATTATAGCACCAAGTCAAAATTTATGGCCATCGAAAAAAGAATACAAAAAAAAAAAAATCTGCTGACGTTAGCTTGCGTCATTCAATTTTTTCTACCCCGCGCGTGCTATTTTGCCCGTCGCCGCATGCTAGCATGCATGGGCCGGCCTGGGCTAGAGGCCCACTTCCCTCGCTCTGGTCCGGACGAGCCGCACCTCCGGGCTACAGCCTTTCCGTTACCAAAATTTATAAGTTTGTTAAGGCCATCGGTTATCTAGGAAAAGTAGTCTTAGTCCGTCACATCATCCGGGATTATTTGGAGACGTCCTGATGCTTGGTGGTCAAAGACAGACATGCAAGCCGGATCTACGCTGCACGACCGGGAAGCAATGGTCTAGAAGGAGCTCAACCAAGAGAACAATTTGAGAAACATATTAGAAATTCACAGGCTAACCAAAATAAAAATTTAAGATCTACATAGTAGATTATTGTGGATTCAAATTGTAATGTATTGGATTGGAATAAAGAATTTATATCAACAACAAAGAATATAAAAAATAAAAAAATCAGAATTAAAAATAATAGGAACAAAAGTCCATACCATTTTAAAAAAGGGTTTGTATTATTTATAACAAGATAATAATAGAAATTAAGAAAAAATAAAAAAAGAGCACATATATTACATTAAATGAAAGAGCTCATATCGCCTATAATGAGAAACAAAAAAGAGTAAATTTAGAGAGAAAAAAAAGTCCATGCCACATTAAAGATTGAGATAAATTTAGTCATTCAAATGCACGAGTCACACTGCTCATTATATAATTAAAGGCAACATATCCAGTGCAAACGGTTATTCAGTACTAATATGCTAACAGTAGATCTGGACCATCAGATCCACAAGGAGTGACCCAGATCTGAAAAAGTGAAAGCCTCTTTCCATTTAAAAAGTTAGGGGGGTTTTCATGAAAGTGTTTTAAGTGAGTAAAGTGGTTTACACCTGATCTGGGCCGCTCCTGATGGATCCGATGGCCCAGATCTGTTGTTAGCATGTTAGCACTCAATGGGCATTTGCACTGGATACGTCCTCATAATTAAAACATGGTACAACGAATCCACCATATTAATCTTAAATTCTAGAAAATCTCACATTAATAAAAACATATTAAAACCTATCACATAAATCTTAAAAACGTAGAAATTCTCACAGTAATAAAAAAAAAAAAAGAAATTCCCAAGGTATCAGAGAAAAGAAAATATCTACACCATCGATTACATTGGAACTTAATTATAACGATATCTATATGATGATTAAAAGATAAATGCCATGTATGCCACAAGATTACATCTATATCATGTTCCTTTGAGTCCGATGTGTGGAAATATTGGGTAACAAAGTTCTAATATGTACGAGTTTGTGCACTAATAGCAGGGTATATGAGTTTGAATTAACCTCCAACGACATGACAGCAAATATGCTTATTTTTTAATTACAATATATCAATCTATCAATCAATCTATCTATCTATCTATCAGAAAAATATTCGATGCAAAAGATTTTTCAGTGCACAAGTGCAAACATCTTATATGAGTCGACTCTTCACAAAAACAAGACAACTATACATAAAATTAATATGTAGACTTTTAAGAGACAACTAGAGATAACCATTGTGCATTGCATATTGTTAGGGGCATCACCCGTCTCTATATGACATGGTAAATTGTTAGAGACAATAGTCGTATCAACCATTGTACATGCCCAAAATTATGCAAAGTTGCTGGGTTTTAAATTGGCATAATTGCTTAGAAGTTTTGAGCTTATAATTATTTGGGTAAATTGCACCACATGTCCTTAAAATTGTCTCTTATTTTTACTTAGGTCTAGACTTCTAAAGCGAGAAATTTGGATACACAAAGTTGTATTACCGTTTCAGGTCCACGTAATGGCATATGGAGAGGTTGATTTTGATGACATGGCTACCTAGATATAACAAGCAGACTGCCTCATGCATTTATTCGACTAGATTTGTGTCAATATTTAATCTAGAATAGACTCTTAATTATATAATTTTTATTCTATTTTTTATTGTAGCCGATAGCCGATATAAGCTAATTCTTTATCTTACAGACGCTCATCTCTATTTTATTAAATTTTTATTACTTTTTGTTGTAGTTGATGCTAACTTTTTTTAAAAATGGGCGTGTATTCATATATCTATTGTTTTTAATTCCAAATTCTTTATTTTCATCTAACCCATTATAATTCGGTACCACAATAATCGACGGCGTAGATTTCTCTTCGATTAACGTAAAAATTTCAATTATTTTAGGATTAATATGGTGCCTCCGTCGAAGTCTGATCTGAATATATATATTAGATATCAGATATGTGACTGCAAATTGCAATGTATCATTTAATTCAATAAAATATCAAAATCAAATTTGAAATCCATAATCAAATCCTAAAAGTCATAAATCAGTATCTAAAATTTCAAAAAAAACAACATTAAATTTGTAGTATAGCTTAGAAAATCCTTAAATCAAAATAAACTGAGAGAACCCCAAAATTCTTATGAAAACTAAAAAAAATGCTTGAACTTGTTTAAAAAGTTCTTACAAAATCCGAGGAACCTTAGATTTCTTTTTTGTGTTCTAGAGTTTTTAAATGGAATTTAGATATTTTGAAGGTTTTCCAAACAAATTTTAGATTTATTAATAAATTTTAAGATTTGCTAATATTTTTT
Source organism: Raddia distichophylla (assembly GCA_005191435.1). Taxonomy (NCBI): domain Eukaryota; kingdom Viridiplantae; phylum Streptophyta; class Magnoliopsida; order Poales; family Poaceae; genus Raddia; species Raddia distichophylla. Next base: position 145,738 of record SPJY01033544.1, on the reverse strand, counting down.
GCTACTTTTGCTAACTTTGTTTACGAATTAAGTTTTTATTGGTACATTTTTAACAATTCTTTTAAAAAAGTAGAGTTTTTATATTTTTCTCAATTTGAATTCAATTTTTTTTATTAATTTAGTATGACACATAGCAGTTTATGGTCACATTTTATATTGATCGGGCATCCATGTCAACAAAATCTCCCTCCATCGAAACCACAATCTCATACCGCTTTCAACATAATCGAGACAACAACACAACTTTTGGCATCTGAAATATCTGGTTTTGGATGTTTTGGATCTAAGGGAAAACGTGGTAAACTATAAGGGTAACGTATCCAGTGCAAATGCCCATTGAGTGCTAACATGCTAACAACAGATCTGGGCCATCGGATCCATCAGGAGCGGCCCAGATCTGGAGAGGTGTAAGACACTTTTCTCACTTAAACACTTTCACAAAAAAACCCATGACTTTCTAAATGGAAAGGGGCTTCCACCTTTTCAGATCGGGGCCACTCCTTGTGGATCTGATGGTTCAGATCTACTGTTAACATATTAGCACTGAATAACCATTTGCACTGGATATGTTGTCAACTTTAAGCATGTGCAATGCATTTCACTCTAATTTTTTAGCTAATTGCGTACATGCCATTGTTAAGTAGTTTTGATTCATAGAAACCACTACAAAACATAAAATTATTGTTGTGCTACTATAATGCGTGAACCATTACTAACATGCTGTTGTGAATCCTTCCACGCATATACCGCCTCAAAATACACATTGAATAACAAAGTATGCTCCAATCAATAGGATCCACTTGTCGGACCCATAAAGGGAAAATATCACTGTTGCCATTATAACTCACCCCCTGACCGCGCTTGCCATTTTTCAATGCCCTCACTCAGCAATGCCATTTGAACCGTCTATCTCTCTCAAACGTGCCATTATGAGAGGACTTACGGGGAGAGTACAAGGCAAATACGCTAAGAAATACGGGCTGACAGGTGGGTCCCACCTGTCATACCCTCAATCATCTTCTTTCTCAATCCTTCTCCTCTCTCTCTCTCTCTCTCTCTCTCTCTCTCCGACCAAGGCAGGGAAGGAGCAGCGGGGCTTGGCCGGACCAACGGCTCCCGGCTCCCGGCTCGCCGGCGGCGGCGCAACGGCGCCCGGCTCGCCGGCGGCGCGGCAGCGACGGCGAACGGGTGGAGGGGCGTCGCGGGGTAGGGGAGGTGCTAGGGGAAGGAGGAGAGGGCTCCAATTCCTTACTCTCGGCAACAAATCGGAGATGGCGGCGTGGCCGGAGAAGGCGTCGACGGCCGGGAGGTTTCTGGCGACGGTTGGCACGGAAAGTTGGGGGAGAACGAAGAGGAGGAGGAGGCAGAGCTCGGAGACAAGCTCCCAGGGCTCGAGCTCCATGGAAATGGCGGCACGGGCGTCGCCTTCTTCTGCTCTGGCGACGTGGAGTGGTGGTGCGGTGAGCTTCGCCGCCATGCGAGCTCCTCCGCCGTGTGCCTCGCCCCGCCACCGCGCTCGCTCCTCCGCCTTCGCACCACCGCCGCGCGCCTTGCCCGCCGCCGCACCTCCGCCACCACCGCGCGCCTTGCTCCTCCGCCGCCGCGCGAGCTCCTCCACCGCCGGGGAGGTTGCCGCTGGGGAGGGTGCTGGGGGAGGTCGCCGTCAAGGAGGGTGCTGGGGGGAGGTCGCCGTCGGGGAGGTGCGGTGGCCGAGCTCGTCGAAGAGGAGAGAGAGAGAGAGAGAGAGAGAGAGAGAGAGAGGAGAAGGATTGAGGAAGAAGATGATTGAGGGTATGACAAGTGGAACCCACCTGTCAGCCCGTATTTCTCAGCGTATTTGCTTTGTATTCTCCCCGTAAGTCCTCATAATGGCACGTTTGAGAGAGATAGACGGTCGAAATGGCATTGCTGAGTGAGGGCATCGAAAAATGGCAAGCGTGGTCAGGGGGTGAGTTATAATGGCAACAGTGATATTTTCCTTTGAATAAAGCTTAATGCATCCATGTTTTGAGGATTTTGTTTCCCCACGAGATCTTGTATGCATGCAAAATCTTGCGATATGGTGTCAATAGTTAGTACTCCATTATGAAATAGTAGTCGTTTTTGATATTGACACGGTCTCCAAAATAGAACTTTAACCATAAAACTATTTAAAAATTATTTATAATGAATTAAAAAATATAATATTACGAAAGTTCTTTTAAAGACAAATCAATCTATGTGATTTTTATGTTCTCAATATAAATAGTTTAAAAGTTCTCTATGGATAAAGTTTTAAAACATTGACTTAGGACAAGTCTAAAACGACTACTATTTCATAACGAAATGAGTAGTAAAATGTAGTAATTGTGCGAAGATAAAGACTAGAATACTTCTAAAAGTATTATAACTACAATGATCCTACATCTAAAACGTGACACGTGTCTCCTTCCCTCCCTCTCCACGCGCCCTCCCTTCTCCTTGCATGCACGCCTCCCTCCTCTTTGCATGTATGCATGTGTCACTTTTTTTTGACGTAATTTTCTACTGGAAGCTCCGATCGATAAACCGTTTACGCCATCGTGTTCCTAACATTTTTTCAAACAAAACTAGATCGGTCTCACTTTTTAAAATTTTCTTTACTACAACAATGAACAAAGATTTACTACTTTGTGTTCAATACTTTACCACTTCTTTTTGTACAGTACGTGTACAATACTCTTTTTAATTTACCTGTACAGATGTTGTGTTTCATAAGTAGTAGTAAATTGTTTCTTACGATATAGTAAAGCAAAATTTTACCAGTAGCTAGTGTTCTCTGTGTTCAATACTTTGAACGATGCTTTACTACAATTGTGAACGAAGCTTTACTACTATATGTTCATTACTTTACCACTAGCCAGTGTACAATACTCCTTCTGTACAATGCGTGCATATTATACCGCTCGTACAATACTTTTACTACTTTATCTATACAGGCGTTGTAGCAAGGTGTTTCATTGTACAACACTTTACTACATCACATATCAACACTAGTAAAAATATTTTTATGAGCTATATTCTCTATCGTAGTAAAGTATAGCATAAAAATGGTAAAATACAACTCGTTGGTGTAGTAAAATATTGTTAACAATTTTAGTATGGCAAGTGGGGTCTTGTTTTGTTTGAAAAAATATTTGTAACACATTGGTGCAAACCATTCGATCATCGAAGCTACCAGTGAAAAAATATAACTAAAAAAGAAAAAAAATCATTCATAATCACACCGCATGCGGCCTCACTGCATCGAATATTAATTATGTATTATCTTTATTGCTGTGTAGTAGTCACTTTTCTACATCGTATGCGATGTTTTACTGATTTATGATAGTATAACACAAAATTAAAGTTGATACGTAAAAGAGGTGGTCGGTGGCAAATTTGGGACTATGGTAGCAATGTTATTCCCAAGTGTAACGTATCCTTTACGCATTGTGCGAATCTCATTAATGTGGGTCTGTCAGGTGCCCAAACTGATTTGGACCCCAAATAAGCTATTCGTGAGTTAGAACCGGAATAACGGACACACACATGGGCCTTGTTTGTTTCAGATTAAATTAAATTAAAATTTGTTAGTTTTGTATAAGCCAAATGATGTAATGTTTTATAGTCATTCTTGTGGGGTTTTAAATAGTACTTCTTAAAGTTTGTAAAATATTTTTTTCATAATTTTTTGAACTCTTTAAGACGTATTTTGAGGGGATCACAAATTTGCTAAGGTAATACACAACGCTACATTAATCCGAAACAAACAAGGCAATGGTGGCTCTAATCTACTCATGCGCATCAGGGTAGTTTGGTGGCCAAACGAATCAACAATAAATGGCTACAGTTTTTTTAGGAATAAATGGCTACAGTTTGATAGTAATTGAAATGAACAAGTTTGAGGATAGACAGTAATTCTGTTTTGCACGTGATCCAAATTTCACAGGAGAGAAGTTGCTGAAATCATAGGGGTATCAACTGCCTAGAAATCGTGGAATGCATGTGGATTATTTTGGTTTTCGAGATATTTTTTCAAACCGATGACTATCCATTTTTTACATTTTCTCGAGCCAAGTAAAATTAAAATCACTTTTTTATTGACCGATTATTTTTTATTATTTTCAAATATGCATACATGAAAAAGATAAAAACAGAAAAACGACTTATCAATATGCATTACGAGTGACGACACCGTGATGCATATTAAATAAAATAATTTCTATTACATTTTTACTACGTGTTCCCCTAGGTAATTCAAAGGAACGACTAGGGATTACATAACCGAGCCGATAGCAAAAACCGGTGGAGGTCCGGTTCGGCTAACCGACCGGTTTTCGCGGTTAACCGGAAAATTTCGCTGAAAAACCGGCAGATTTAAATTCATATTCAAAAAATGGCCCGGCCGGTTAACCGACCGGTTTTACCGGTTAGCCGACCGGTTATCTTGGCTAACCGGTTTGGTTTAGCTGAAAATAGAAAAATTAGAGAAAAAATTGAAAAATCAATTTAAAAATAAGAAAAATTATAGGGACATACAAATGTCAATTTGTCTATAATTTGGAACTAATTTTACTGTCGGAAAAATTATAGGGACATACAAATGTCAATTTAGCACTAATTTGGCAGTAGGGACATACAAAAATTATAGAAAAAAATAGAAGAATTGCTATAATTTGTCTATAATTTGAAAAAATTATAGAAAAAATAGGAAAAATTATAGGGACATACAAATGTCAATTTGTCTATAATTTGGAACTAATTTTACTGTCGGAAAAATTATAGGGACATACAAATGTCAATTTGTCTATAATTTGGAACTAATTTTACTGTCGGAAAAATTATAGGGACATACAAATGTCAATTTGTCTATAATTTGGAACTAATTTTACTGTCGGAAAAATTATAGGGACATACAAATGTCAATTTGTCTATAATTTGGAACTAATTTTACTGTCGGAAAAATTATAGGGACATACAAATGTCAATTTGTCTATAATTTGGAACTAATTTTACTGTCAGAAAAATTATAGGGACATACAAATGTCAATTTGTCTATAATTTGGAACTAATTTTACTGTCAGAAAAATTATAGGGACATACAAATGTCAATTTGTCTATAATTTGGAACTAATTTTACTGTCAGAAAAATTATAGGGACATACAAATGTCAATTTGTAGGGACATACAAATGTCAATTTAGGACTAATTTGGCATTAGGGACATACAAAAATTATAGAAAAAAATAGAAGAATTGCTATAATTTGTCTATAATTTGAAAAAATTATAGAAAAAATAGGAAAAATTATAGGGACATACAAATGTCAATTTGTCTATAATTTGGAACTAATTTTACTGTCAGACTTTCGTACGGAGATGCTCGAGTTCGAGGTAGCTGACTTCGACCTCCCGTACAACGCCATACTGGGTCGGCCGGCGCTGACCAAGTTTATGGCGGCCTGCCACTACGCGTATATGGTGGTGAAGATCCTGGGGCCAACTGGCCCCATCGTCGTGAAGGTGGACCGCCCGGAGGCACTCCGCTGCGACAAGGACGCTCTCGCTTTGGCGGGGGCAATCGGCGTCCAGAAGACCGAAGCTTCGACTCTGGGAGCTCCTCCGGCGAAGATCCGTGCCTAGGGTTATGCTCGGATCGGATAAGGTCGGATATCGTTCTATCCATATCCGTATCCGTATTTTTTACCGGATACAAATTCGAATACGAATGTGTCGAATATGGATACAAATTCGAATAATACTGGATAACATCGGTTACGAATACGGATCGAATACAGATCGGATAACACAAGGATACGGATATTGTTAATAGAATAGTTAAAATTAATTTTCAAAAATCCATTCCAAATTTTAACAAAATATGGTCAAAATTTAAATTTAAAAGTGGAAATTTATAACATTAGTAAAAAACAAAACATTAGAAAGTCTATACATGAATATTATTAATTTAGTCTAGATTTAAAAATTCAAAAAATAAATTTAAAAGTTGGGAAACTATCAATAAAAAATTGTAGAAATACATTAAAAAATCCAGAAATACATTCGGATAATATCCATATTTTATATTCGGATATTATCCGAACAAAAACTTGAATATTCCTTATCCACCGAATAATCAGTGCTCCGTATTCATATCCATATCCATGCCAAATTATCCATATTCATATCCTTATCCGTAAAAATAGTCGAATATCCTTAAACCTATCCAAATCACTATCCGATCAATTCGGTCGGTCGGTCGGTCGGATAATATCCGTACCATTTCCACCCCTACCCGCGCCTATCCATGCTTTGTCCATCTTTAGTGGCGCCGCCCTTGTCTCATTTCCGAGCTCCGTCCTGTATGTGGCCTGCAAAGAGAAGCTTGTCTGGTTAGTATTGGACACGTGCTCGTCTTAGTGTGCCGATATGGGGGAGCAGCCTGCATAGGGAGAAGGCATTTTCCCTTTATCCCCTATATGGCATTGACTGATCGGAGCCATCTTCGCTCCACCAGTTGAGGGTGTCGCGGAGCGCGGCGGTTGTTGCCATCTGCCACAGGGACAAATGGCACGGCGAACTGCCTGCGCGGCTCTCCCCCGGGCTATCGAGGTCCCGGGGAGGTACAGTCCTCTCGCTCAAGGCCGCGGAAAGCGTGGTGGAGCATGACAGCTGCCACCACCTGTCCGAGGGACAGGCGAGCTATCCGAGGGGCTCTCTCCCGATCCCGGGAGGTGCGCAACACTCCTGGCTAGGACCAAAGGAGGCGTGGTTGTCTTAGTCAAGCCCGGGGATGGCTCCAGCGGATTAGACGTCTCTCTTGGTATAGCCAGGGATGGCATTATGGGCTCTTTCTACGCGCGGCAAGCCGGTACGGATCCGGCCCAAGGCCTATCTCGGGGTGGACCGATTATGAATCACCAACACAATGCAATTCACTCTAATTTTTTAGCTAATTGCGTAGATGCCATTGTTGAGTAGTTTTGATTCAAAGAAATCACTACAAAACATAAAATTATTGTTGTGCCACTATAATGCGTGAACCATTACTAACATGCTATTGTGAATCCTTCCACGCATATACTGCCTCAAAAATACACACTGAATAACAAAGTGTGCTCCAACCAATAGGGTCCACTTGTCGGACCCTTCTTTATGATTTGCCCTTCTTTTCTTTTTTTTTGAGCAAATGATTTGCCCTTCCCTCTTCTTTCTTCTTTCTTCTTTCTGACTCCTTACTTTGTCACAACCATGCTACCACCATGGGACCCGCTCATTGGCAGTGCTCCGACCCATTCGTTATTGTGTTGTCTAGCGCTAACTACAGTACCTAAGCTGGCAATGATGTCAACAACATTGTGCTCGTCTAGTCAGATATTGCTTCATTCGCGTCATCCTCCCTCGGAAAGTCGGAAGCTCCTGCCAACGGAATTTCTCAAAGAGCAAGTCCTTTTGTTCGTAAAAATTCCAGCATCGCAATGAGGAAAATTTTTCGTCGATCAGATGACCGAATGAAAAATTACGGCTAAAAAACAAATGAAAAAGATGTTTGAATAAAGGTGCTTAATGCATCCATGTTTTAAAGATTTTGTTTCCCCACGAGATCTTGCATGCATGCAAAATCTTGCGATATGTTGTCAATAGTTAGTACTCCATTATGAAATAGTAGTTGTTTTTTATATTGACACGGTCTTAAATATAGAACTTTGACCATACAAAACTATTATAAAATTATTTATAATGAATTAAAAAATATAATATTATAAAAGTCCTTTTAAAGACAAATCAATCTATGTGATTTTTATGTTCTCAATATAAATAGTTTTAAAGTTTTCTATGGATAAAATTTTAAAATATTAACTTAGGACAAGTCTAAAACGACTACTATTTCATAACGAAATGAGTAGTAAAATGTAGTAATTGTGCGAAGATAAAGACTAGAATACTTCTAAAAGTATTATAACTACAATGCTCCTATATCCAAAACGTGACAGTGTCTCCTTCCCTCTCTCTCCACGCGCCCTCCCTTCTCCTTGCATGTATGCATGTGTCACTTTTTTTTTTGACGTAGTTTTTTACTGGAAGCTCCGATCGACAAACCGTTTGCGCCATCGTTAACATCTTTTCAAACAAAAATAGACTGATCTCACTTTTTAAAATTTTCTTTACTAAAATAATGAACAAAGATTTACTACTTTGTGCCACTTCTTTTTGTACAGTATGTGTACAATACTTCACCGTACAATACTCTTTTTACTTTACCTGTACAGATGTTGTGTTCCATACGTAGTAGTAAATTGTTTCTTACGATAAAGCTAGTGTTCTCTGTGTTCAATACTTTGAACAATGCTTTACTACAATTGTGAACAAAACTTTACTACTATATGTTCATTACTTTACCACTGGCCAGTGTACAATACTCTGTCTGTACAATATGTGCATAGTACTCTGCTCGTACAATACTTTTACTACTTTATCTGTACAGGCGATGTAGCAAGGTGTTTCATTGTACAATACTTTATTGCATCACATATCAATACTAGTAAAAATATTTTTATGAGCTATATTCTCTGTCGTAGTAAAGTATAGCATGAAAATAGTAAAGTACAACTAGTTAGTGTAGTAAAATATTGTTAACAATTTTAGTATGGCAAGTGGGGTCTTGTTTTGTTTGAAAAAATATCTGTAACACATTGGTGCAAACCATTCGATCATCGAAACTACCAGTGAAAAAATATAACCAAAAAAGGAAAAAAATCATTCGTAATCACACCGCATGCGGCCTAACTTTACTACTGTGCAGTAGTCACTATTCTACATCGTATGCGATGTTTTACTGATTTACGATAGTATAACACAATTAAAGTTGATATATGTAAAAGAGGTGGTCGGTGGCAAATTTGAGACTACTGTAGCGGTGGTAAATTTAAGACTACCGTAGCTATGGTACTCCCAGGTGCAACATAACCTTACTCATTGTGCGAATCTCATTTAACGTGGGTCTGTCAGGTGCCCGGACTGATTTGGACCCCAAATAAGCTTTTCGCGAGTTAGAACCGGAATAACGGGGACACACACACATAGTGGCCAAACGAATCAACAATAAATGGCTCCAGTTTGATAGTAATTGAAATGAACAAGTTTGAGGATACGCAGTAATTCTGTTTTGCACCTGATCCAAATTTCACGGGAGGGAAGTTGCTGAAATCATAGGAGGGTATCAACTGCCTTGAAATCGTGGAATGCATGTGGGTTATTTTGATTTTCGAGATATTTTTACAAACGGATGACTATCCATTATTGACATTTTCTCGAACCAAGTAAGATCAAAATCACTTATTTTTTATTATTTTCAAATATGCATACATGAAAAAGATAAAAACAAAAAAAACGACTTATCAATATGCATTACGAGTTACGACACCGTGATGCATCCCAAACCGCGTCGATTAACCGGCCAGATCTCCGGCTAGCCGCCCGAATCGACCGATCTGCGCCGGCTAGCCGCTTGATCCACCGGCTAACCGCTTGGTTCCTCCGGCTAACCGCTCGGTTTGCCCGAAAAACCGTGCGGCTGGCGGCGCTTGGAGGGGAGAAGAGCAGAGGAGCTGGGGGAGTGGGGAGGGAGGCTCGCTGGGCGCTCGGTCTAGGGTCGGGGAAAGTGTCGGTCACGGGTGAATGAGGCATGCAGGAGGCAGGACACGGCATATATATGGCATATTCCCATATTATTCTTTTATTTATTTATTTTTATTTGGCGGCACCCCGAACCTGAACCCCACTTAAACCCTAACCGGGATCCATGGCGGGGTGGCGGCGGGAGAGGAGGAGGTCGCCGGAGGGGAGGAAGACGGAGGGGAGGAGGTCGCCGAAGGGGAGGAAGACGGAGGGGAGGAGGAGGATCGACTGAAAAAAAGGTAAATTTCAATCGACTGCTGATTAGCAATTTCCATAAAATAATTTCTATTACAATTTCCATAAAATAATTTCTATTACATTTTTACTACGTGTTCCCTTAGGTAATCTGAGAGGAGAGCGCGGGGGAGGGCGTCGCGCGCGGGGACGGGGCGGGTATATATGCCGGCGCCGCCACGGGTGGCCATAGCCGTCGCTGGAGAGTGGACGAGCGGAGCGGCGGCGCCGGGAGATGCCGGGACTGGATCGGAGACGAGCGATGGATGCAGCCATGGCGCCGGCTCGGGGACGGGCGACGCTGGTGGAGACGCGGTGGCGGTAGTGAGCCGGCGCCGGTGTCGGTGCCGGTGCCGGTGCCGGTGCCGGTAGGACGTCGTGGACCGGGCACAGTCGCTGGCGGCGTGGACACTATCGCACGGGGGCGCGCCCTGTGGGGACGCGGACCAGGCACAGGGGAGTCGCCGAGGTAGCTACGGCCGTCGTTGCACGGGGACGCCGGCTCGGGGTTGACGACGGTGGCGAGGACGACGACGGGCGGGCGCGCGGGCAAGGAACTCGCCGGCGGCGCAGCCAGCCGTACCACGCCGGTGGCGGACCGGTGAGCATGGAGTCGCAGGGGAACAGGGAGACCGTACCACGCCGTCGGATGCGATGGACGCCGGAGGAGCAGCGGGGGATTTGACTATTTGCCACTTTCAACATTGGCGCTCGCTAAAATACCACTCTAACCCACGTGTAATACACACAGATGGTCCCACGTGTAATACACACAGGGTGACATACTCAGCGAAAACCCAACGATAAGTGTGGCAAATCGTCAATTTTCTCGACGCCCGGTTGCCACATCGAAATTTGGGGATTTTGTGCTGTACGAGAGAATTAGGTGGGTGGTGATGGAGCACTAATAAATCCCTAATTTTAGGAGCTAGGTTTTCTAAATAATTGATGCATTTTCCGTGGCGCTGTCAGGTTTGAACCAAACGGTAGAAACCGATTTTATAATGTAATGGCATTAAACCAATTTAATTTTAATGGCAAATTTGTCCATAATGCTTTCAAACATTTATCAAGCTAGAAATATATCCATGATAAAACAATCATTTTTGCAATCTCAGTTGCATGTAAATAATTTATCTCTCTGTCGATTTTTACATCGATGATGCACGGTGCTTGAGATTTGTGCAGGTATATACTGGTTGAGTTTATTTTTCGTTATTTTCTGATGGTGAGCAAAGGATTCGCGATAGACGTTGACTAACTGGACGACGCATCCAAGAGTGTGAACCATCCAAACAATGAGCCAATGACAGCATCAAGGGCCACGTGCAAGCACCACATGAAGAACTAGCCGAGAATCAAATATCCGCTACTAACTTATGCGGTGTTTTTTTTTATTTGGTTTTAATCTGTTAATTTCAATCACCTAAAAAATTGAAATCGCAGAAAGCACAATTGCACATTAATAAATATAAAATTACACTATGAGCCAATATGAAATTTTAATACAACTATGCTACAACTTATATTATTTGTATTGATTCGAACTAAAACAATAACATTTTGTCAGTTTCTTATTGTTTATAGCCAAACCTGAATTGCAATGCGTTAAGACTAAAAATTGTAGTATAAACCGATGCGTTAAGCACATATATCTGTTTATTTTGGCTACCTAAATTGCATATTCGTAAGCCTAAAATTTCACTAATTTTGTGCAATATTAGTATAATTATATTGCAGTTATTTTATTTTTCTCATTTTGTAGGGGTTAAATGAAACTAAACATTTTGTATTATGCATTGTATTTTGTAGGCATTAGCAAAAAAAAAGTTTTGTAAGACGACACTTTCTGTTGTGTTGAGATCCTACAATTTATATGCTCTCGTTTTGCTACAAGTATATTTTTTTTAGACAAGGAAGCTTTATTGATCTCAGACAATTACATCAAGAAGATACAATCGATCCAAGATCGCAAGTATATTACATTGCTAGCTTGATCCAAACCAGAGCATACATGTTGACATGCATGTGTAAGCACAGTCCCTGTCACTAGTTATGTGAGAGTGTTAGACCAATTAAGGCTAAAAGATGTTGCAGCTCAGGACTTCAAAATCGAATCGAACTTATTTAGTTTTCAGTCACCTACTTACTGGACAGTCCCTAAAACAAATGATCGACGCTGCAATACCTTCTATATATATTTGTAGTCGGGAAAGGAGAACTGACACCAATTCATTAAACAGTGAAAGAAAATAATTTTTACACACTGCCAATGCGTTGAATTTTTTGTTTAAAATAGGTTATACATAATACACCTCGCAATACGTACGAGGCACTCTTGCTCTCAGCTGCAGGCTTACCTGTATAAAATTAAATGACTGTGATAGGAGCAACAATGTGTTGCGGTTATTTTATATGATATTTGTTTCATTGGTAATTTGGTAGCACTATATTCTACTACCTAGATAGAGGTTAGTATGACCAGCCAAACCGAATGTACGTACGGATTATTAACTGTAAAGTTCAAATTCTACACAAGAGCAATCTTTTTTTTCTTTTTTTTGGAGGAGGAGGGAATATCCCTGAATGTTCATTGCTGTTAACAAAGAATTAAAACATAGTTTTCTTTTGAGTAAATTGCACCGATGGTCCCTGAACTTGTCTCGCATGTGCACATTAATCCAAAACTAACGAAACCGCTTATCTAGGTATCTGAACTTGTGAAACCGTTACACTTAGATCCAAAGGAGCTTTTCTAAGGTGGTTTGGTGGCTTGAAGTACCACATGTTCAAAATATGTGGATTTTTTAAATTTTAAATTAGAAAAATAGATTCCAAAATTGTAAATTGAAAATATGAATTCAGAACTTTAAATTTCAAAAAATAATTCTCAGAATTTTACATATCAAAAATAAGTTTTGGTTTTTTAAAAATGAAATGTCGGACTATTTATTTTAAAAATGATTTCCATACTTTAATAATTTCAGTAAAATAATTTTAAATATTTTATAGTCCAAAAATTTGAACATCTTTACATTCAAAATTTTGAATTTTGTGAATTTAAATTTATTGAATTAAATTTAAACTATCATAAAAACTTTTAAAAAATTCTATAGAAACTGTATTTTTAATTAAAAATTCAAAAAATTAAATTTAGAAATTCATTTTTCAAAAAACTAAACCCAAAAAAAATCATATTTTGGGATTTTAAATCCAGAATATTTTTAGTTCAAAATTATGAATTACGCGTTTATTGTTCATGCATGACCACAAGTGCATATCAAGGCCACATGGTAGGTGACGTGATAGTCCATGTCACCAAACCACCTTAAAAACCGCCCTTTAGGCTGTCTCCAACCACATCCTCTAAATTTTGTCCCATATACAGACCTCTCCTAAAATGATTTCTCCCTAAATCAAACTTGTCTCCAACCATATCCCCTAAATCATATCCCCTATGCCTTTAAACTCAATTTTTTTACTCATTTCAATCCAATTGCCTACTATTATTTCTGTGGGACCGGGTGTTTAGGGGGAGGAGAGAGTCACCTCAAATCTAGGGTTTCTCTCTCCAGCTCCCTAGGTTAGAGGATGATATAGAGGCTTCGGTTGCACGCGGTAGGGGATGGCTCGGGCCTTTATTTTGGGATGGGGGGTTGTTTAGGGGTCTGGTTGGAGTTAGCCTTATACCTGAATGTAACGGTTTAACAAATTTAGACACCTAAATAAACGGTTTCGTTAGTTATGTATTTATATGCACGGGCAGGACGAGTTTAGTGACCAATTTACTCCTTTCTTCTTTTTAATTTTTTTTGAGCTAGCTACCCCCACAATAATACAACCTGCAAGTCACTGTCCGACATTAACACTAGGAATATAACCATTACACAACCCAGAGCAACATGCTTACATGGATCCAGAGCACTGACAAACTGATCAGACCAATAACATTCCTCATCCCAGACAGCAACTACAAGTCTACAACAGGATGTCTGAAGCAAAGGAGCCCAACACAAAAGGTCCGGGCATAAATCCCATATCCATTATCCTCTTTCACAAGAAATATCTTGACTTTATTTGCCAGGAATCAAAGCGGGATGTATATCAAGGCGTACAAGGCCAAAACGAAAGACTTCATAAAGCGCGCATTGACCTTGTGAACTTTCATCTTTTCAGAATGATTAACACTTTTGATCCAAAAGTGGCTCGTATGTATGCTTAAAATCATATATTCCGTGTGGGGTTCAAACTTCTATATCCGATTATTGTGGATCAGGATTTCGGGGCTTTAGCCTGACGTGTACCTCCCTAGATATATATATGTCTCAACTGACATGATTGCCGGCCAGTCAGCACATTTGCACACACGGTATGTACTTGCCATGAACACTGCTGCTGAACCGAAATATCAAAACGAGACAAACATCTTTGCTCAAAAATAAAAAAAAAACGAGACAAACAAATGGATTAATCACACATGCACTTCAATATATAGAACTACTACGCTACTGGCTAGAGATGGCTAGATTTTTGCCATTGATCACTTGATGGACGTAATTAAACACGAACGCTTAGAGATCATCACAACTTAACACACTACTGCTAATTAACTAGACCTAGAATGCGCATCATGCCATCACTGACCGTCTTCTACATCAGCCCATACAGCATAAACCACTCGACCACGCTGTTGTCAACGTAGGCGTACTCGGGGACGAACATGATGTCGTCGTCCCCCAGGTGGTGGTCGCCGCTGAAGACGCCCGGCTGCTGGCAGTCGCCCGTGGAGAACGACGAGCTCGGGCTCCCGCCGCAGAAGCCGCCGCCGGCGGCGAGGTCGCCGCCGTCGCCGGAGACGGCGTGGCACTGGCACCCTGCTGATCTGAGCCGCCGCACTTCCTCCTCGGCGGCCAGCAGGCGTTCGTTCAGCCTCAACACCTGCATCGATCGGATCAGATTAGATCAAGATCGAGGGATCAAGGCAGGTATCAGGGATCAATCAAGCCTCCGGATGCATGCATTGATGCATGTCAGCAATCAGCATGTGCTACCTCGTTCTCGAGGTGGCACTTGTGGAGGATGGCGGCGTCGAGAGCGTGCTTCTGCTTGGCGAACTCCTCCTCGAGCAGCTTGCTCTTGTGGCGGGCGCGGCGGTTCTGGAACCACACGGCGACCTGCTTGGGGTCGAGGCGGAGCTCGGCGGCGAGGTGCACCTTCCGGCCGGTCTCCAGCTTCCGCTCCTCTCGGAAGCTCAGCTCCAGCATCTCCACCTGCTCGTCGGTGAGCCGCCTCTTCTTGGGGTCCCCTTCCCCTCCGCCATCCCCCTCGCCGCCGCCACACCTCGCCGGCCGCCGCCGCCTGCGCCGCGCTCTCGGCCTCTCCCCCTGCGCCGCGCCTGCATGCACACACATTACATGAATCGTCAACGAACTGATCGAGGAACTCATTAAGATCCAGAGTGATATATGATATATCCACCCATGGATCGGCGCAGAAACGTACTAGTGCCACCGCCGGCGAGGAGGCCGGAAGCGTCCACGTAGGAAGACGCGAAGAGCTGCTGCTTCTCGTCGTACTGGTCCATGCTCCGCTCGCTCTCCAGGCCGGATCAGCCACGCGTTGGCGATTTGGACCAGACACACACACACACAGTCACAGATCAGAGAGAGAGAGAGAGAGAGGAGAGAGAGAGAGAGAGGTGGTGGTGGTGTACTGGTGTGCTACTGCTGGGTGAGGGGGGAGGAGGACCACAAGGATCCGAAGTGTTTAAGTAAGGAGGGCGAGAGGGCGGGGGGTGCGTGTCTCGAGACTCGAGAGGGAGGCCTAATATATATAGGTAGCAATGGTACGCAGCGCCGGTGGGGCTGCGCGGCCGGCCGGGTAGGGGCTTCCGGGGCCAGACCGCCGGAGCCCATGGGTGGGGTCTACACGAGCGAGTGCAGTGCAGCAGCTGCAGCTATAGCCCGTGGTCGAGCAGGAGTACTAGTAGCTTGCTCTGCCATGCACTCCACTATACCACCTCTCATGATCTGCCTATAATTAGCTTACTTAATTATGTGCATCGTCACGTATGTTGAGCAACGCGGAATACGTACAGAATAATTCTGTGTTTATAGCTAAGAGAAACTCGTCAAGAGTGACTACTTGAACTTCGACAGTTTTTTTAGGTAGGTTAAAAAATACGGACCAATTCGTTTGGCTTTCCTTTTTTAGCTTTGGCCTTTGGAACGTATCTTTAAGACAAAAAGGAACGTACCGAAGAAGTTAAGACATTTGCCAGTTCTGTTCGAAGAGATATACATCAGATAAGTAGATAAGCCAAGAAAAAAAAAACTACCCACGCTTAGAAGAACAAGCTAGTAGCCTGGTGGTGAATGCTTTGGTATAAAGCTCATCACCTAGGTTCAAGTCCCAAGGGGCAATGAAAATTTAGGTCTCACTCAGGGTTGGTTTATGGCCGTGAGATCGCATTGCCGGATCCCTGCAATATTCCCTAAAAATGTAGCCACACGTAGGATGGTGTGGCATTATTAGTTGTTAATTTGTAAGGTTGTTGCGAAGTAGAATATGCATGGTAGGTAATGTGAATAAGGGATAAGTATATTTTTACATGAAAGAATTGTCTTTAATTTAGACATATATCAAATGACAACCCATTGTGTCTGTTGTTATCGATGATATCTGTAGTTGACGCGGATAAATACTTTAGACAATTGTTTAGAAAAATTGGGTTGTAGGGCACTCTTTATTTTGGTGACTAGAGGTTCAGGACATGTACCACCTTATCTTCATAACTATGTTGTAAGGTGATGTTTTAGTTTTCGTTTGTTCTATCATATTTTAAAAAAAAAACTGGCAGCCACGCGGCCTATTCAATTATAGAGGTAAAACTGTTACAATAACATGTATATCTATAATTGTAGTTATGTTTCATTGCATAAATCCTCCCACGACATATGAAATTACACACCATGTGCCATCCCACTTAGACCATTCTTTTAATTATGTTTCCATCCGTAATTAAACTTTTTGAATTCATGCATACATCCCCAGTTTTCTTTTATTTTCATCCTTGGGTTTTGTAACTTCACAAAAAAAATACGTAGGGTTTTTCAATTATTCCTAGTCGCGTAGCCCGGGCATATATTAGGCTAGCTAGTATAATTATATTGGCCATAATATGACAGTGTAAATGGTTACTGATTTGCAGTGCCCTATACAATATAGGTGTGAATTAAAATACAGTGCTTACAAGCTCTATTTGGTGTCCTACGACTAAATTTCCTTTAAATTTATTCGGTGCATGTCCTTGTCTGCTTTTGATGATCACCTAGAGGACGATCAAAAGTTATTTTTGTAATCCTCCTTGTTCTCTCTCTTACTTTGTTGAAGTAGGGGCCGGATGAGCATGTGTCTCCAGTGCTTAATTTGGGGATTAGTGGGGAGCGCACGCACGGCCTTCTAGGTTTACACAGGAGCGGCTCGACAAGGTGACAATTGCTACTGGAAAGGGCTCTCGCTTTCGTTGAAAAGATCGGGGAGAGAGAGCAAAGAGGAGATTCTCCCTTGGGGTCTTTATAGAGGTAGCATGCATGTTGCTTGATGGTGTCCTAGTCAGCTATTTACCCCTGCCTTCATGAGCTTTTCTCATGGAGCTTTGCATTTCAAAATGGAGTAACCCAATTAACTAATTAGGACAAGGGTAAGTAAAGCTCCTTGGGGTGACAACCTTGGATGTAATCTCCTTCAATTTCTGAAGGATCGTATTCAAAAACTTTAATTTCTTCATGACAGTACAATTATTGCCTGCACAGAAAATAATTATGGCTTCATGATCTAAGCAGCACATTATTTTCTGTTTTTCCTTGCTGGAAATTAAGAATCCCCGTTCCTTGTAATATACAACAGTACGTGGTCAGTGGACACTTTATTTGCTCATTATTTTTCTGTGAAAAGTATAATAAAATTTGATGTGCCCATTGCCGCGGCCACAATTTGTGTTGCACTGGCATGCATATATATAGTACTATCCACTCGGAATATATATTGGTGCAAAAATTAGGCCTCAACTCTCAAGTAGTAGCATTAGCATACACGTGCAAGTATACATCCATACAAGGGCTGTCAAGTTCCTAGCTTGCCCATGCTGCACAAGTAGTCGACAGGCTGCAGCTTTGCGTCATATATATGCACGCAACGCAAGCATGCATGCAAAATATACCCATCTATCAATCAAGATAACGAATATGCGACCGTACCCTGACTGAAAAGATAACGGCGATCGACCGCCCGATCAACGTGGATACGGGTGAAAATGTGAGTAGATTTTTACCAGAATTAGAGGCTCCAAAGTCCAAACCCACACACACACACACACTCATGCAGTAAGATCGAAGCTCCAGGATAAGAGATTGCTCATTTCCAGGTGAGGCAAGAGGAGCAGGAGATAGACAGATAAGCTGGGTGCTTGCGTGTAGGCTCCAGTGGCGAGGAAGGAAAGAAGATATCGTTCTCGCCAAAGGCATGCATGCGAGCACGGGTGATCAGCCAGTCGGTGACTCAGTGATCACTGATCAGTACGTGCCACGCTTGCAGTGAGATCCATCGAGTCATCAGATCATGAGCTTCTGCAAGGAAGGATAAGAGCATGTATTTCCCAGGAGAGGGAAAAGGCGCACGTACAGTGATGGCCGGACTGTGCGACGCCACGCGCCGCCCGGCGGGTGGCTCCCCGGCGCTGGGCCACGCTCTCCGGCGAGTGCCGCGGCGACACGTGCGCCGGCCGGGTCGCGCCCTACCGACGGCGAGGCCCGCCTGAGCGGCGCCGCGCTATACGCACGCATGCACGGCGCATGCATGCAGCCTTTCCTCCGAGACACGCACGACGTATGAGCGAAAGCTCAAAGCTGTATAGCGTACGTACGTTATTGCTCGCCGGTCTTACACAGCGGCTAGCCAGGAGGAGCCCAGGAGCTTTGCTCCATTCCAGGGTGCAGCTGATACATGCCGGATCATCGCCTTCCGAACTGTAAAGGCGTAAATAAAGCTCAGAGCGCATTCAGTTAAACTCGATCGTGCATGCATGCATGCATCCACGACGACAGCTGATCCATCGCTCTCGATATGATCGGTCTCCTCGTATGCATGGATGGATGGATGCATGCGTGCACCTGCATGATCTTGTCGTCCTGCAGCCTGGAAACTTTGGATGGCAGCAACAGGGTAGCCATGATCAGCTACGATCAACCGATCCCGAATCAGCAAGTATTTTTCTCCAGTGGCATGCTGGGTTGTTGCCTTGTTGACCCGTGCGCCGTGCGTTCCCGGTAAGGCTTATCTACTCGTCCCCGTTTGGAAGCTCGGGCCCCAGGGGCGTGGCCGGAGGTGAGCCGCCATGGACGTTCTTGGCAAGTGTGTGTGGTAGGGGCCGGCCGGCCCGTACGGTGCCACTATGTACGTAGTTCAGTAGTTGTTGAGTGCAAGTAACAACACGTAGTGAGATCTATCTCAAAAACGAAAAGAAGAAACAGCATGTAGCTAGTCTCATCGATCCGTATGATCCATGTGCGCATGCATGCTGCGCTGTCCATCGATCGATCGTCTCTTGCTCTCGCAGTGTGTGGACTGTGGAGTGCTCATGTGCATGCATGCAACCGGGGCGGTTTGTACTTGGCCGAGAAGAGAGGCATGAGAACTCAGCTCAGCTTCTCCGCAGCAACTCTTGACCAGCACATCTTGCTATTTTGGTTTGATGGGGTCTATGCTGGATGTTGAGCAGTTTCTCTAGCTTTCTTTCACGGGCCTCTTTGTATCCTCTTTGTATCGATGTAACATTTGTTTTAAAAAATTAATGAAACTCCCTTTCTTCAAAATTAGTTTTTTACTCTTTCGGTTTTACCGAAGATTCATGTGTTTTCTAATTTTCTAATAATTAGCAAGGTGACCCGCCCATTTGTATGGCTGGATTTGCTCGTCAATACAACAAAAAAAACTCAATTAAAATCTATACAATTATAATTAAGACCCACTACATATTGACATTCTAGTTTTTTCTAAACAATAGGATGATTTCTAACCTCCAAATTAGAGCGTAATCGAACCACACCTGATTTTCTATTATCTTTGATTAACGTGGTGGCTCCCTCTGTCCTTAATTTATATATATAATAGTGATCCCAGATCCTAAATGTTGTTAGATGTGTTTCTTACAAAGAAGAACGATCCTTTGTCTTTACGGTACTGCCGTTACGGCCACTGAAGCCCAAATGCATGACATATTAGATCTCCTGAAAAGGAGGTCGCTGGGTTTGGTGCATTGTGGATATAGATGAGCGAGAAACCATCATGGTTGGCTGCAGGGGGTTAAGGGAGCTAATGTTCTTAATAGCACTCATAACTGAGCTTAGCTGTGTTAAGGCTGTGTAATCATCATGATCCTTTACACACATATCTAGGCTGGGTTTCAATTAAGATTAGTGCTTACAGTACTAACTAAACTATTAATTAATTATGGCAGTTGTCCTAGTGCGGGAGAGAGCAACAGGCTGGTTAGGAGATAAGTATACTTTAATTATCATTATCATGTGCTCGATTCCTCCACATGCTCCATGATCTCTACTTGCTTTACAATGCACTAAAAAGGTGATTAAACAAATGGAGGCGCCCTTACTCCCGGACAAGCTACGCCCCTGCTTCCCAACGTCCAACTAATCTCCTTGGATCTGCCCAAAACCTGCAGCTGAAAGGTCTTAACCGGCGATGTAACCAAGACCCAGAAGGTCAATACTCCACTACGACAAAGTTTTGCTTAGCGTGCATGGATAGATGTTTTCATATGATTTCACTGCAGCAACCATAGTATTCTTTCCTGGAAAATACAGTGCTGCATCATGCATGATGTATGCATGGAAGAGAGAACACGACGACGACACCTCGATCAAAATGTTGATTGTTTGTGACAAAAGCTCATGAAAATTCACCGAAGACCAGATTTTCGAATAGAAAAAATGTGGGTTGATCTGAACTGCTGAGCGCCCAACTATCCTTACTAATTAATTAGTAGCTCATTGATACTCTGATGATTTATAGTTTGATAGCTACTAATTTAATGAAGTAGCTGTATTGGATCAACAAGGCCCCTATCTGAAAAAAGATCCTAACTAGGATTTGATATTTACTAACTACTCGTACGTACGGGACATAGAAATGCACGCGCCGTTTCTACCTTTTACCCTTGCGAGGCACCCAACTTCATCCAAAATCTTTTCACCTTTCCTTTCCTTGAATTACGCCACTAACCATGTGACATGGCCCACGCCATAACATCGCTAAAAAAACTGTTTCAATAAGAGCCAATTAAGAATGGGTGATTAGCCAGTAGCCAGGCAGTACGTTGCCGATAGCACGGCGAAACGTGGCAGTCATGCATCCGTTTCAGGCGATTTTTTTAAAATCTTCTCCATCCATCTACCTAGCCCATAGGAAATGGATGATTTTTTTTCATCCTCCGTACATGTCAATGTTGATAAGCAAACGAATCAATCGCCTAATTAATTAACTAATGATCCATGCATATCTGGTGCGGTGGTACCAATAGGAAAAGTAGCAGATAAAGGCGTGTACTTGCAGAATCTTAATTTGCAATAATTTTTCTAGGTAAAGCGTTTGCTGCACGCTGGCATTTGTGATGTTGCACTAACAAGTTTTGCATGTAGGGTCAAAATCTATGATAGCTATGCATGTCAAAATTTATGTGCATGCTTTGGTTTTTTTGAACAAACGTGCATGCTTTGGTTAAACAAGATTGTTTTCTTTGCAGGAACATAGCTCTGGAATGTGAAAGTTTTCTTATCCTTTTTGTGCAAAAAAAAACCTGGTTTCCAGAAAATTAGTGATGAATAATCCCGAATTGGCTCCCGAAGTGTTGTCCATCCATATATAGGAATTTAGTTCCCGAATTGCCGTGGTCTCAGCCTGTCGATGCTATCTTAATCCACCTCACTTTGCTAGCTCTTCACAGTTACAGTGTTACACTCCACTGTACTGGAGAAAGGATTAATCGAAGTAGCTAGCTAGGAATGCATCCTGCAAGGCCACATGAAGCTCTGCTAATTCCTAGTTTCGTACCAAGCTACCACCAGCCTGGTAGTATACCGAGTAGTGCGATGGATCGGAGCAGGGGCCAGATCAAATAACATGCAGAACTTGTGGCCATCACGAGCCGCATCAGCATTACAGCAAACTAAGCCATTAAGATAAGCAGATCACCAACCTGAGGAGGTGAGGATAGCATTGATCAGCCGGGAGCTTCGCTGTGGCCGCCACGCAGATCGATTCCTGGAATGGCCGTGCTGCATGAGATGACACACATGGCACCGAATCTTTTTCCAAATCCTAGAGAGAATTTTAGCTGAAAAGGAACCTTGGTAGCTGTGGTGTATCCAAGGCCGTGCAGCTATCAGTTCTCGCGGGTGCAGCGACACCTGGTGTCGTGAGCTTCTACACTTGGCATTGCTCCCAAACCGGCAAGGCAGTGAGCATGTGGCAGGCAAGTTAGTTAGCTAGCTAGTACTATAATAACCTTTGATGACATGAACCATCTTTCTACATGGGAAGTATATATCAGAGTAAAACGAAAAGACAACTTTTTTCTAGTGAATTTCAGGGAACTTATTGACTGCGCTGTCAGTCGTTAATTGCTACAGAAGGAGGTCGAAAGAGAAGAAAAGATTGAGCAAGCCGGCCGCTTTGAGATTTTGGCTATGATGTTCTTTTTCTTCTGCAATCATAGCTGTAGATTGGACTATGGGATCTCTAGTTCCTAGTGTGGCAGCATTCTTTGGACATGATTTCCTTTATTGAGAAGACAATAGTATTTTTGCATGTTGATGTCGTGCATGTAGAGATTGTTGAAAAACAGGACGTCGATACTAGATCTGAAACGATACCGGAGGCATGCTATTTGGTAACGCAGTTCACCTCTCAGACTACATCTACGAGGCAATGATTATGGGCGCTCCTCCCTAACAACGCAGCTGACCACCGTGGGTCGTGGCCAGCCACGACCTCCTGCGAACCTAACTGCTACAAAGGCATTCCATGTTTACACCAGGGGTACCTCCTTTTATATAGTGGAGGCCAGGCAAGAGTCTGACTTCTACTCTAAACCAACCCTGCCTATTACAACATAAATTCCTTGTAACCTACTCGTACACATATTCGACATCAACTTCTAACAAACTCCACCTTGACGAATATGACATCTGCCACCTTTAATTCGTTGTACGTCTTGTGTGAACCCATGTACCGGACTCTGGTTGCTTCTTTCGCAGCTCACGTCGAGCCGTCCGACAAGTCTGACTTGGCCTCAGACCCGCCGCAGCATGGAACTGAAGTTGCCAACTGTGGCTCAGTGCCTCCAACGTACTGTAATAGTGCTCCCTCTCACCTTGTACAGATGAGACACCGACCTCTCTCCGATCATCGCAGTCTTCCCATCTTCCCCAGATTGGAACACCATCCCATCTTCATACAAGGTACCAAGAGAAATTAGATTCTTCGTAAGTCCCGGTACATGCTTCACACCTTGAAGTACATGCTCCACTTCTCGTGCATCTTGATCTTGATATCACCCATACCGACAACACGGTAACCCGTGCCATCACCCACAGAGGCGAAAACAAAATCACCAGTCTCATACGAAGATAATCACTCCACCTTGTGTGTCACATGATGAGAGCTTTCAGAATCTAACATGCATGCTTCAATGGACTGAGTATTTGATACCGAGAGCATCTCCGAATTGCTTTCTAAGTCATTAGCCTTTGCCAAGTTTACACTTTCTTCTTCCTTTGCCGTACAGTCCCGCTTCACATGTCCCCACTCACTACACCTGAAACACCGCACTGCTCTGCCCTTACTATGGTTCTTCTTCTCAAACTTTTTACAGCCACCTTAATCACCCCTGACTAGCAAAGCATGGGGCCGAGGTTCTTCCTCTATTCTCTTCTTTCTCATTTTATGAGAAAGTAAAGCCGTCGTGATATTGTTAGTCTTGATGCTATCCTTGCCATACGTCAGTGTCGTAACCAAGTGCTCGTAGGACGAATGTAACGAACACAACAGAATTATGGCCTTGTCTTCATCATCAATCTTCACATCTAGCTAGCCTAGATCAGTGACCAATTGATTGAAAACATCATCGTGCTCCTTCAGATCTGCCCCTTTTTGGCATCTTAAGCCCATATAATTTCTGCTTCAGATACAACTTACTGGTCAGAGTCTTGGACATGAATTGACTGGACAGCTTGTCCAAATCTCCCTTGATGTTGTCAACTCTATGACGTGGTACATAACCTGATCTGAATGACACAGCCATACGGTAGCGGCTACCTGCAACTGCATCTCCTCCTAGTCGTTGTCTCCTACTTTCTCTGGCTTGGTCTCCCTGAGAGATGTCACGATTCCTTGTTGCACCAGTAGATCCTTGACCCTCGTCTGTCACAAGCTAAAGTTGCTAGAACCGTCGAACTTCACCAAGACGAAATTGGTCCCCGTCGGCTTTATCCTGCCGACCTGCAATTCCACCTGCGCCAGCTGTTTGGTCTTCTCATTACTGTCACCAGGTTTACCATCAGACCCACCCGTCATCTCAGACAGATCACCAACAGCCTCCTAGAACGCCTCCTTTTGGAACCCACACGTCTTTCTCTCATGGCTGCTTTCTCCGAAAAACCGTGCTCAAAAGACTCGTTTCTTGATGCAAATCTGAGTCTCTCTCTCTGAGAAGTTCTCTTTTGCCACTTGGATTTGTTGGGTTTGGCTCCCCTTTGGACCCCTTTTTATAGTGGTGAGGCATACCCAATTTTCGTTCAGAAATTCTAGTCCTAATAGATTTATATTTATCCTCTAATTCGGACTTCTCTTTTCCTTTTTTTTTTTTTGTCTCCCCTTCTCCGGCTCGGTCTAGAACTCTACTCGACCCACCAGCTCCGTGGCCTGGCGTCGTCCCACGTTGGCTCCGCCTGAGCCAACGCCATCCGCACCCAGCCATGTATCGGCCTCTGGCTCCATGCTCACGTAAAGCAACTTACCCATGGAAAAGGACTTTCAAAACTTGCCTTGTATGCATCATGTCCAAATTTGACACGTGCTCATACATGTACGTGCATGCCAACCCCTTGATCAAATTTGCATGCAGCTAGCTAGCCCGAACGGTCCACCAGCTGAGCACTTCCATCGACCGCCGGAAAAACCCTGAGAAAATCTCTCCACCTCTAGATCCAATTTATGAACCCTCTAGCACGCTTTCCAGCGCGCCACCGCACACTCTCCGCGCACGGCAACATGCCTCAGCCTGGCCGAACGTCCACGACACGGTAGCCGCTAGCAGTGCCGTGATGCCGCCTCTTATACAACATCGGTCGCCGCGACACTTCCTCCGCTTCGATCTATCCGGCCGTCTCGCCACGTCTGGTGGCCGGTCTGATCGCGAGCGCCGAAGCCCCTATCTTTGATAGCCACTTTGTCTGTCCAATCACCATGTCTGGTCGATCCTTACCAACAGCAGCCCATCGAACGGTTCAGGCCACCCGCTCGGAGTGTTTTACTCCACCGATCGAATCGTCTATCGTCGAAATGCTCCACCTTGCGCAGAATCTAGCGTTTTTCTTCGGCACACGTGTGTATGCGTAACCCTCGCACATCCTCCAAGATCATCCGCATCACCGAACCTCAGCTCTGATACCACTTGTTGAAAAACAGGATGTCGATACTAGATCTGAAACGATACTAGAGACACAATGTTTGGTAACACAGTTCACCTCTCAGGCTACATATGCGAGGCAATGATTATGGGTGCTCCTCCCCAACAACGCAGCTGACCACCGTGGGTCATGGCTGGTCACGACCTCCTGCGAGCCTAACCGCTACAAAGTCGTTACATGGTTACACCAGGTAGAAAAATGCCCCCTCAAAGATGACGAAAGCAAAAAGAATCAGAAAATGTTCCTCTAGTTTGGTTGCTGAGTTTGGGAATGTTCCGTGTGTTCTTTGTGCCCGTGTTCCTGGTTAGTTCTTGTGGTCTATTAGGGTGGATTTTTCAGCTCTCTCGTCTTCATCAATGGCGGTGTTGTGTTGCTGCTATTCCTCGAGTCGGATTTCAAAAGCCTCCACGTTTTTTCTTGATTTTGATCTACCAATTCCGCTTCCCGTTGTGGTCGAGGTCGGGGAAGACGATGTTGAAGGCGCCGCTGATGGCTTCTGGAGCTTACCAGTGCGATGGTGTTGCAGGGGCAGCTCAATGTTTCCAGTGCACAGCATATAGGCCCTTGGAGGATGTTGTTGTTATTTTCTTGTTGTGCAAGGGTCAGTATGTAAAAGGGATTCCAATCCTTTAAATGAATTTATATGTCCTTTCTCAAAAAAAAAAACTTGCCTTGCATGCATCATGTCCAGATTTGACACGTGCACATACAGTGTACGTGCATGCCAACCCCTTGGTCAAATTTGCATGCAGCTAGCTAGCCCGAACGATCCACCAGCCGAGCAAGTCCATCGAACGTCAAAAAAACCCTGAGAAAATTTCTCCACCTCTAGATCCAATTTATAAGCCCTTGAGCACGCTTTCCAGCGCGCCACCGCGCGCTCTCCGCGCACGGCAACATGCTGCAGCTTGGCCGAACGTCCACGACACGGTAACCGCTAGTAGTGCCGTGATGCTGCCTCTTATGCAACATCGGTCGCATCGCTCTCCGTGAAGCTTCCTCCGCTCCGATCTATCCAGCCGTGTCGCCACGTCTGGTGGCCGGTCTGATCGCGAGCGCCGAAGCCCCTGTCTTCGATAACCACTTTGTTGGCTCAATCACCACGTCTGGTCGATCCTTGCCAACAGCAGCCCATCGAACGGTCCAGGCCACCTGGCCGAAGTGTTTTACTCCACCGATCGAATCGTCGATCGCCGAAATGCTCCACCTTGCGCCGAATCTAGCGTTTTTCTTTAGAACATGTCTGTATGCTTAATCCTCGCACATCCTCCAAGATCATCCGCATCGCCGAATCTTAGCTCTGAAACCACTTGTTGAAAAACAGGATGTCGATACTAGATCTGAAACGATACCGGAGGCACGATATTTGGTAACACGGTTCACCTCTCAGGCTACATCTGCGGGGCAATAATTATGGGCGCTCCTCCCCAACAATGCAACTGGCCACCGTGGCTCGTGGCCGGTCACGACCTCCTGCGAGCCTAACCGCTACAAAGTCGTTACATGGTTACACCAAGGGTACCTTCTTTTATATAGTGGAGGTCAGGCAAGAGTCCGACTTCTACTCTAAACTAACCCTGCATATTACAGCATAGAGTCCTTGTAACCTACTTGTACACATATTCGATATCAAGTACTTATAACATAGATCAGGATTTCTTTCGTTATTTTTAAAAGGGATCGACTAGAACGCAGGCGCCTGCGTTTTGCGTTTCGTGCAGGCGCTCCTTTTTTTAGTATGATTGTATCGAAATTTCACCGCACAGAAGTATTGAAAAAACAGTATAAAAAAAGTGAAAAGAACTCCATAAGCTACCAGTCGAGCAAATTAGAGAGGTAGAGAAGAGTAGATCGACGGGCCGTCGGCGGGCGGCGGTGAGCAACGTCGGCGGCGGCGGCAGGCCACATCGGCGGCGCAGCAGCGGCGTCGATGGGAGCAGCGGCGACGCGACGTCGACGGCGAGCGCACACCCACGCGACGTCGACGGCGAGCAGCGGCGAGCAGCAGCGGCATCAACAGCTAGCAGCGGCGAGCAGCAGCGGAGCGCAGTGGCGAACGCCGGCGCCGGCGCGAGCACGTGCCCACGCGAGCACCTGCGCTTGTGCGGAACGCAGCGCCTGCGCCCACGGGGAAGCAACAGCGGTTTTAAAAAGCAAGAAGTGAAGTGTAAATTTTGACTGCCTAATTCGATGGTGAATTATCAGGAGGCGAGGGCCACACAATGGAAATTCATTACGAAGACGATACAAAACTAGTTGTATAGTACAGTACACCACTTGTTTGTATGAACCAGTTTGGTTGGGCTGCCATCTTCTCCCCAAGCACGAACCAGTTGGGTTGGGCTCCCATCTTTTCCCCAGGTAGACAAAACTAACGGCTCGTCACGGCTAATCTCGTGACACCTCCGCGGCCCAAACCTTGGCGCGCGCCGAAGGCAATGTTGTCGGGACCTGTATTTGCAATTTAGAATCTGTATTCTGCACTAATCCGGATCATGCTGGTGTACACAGTGACATCCTCGGTGGGACATCAAATTCATCCCAAAAATAACTATGAAAGGAATAATCGCTATCGACGACTGGGAACAAGCAGTTACTAGAAAATATCATAGTACAGATTTTACCATGAAACTTGCATCTAATTAATTGCCTTGAAGGCTAAACTCTTTCAGCCAATCGCAGCGAAAGAATGGAACATCTTCGATGAAGACACCCCATGTCCCCCCACAGGCAATCGACTGAGGCAGCGCAATTTAATATTCGCCTAGCTCCGACATAGAATTTCTCACCAAATGTTACTTCCTTCTCAGGAAGTTCTTGATTCTATTTGGATGAATAGGTAGCCTAGAAACAAAAGGTTTGCAAGTATGAGTTCAGTGTAAAACTTAGTGAATCACACTGAAATGATGCAATGTCTACTATTACGTGTTTGGCTAAGTACGAAGGAAATGGATAAGGGTTATTTTGCGTAAAGAACATTTAACAAAAAAAAGTAGTAAGTAAATTCAAAAGGAAGTAGGGAAAAAATTTAATAAATTGCATTTGAATTAATAACAGTTCACACACAGCCTAACAGCAGGCACATAGCAGTCAACACAAAGATCGATCACCCACCATTTACCATAAAAATAGTATGATCATATGCAGTAACCAAGCATTATACATAACCAAAAACAAGACTATTCAGATAGTTGTTATACACTATATAGAGGTTGCACAAATCTTTGCACGGCTAGCACGCAACGAGGCGAAGGCCACGACGACGCGGGTGCAGGAGAGACCGGAGGCCAACGCGGCACGAGTGCAGCGGAGGGCAGAGACCACGGCGGCGCTGGCAGACGCACGGGCGGCCCAAGACAACGGCGGTGATGACGAGTGTAGGGGAGGCGGAGGTTGCAGCGGCACCAGCGGGTGGAGGGGAGGGGCGGGCAGAGGTCACGGCGGCGCCGACAGGCAGAGGGGTGGAGCGAACCGAGGCAACGGCGGCTTGCACGCGGCTAGCACGCGGTGAGGCAGAGGCCATGGCGGTGCGGGTCTAGAGGAGGACGGAGGTCACGGTTGCACTGGTGGGTGGAAGGACAGGCCGAGGCAATGGCAGCACTGAAAAGCACATGGAGGGCCGGAGGTCGTGGCTACACCGGTGGGCGGAGGGAAGGGCGGAGGTTGCAGCGGCACCGGCAGCGCAAGGGTGGATGAAGGCCACGTCGGCACCGATGGGTGTAGAGTTGGGCCGAGGCAATGGCGGAGGCAGCCGGCAAGTGTTTTAACACACTCCACATAAGACAAAAGTATATTAATCAAAATAAATCACAAGGTTTTAGACATGCAATTTCGTATTCAATTCAATGCAAGATTAACTATCGTACTCCATGTAAGGTATGCTTGTAAGCATATGTTCTATTTCTCTCTTTTTTTAACAACAGGCAGGAGAGCTGCCTTTGTATTGATCAAAAGAGAGGAAGTACAGGGTGGGGGGAGAGAAAAGGCCCCTCCCTCCGTGGGCCAAAGGGATTAAGTTAACTAATTACAAAAGTGGCCCATGCTGCAGCCCAAAGCCGCAGCTCATCAATAAAAAAATTCAAGAAAACTGCGCTCGGCCGGTCGACCTAACGGAAGAGCCGGTTGTTGCGTTCAAGGCAGAGGTGCCAGATTATGGCAACAATGACTGAGGAGACTGCGCGAGGGTCACTCGGTCCGTTGATTATGCTGGTCCACCAATTCCAAAAGCAGTCGGTCTATATCCAGCTGGTTGGGTTGATTTGCGTGAAATTCAGCAGCACAGCTAGTCTTGACCAAAATGTAATGCTAAAAACGTACCGCAGGAAGAGATGCTCTGGAGTTTCTAGGTTGCGCCTGTAGATTGGACAGAAGTAGTCATTTGGTATCTGACGGCGAAGCAGCACGTCAGCCGTCACGATGCGCTTGTGTAGCACTTGCCAAAGGAAGAATCTGCACTTTGAAGGGGCCCAGATCTTCCACAGCCTCTTTCAAGTTGGGTTGGCAATATGGCCCTCGAACTGCAGAAGGTAGGCCGATTTGATGGAGAACTCCCCATTCGCCGTTAGATGCCAAGTTAACTGATCAGGCTCTCCCGCGGTAAGGTTCGTCTAAGCGAGGCCGAGAAGGATGGCAATCAATTCTGGGAGCGGAGTGATGTTTTGGCGCAGGTCCGCGATCCAGCTGTTGTTGGTGAGGGCCTGTAGCACCATTCTATTTTTCCTTGTAATCGCCTGGTAGAGAGATGGGGCTATGTGTCTTGGGGCGCAGCCGGACAGCCAATGATCCTCCCAGAAGGAAAGGGTGGAACCGCTCCGTAAGGTGGTGGAGGATCCGGGGCGCAGCAGGGCTAAGTCAATTGCCGCAGCATTGGCTAGGTCGCCCGGATTGATGTGGGGTCCGAAGTGCCGGCGTAACCGAAGCGCTCTTGAGAAACGTGTGAGGTCGAGCACCCCAAGCCCCCCATGGGAGGTTGGGGAGCAAACCGTGCTCCAATTTACTCTACCACCCCCTGTGGTGACGGTGCCCTTCCAAAACCAGCCCCTCCTGATGGAGTCTATCTTCTTAATGACGGTGGAGAGAGGGGTGGTGACGGATAATAAGTAAGCTGGTAGTGCAGAGAGAACCATCTTGAGCAAAGTTAGTCTGCCCCCTTTTGACATCAGCGGCCCCCGCCACCCTGCAAGCCTGGAGGAGATCTTGTCGATTAGGGGTTGAAAGTGCACGTGACGCAGGCGCTTTATGGATAGGGGGATCCCGAGGTATTTGATTGGGAAGGTTGTTCTTTCGGCTAGAAGGCCTTCGAGGATGTGGTCGAGATCGACATTGCCACATTGAATCGGCACCACCTGGCTCTTTTCTGAAATTGGTGCGCAGGCCGGTGACTTCTCTGAAAGTACGAAGGATGGAGGCCAGCACCGAGACATCCTCATTGGTAGGGTTTGTGAAGATTGTTACGTCGTCTGCAAAGAGGGAGATTCTTCTATTGTGGTTGAGCCCACTGAATGGCGCCAATGCCCCTATCTTGGTTGCTCTGTGAAGCAAGGTAACTAGCGGCTCGATGGCTAGATTAAAAGGGAGCGGGGAGAGTGAATCCCCCTAACGGAGGCCGCTGCGGTGGTGGATGGTGTCTGTGGGGCGGCTGTTGAGGAGCACTTGGGTGGATGACGAGACGAGTGAGAGGGAGATCCAGTCCCGCCATCGGACCCCGAAACCACGTTCACGAAGGTTATCGAGGAGGTATGGCCAAGACACGGAATTGAAAGCATTTTCCAAGTCTAGCTTGAAAAGGAGCGCCAGGGTCCTTGATCGGTGAAGGACCTTTGCGTTGTGCTGGACTAGGAGGAAGTTGCTTTGGATGTTCCTTTTCTTGATGAAGGCGCTCTGGCACGGGGAGATGAGCTCGCTCATGAACGGTGCAAGGCGTGAAGAGAAGATCTTGATGAAGAGCTTTCCAAAGATGTGCATTACACTGATTGGTCTGAAGTCTGAGGTTGAAGCGGGGCATTCCTTCTTGGACAGCAAAACGATGTGAGCATTGTTGAGGATCGAAAGGTCTGGTCCATCAAGGTTGAAGATGCACTGCAGGGCAAGTAGGTCATCGACAATGACATCCCAACAAGCTTTGTAGAAGTTTCAAGTGAACCCATCCGGGCCTGGGGCCTTGTCATTTGGTAGTGAGAAGACGACTTACTTGAGCTCTTCAGTGGTCAAAGCTTCTTCCAGGGAGGAGAGATCGACCAATGGCAGACCCAGATAGTCCTAGTTGAAAGAGCAGAAGAGGGTCCCGGAAGATATGGAGGCTTCCCCAAAAATGACGTTGAAATGTTGATGCAAGGCATCTGCTTTATTTTGAAACTCATTGAGAAGGCTAGACGGGCTCTGAAGGGAGTGGATGAAATTCCTGCGCCTCCTACCATTTGCTGGCAGGTGAAAGTACTTAGTGTTTGCGTCGCCGAGCTTGAGCCAAGTGAGGGGCAATTGTTACTTCCATTTAATTTTTTCGACTATTTCTCTTTTTTTAAAGCAATCATCTCTTATCTGAATGAGAAAGCAATGAAATTATAGGTCTTATTAGTTGCTCATGAAGAGCAAGATTATGTTCATCATATTGAGCAAAATATACCATCTGTTTGCTTTAGATGGCGAAGGAGATGCATGGCCCGTCGCCGCCATGCCCTGCAAAGGAGAAGGCCGGCTAGCCCCGGCTAATGCACGTATAGTTGGCCAAACGGGCGTCACGGCCCGGGCCCGCCAAGGCACGACACGACTAACACGGGCCCGGCACGGCACGAGTAAGTAATCGTGCCGTGCCGTGCCGGCCCATGGGCCGAGGTCTCGGCCCAGGCACGGCACGACTAAGCATTAATCGTGCCGTGCTGGCCCGTCAACCCGGCTAGCCCGTAGGGCCGTGCTGGCCCGTTAGCCAGATACCAAAAACACCATTCCAGATGCAGAAAAACGTGACAATTGACATACAAAACTTGACTGAAAAACTCAAATTCATATCTATTATGTACTTATGATCCCAGAAAATCTAAAAAAAACTCAACAATGTTAAGAACTCAGATCATTCAGACCTCAGAGCCTCAGATTTTCATAGGCTGCCTCATTAAAAACCTTCTAGGTAAAACTCACACCTCGTGAGGAAAACCCTAGAAGGAAAAAAGAGTACAGCCGCCCAGCTCAGTTCATAAGTTCAGCAG
Source organism: Raddia distichophylla (assembly GCA_005191435.1). Lineage (NCBI taxonomy): Eukaryota > Viridiplantae > Streptophyta > Magnoliopsida > Poales > Poaceae > Raddia > Raddia distichophylla. The sequence continues at coordinate 112,863 of SPJY01033544.1, read as the reverse complement.
TTCACCAAATCAACACACTACCACATGTCCATAGTTAACCACTTAAGTTACAGACCAGAATAGCAGTTCACCAGATCATGCAAATATAACTATTAGTCTATTACACGGTGACAGAGGCTGATGGATCCTCTTCATCAAGGTATAAGTTCAGAAAAGCCTCCTCCAGTTCTTGGCTCTCGACGTTGTGCTGTGCACGGGCATCACCTTGCTCCAGTCCTTCAAGCAGCACAGCATCTCCACCATGTCAGTGGCCAGACGACGTCGCCTATCCTCGATGATCCTGCCAGTAAGACTAAAGGTAGACTCCGAAGTGATGGTTGAAACAGGAACAGTCATAACATCTTTAGCCAATATAGAAAGAACAGGATATGAGAGCTTGTGTTCATGCCACCAAGCCAAGATGTTGAAATCATCATCAT
>SPJY01033544.1:39330-105182 GCA_005191435.1 Raddia distichophylla | reverse complement strand
ACAGCAGAAACACGCTCAGCAATATTAACTCCAGAGTGAGAGACATCAATAAGCCGTAAAGCAATTACCCTTTTTTCTAATTGCCACTCAGAATTGACATAGTGAACAACAACGCTAAGGTAATCTTCCTTAGCATTACCAGACCATATATCAGAAGTAATAGCAACAGAAGTAACAGACTTCAAGCAATCAACCAGTTTAGCACGACAATCAGTGAAATACTTAGTCAAGTCCCTAGTGGTGGTTTGCCTTGAGACAGAAGCAAAACGAGGATTGTGGGCACGCTTGATATACTCCTCAAATGCAGGAGATTCTCCAAAACAGAGAGGCAAATCCTCTCGAGCTATCAATCTACACAATTCAGTACGAGCAACTAGGGGACTGTACTCCCAAGGACTGAAAGAACCATCAGGGTTCAACTTAAGCAACGACTGAGCCAAAGCAGTACCAGATTGTTTACCCTTGCATCTATCGTGGTGACGAATCAAGTGTCCAGTGCCACCACTAGAGATAGCAGTCAAGATTTTTTTGCAGTAATTACACTTAGCAGCATACCTTACTTTCTTACCGTTCTGCATCTTGGTCAACTCCTCGAAATCCTCCCACACATCAGAGGTGGACTTACGGGTTCTACTCCTCTTACGGACGGAACTGGCCGGAGTACTGGAACCCGTGGCCGTGGCCGTGCCCGTGGCCGGAGTACTGGAACCCGTGGCAGCGCCCTCGGGCTCGGGCTCGCCGTCCAAGTTCACAGGAGCAACGCTGCTACCGAACAAAGCTTGGCGCTCCTCGTCTTGCTCATCGTGCCCTTGAAGCTGCATGTCGTGGTCGATGGAGGTCGGGTCTAGCACCATCGCCGACGTCTCCGGTCACTCAACGGCGCCGCACCACCGCCTTACAGACAGATCAGAGAGAGAGATGGTCAGATCTGAGAAGAACACAAAGCCAATCTAAGATCTGACAAAGAGATGGCCAGATCTGAGAAAATAAACATGAAAAGATCAAAAAAAAACTTACCTAGCGGCTGCGCCGGAGCCCAGAGACGCGGAGAGGCAAGATCTAGACCCTAGTCTCACACCAACTCGATCCAGATCCAGATTCAAGGACACGACGGCGAGCGACAGGAGGCCAGCTACTCCGGCGAGCGGGGGAGGAGGAGGAGTGAAGGAGGAGGTGGAGGAGCTCCGGGCCTCCGGCGAGCGGCGGCGCTCCGCCACCGCGGTGTGGACGCGCGGTTTCGAGAGAGAGAGAGAGAGAGAGAGAGAGAGAGAGAGAGAGAGGAAACGAAGAGACCGTGAGACCAAGAGTCCGAGACTGCGACTCTGCAAGACAGCGAGAGAGAGTTAGGGTTACAAATTGGGGGGCCGGGGGGGCGGCGGCGGCGAGGTCGCTTTTATATGGGGCGCGGCGCGGGGGAGGGGTGTAGCGCAGGCGCGCAGCAGGCCAGGCCGCAAGGCCCAGGCCTAGGTTGGCGGGGGGTGTGGCCTCCTCTCCCACATAAACGGGCCTCAACGGGCCGTCTCTAACATGGGCCGTGCCGTGCCGGCCCACTGGCCGGGACGCCGGCCCAGGCACGGCACGGCGCTGCAGGCCGTGCCGGCACGGCTCGTGTTAGATCGTGCCGTGCCGGGCAAAACAGCGGGCTCACGGGCCGGCCCATCAGGCCCAGCCCATCTGGACATCTATAGACACGCGGCCTAGCCGATTTCGGCCTTGGCGCAAGCCGGTGCCGTCCCTCTTTGCAGAGCTGAAGAGTGCGAGACGCAGCCCCGGCATGGCGCTTCTCCGGCGGCCTTGGCGCAATCTGACGCTTCTCCGGCGGCCGGCGGCATCGCCTCGCTTGCCATGGATGGCGCCGCACTGAAGGTCACCGGATTCATTCCACTGCCGGTAATGCTTGAGCCATGTGTGAATGTCTCCATGATACTGTTGATTTCAACCTTCAATCGAAGAAGGCAACCATTGCGTTCCTCGATAGGAATTTCTTCCCATCAACCATGGGAGAGAAAACATTGCAGTTTGGTTGGGTACACATCACAACGGTGCATGCATGATTTTCGGCAATCTTCTAATTGCATTTTATTATCATGAAATTACTTGCATGATTAATCCTTGCAAAAGGATTTTGCCTCCCACAGGAATAGATAGATATTAATTGTGCCAGAGAGACGTTCACTGTCCAAATTTGACGAACAGTATGTCCTTATTCTAGTCGATTCTCTCCGTGATTAGTACCAATTACTGTAATTAGTTAAGCAATTAAAGGATTAACCTCTCGATTTTAGTGACTCATTTATCGTCAGGAATCAGTGCCATATTTAATTACTAGCCAGTGCTGGTTTAAGCATGATGCCTTATTCAGACTTACAAGTCTCGTTGATGACAGTTAGCAAGACCACACAGGCCATGCCTTGATTTTAGGCGGTTATATCGCTGCACTTCAATTTTCTAATTGCAATTTTTCAATCATGCAATCACTTGCCTACTCACAAGCAGTTTTTCATGATCCATGCCATCTATTTTTCAAAGACTTTACAAATCTAAGTCTCTGATTGTTCTTCTATTTGCAGATTAAACAATCTAATTATTTAATTTAAAAAATGGATCGAATCCAGCATACCAATCTAGTGAAGATAAGTGTGTAACAGATATGTTCTTGTCTTCAGACTTTGCCACTTCAAAATTCTACCACGAGCAAGGTTGAAATCCAAGGCTTGTTGCTGTCCAATGTGATGAACAACACGTGCATCCCTCTCCATCTTCTCTGTCAATCTAGTGAAGATTAGAACAACAATTACACAAATTGATGGAAAATCTACTAGAACAGTGCTGATGACGTGTTGAATATCAATTATTCTTGAATATAAATTAGTAGGAAATTGGCATCAAACACAATAAAAGAGAAACTAGAGAGACGGTAGAAGTAATCCTTCATTTATCAAGGAATGAGTTTACAAGAGGGGGTGATCCCCTTTATATAGAGACTATAATTAACCGTCAAAAGTGGATAAGGCCGAGGGCCTTGTCATACACACAACATTAGTAACCACTCATGGTGGTTATTGTCCTACACACAAGTGCCCATTTATTAATTAATTTAATAAATATCGTAACAAGTATGAACATGTTGTAGAGTTTACAAGACATTATTTTCTTAGAACAATAGAATTTGCATTAATCATTCACCAAAGGTTACAATCATTGGAGAAATTACTATACAATGCAACACAAACTATTCATCACAGCTGTACTTATTCCTTCTGCTCACGCACGGGAGTCATATCTCGACGATGATTGGGCTTGGGACCCTATGGTTGGCTGACTCCCCAACCAAGAATCCTTCTACAACGTCCAACTCGTCTTGGTAGTCGGCGGACATGAGCTTCTCCCGGGCTGCGAGAAGCGCAGCCTGTCGCGCGAGACATTCACCCACACCGTACCGTCGATCATGTGTTGGCAATCCGCACGGCAAAATAACGGAGTAGATCGAAAACACAAACAGATTGAGACACAAAATTAAATGCGCAAAGCCCCTTCAAAGCGAAGGGGAGAAAACCACGGGCGTCGACCAACGAAACTTCACTGTATCGAGAGAGTTTTGCTTTACTATATCGGGAGAGTTTACAAAACGCCAGAGAGAACAACTCTTTCATCAACCATCTCGGCGGATACAAGATATATTAGGCAATAACGATCCATACCGTGGGGGCCTTCGCCCCCCCCCCCTGACCCTAGGTGTCCCTGGTCGGCGGGGTGACCTTGCTTGATGGGCCCCGTTGTTGCCGAGGATATCGGCCATGGTCACTATGGCCGATTTGATGGCCGTCTGCGACCATTCTGGGTGCACGCTCTTGAGAACGCCGTTGATGTGCGGCGTTGCCATCGGCGTTCCCAAACTGAATTTGAAACCCGAAGTTGCAGTCATGGCGGCGAGCATGTTGAAGTCCGAAGCCAAGATGTCGGGCTTCGCAGTTCACAATGTACGGGTTGTTGAGGCTCGGACCGCGGTTGGAGATGGAGGCGATGATGGGCGACCCATCGACGCTGAGCCGCGTGCCCTCGAAGGACACTTGCGCTGTGGAATCCGAATATAGGCAGTAGTCCTTTAGCTTGCTGCTAATGGCAGCAGGCACCTGCTCGATTGAGGCCCCGTAATCCCTCAAGCTAAAGGACCAGCCAGATATCTCCCGACCGACTAACACGGCTTGTGTCGTGCCATTGTCGTAGAGGATTTTGATGATGAGGGTCTGGACGTCACAACCAACTAAGGTAGGGGCATCATTGCATATCACAACGTGGTGTGGCCCCTCACGTTTTCAGCGCTCACGTTCATGCACAGGTTACCCTCGCCGGGTTAGTGGAGGGGATGGTAAGCGGTCGAGTTCACCCCTGCACCTGTACCTCTGTTTCGACCATGTCGCCCGTCTCCAGAACAAGGTCGGCGGCAAGCCTTCAGTCAACCGACCCGGCGCCCACTGTGAGCTGCCACGGTGCGTCTTGTTGATAGACGACCGGTTGGGGCCTGCGTTTCTAGCAGAAGCGACGACGACACCCTTGGCCACCTCGTGGAAGTTGGAACACGTCGATGGCCACAGCGTACTTGTCGAATGGTACGGCCGCTTTATTGCTGAGGGAGATGAGATGGAGGGCAACTCAACCCCATCGCCTCAATTATGGCCGAACTGGAGCATTATCCATGTTTGCGGGATTTGTACATGGCCATGTGCATGCTGGGGGAGATCCGGCGGTCGTCCCAGCGGCCTTTCCGTGGGACGACGAGGCATTGGCGACAAAATTGCTAGCCGCCATCGACGACATGTGCGTGTTGTGGCTTGTTTCATCAGGGGAGTAGTCTACGAAGTACATAGCGCAAACAATCTTGTTGTTGCAGCGTACGCCCTTGCCCGTGCACGCACGTGTCGTTCCACCTGACCCAGGGGCAATAAACGATTAAAATATTTGATAAAATTCTCTATGCTTCAAAATAAAATAACATCTATTAATTTGCAACAATATAAAAAATTAATTAAAATAAAATTTGTTCTATGCATACAAACCACACAGAAAAGACTTATCTTAAATCAATAACTCCATTCAGGCTGATCTTCACTTCTAGTTCCTTTTCAGAAGAGATTAACAAATAATGTTAAAAAACTTTCTTCCATCTTGTTTAAAAACATGTCTCGACAAACTTTTACTTGACCGGAAAATATTAAACCTAGTTTCAGAGGCACAACTTTAGTAAAGCCAAAGTGGGCCATGGCCATCCTAAAATAGTCTTTAAGCAACCAATATTATGAAATATCAAATTAGTACATTTCCTCCGTAGCCCCCTAGTCTAACCCAACCGATATTTTTTGAGCAAGAGGCAGAAGATTTGCCTTTGTATTAGAAAGCCAGTCTAACTAATTACAAAGGGGGCGCCCGCAGCCTCCCAAAGGCGCAAGTCATCTAGAAGCAGATTAAAGAAAACAGCGGTAGGTCTGTCGGCCTGGTGGAAAATGTTGTTGTTGCGTTCGAGCCCAATCTGTCAGATGGTGGCGGAGGTGATTGAGAGCACCCCTGCAGAAGCACCGCCCTGAAGGATGTCGTTGGACCACCATGCATTGAAGCAGTCGGTGTTTGCCCATTCGGTGGGGTTGAGGGGTTGGACGTTAAGCAAAGACGCCAGTCGGACCCAGATGAAGCAACTGAAGGTGCATTGGAGACAAAGGTGTTCGGGAGTCTCCATATTGCGCCTGCAGAGAGGGCAGAAGTATTCATTCGGGAGCTGCCGGCGTAGCAGGGCGTCAGCTATGAAGACTCGTCTATGCAAGGGCATCCAAAGCAAGAATTTGCACTTGGAAGGGGCCCATAGCTTCCATACCCTCCTGAAGTCCAGTTTGTACATGCGCCCTGTGAATTGGACCAGGTATGCCGACTTGACTGAGAACTGGCCGTCTGAAGTGAAGAGCCAGGGAAAAAGGTCCGGTTCCTCCGGCGTTAGTTGAACCTGAGTTATCTTGCGGAGGAGCGTGGCCAGCTTCGGGATCAGCTAGGGGTGAGATTGCGCCGCAGGTCTGAGATCCAGGTGTGATTCGAGAGTGCCTCGTGAACTGATCTATTCCTCCTTGCCGAGGCCCGAAAAAGACCCGACACAATGTGCCATGGGGCAGCTCCATCCAGCCAATGGTCGTCCTAGAAAGAGGTAGAGGTGCCGTTGCGAAGGATGACTTTGCTTACAACCCAGAGGAGGCTGTCGTCGAGATCTAAGGTGGCGGAGTGCTGGGGAGCCTAGGCGGGGCTAGGGGACTGTCTGCTGAGCCAAAGCCAACGCAGCCTGAGGGCCCTAGAGAAGCAAGAGAGGTCAAGCACCCCAAGACCCCCCAACGCGGGCAGTGAGCAAACTGTGTTCCAGTTAACATGGCCGGCGCTGCATGGGGCACCATTGCCCCTCCAAAGCCAGCTTCTGCGGAGGGAGTCAATCTTCCGGACGACCGAATTAGGTAATATGAGGACGGACATGACGAAGGTTGGCAGAGCCGACAGAACAGCCTTAAGCCGGGTGAGACGCCCCCCTTTGGACATGAGGGGACCTCGCCAACCCGCCAGCCTAGAGGCGACCTTGTTGATAAGGTTTGGAAGTGGACGTGCCGGAGGCGCCTGACAGAGAGCGGCATCCCGAGGTATTTAATGGGGAACTTGGTTTGAGCTGCTGGTAGGTCTTGGAGGACGTGGTCGAGGTCGAGCCCATCGCAATTGATAGGGACGACCTGGCTCTTAGAGAAGTTGGCTCGAAGGCCAATGATGTTGCCGAATTCCCGCAGAATGACAGCCAGAGTGGAGACGTCGTCTTTGGAGGGCAGGAGGAAGATTTCTTCATCGTCAACAAACAGGGAGATTTGGGTGTTTTGGTTTGGGCCGCCAAGCCTGGAGACGGTTTCTTATTCAACCGCCATGTTTAGTAGAGGGACGAGGGGCTTAATTGTGAGGTTGAAGAGGTAGGGGGAAGCGAGTCCCCTTGGCAAAGCCCACGGCGGTGGAAGATGGTGTCGGTGGGGTGGTTGTTGAGGAGAACCCTGGATGAGGTGGACGCAAGAGATAGCAAAATCCAGTTTCTCCAGTGCGCACTGAACCCACAAGCACGGAGATTTTCCAGAAAGTATGGCCAAGACACGGAGTCGAAGGCTTTTTCCAAGTCCAGCTTGAAAAGAAACGCGGGGGTCCTTGACCTGTGAAGAGCCTTTGCTCCGCTTTGAACCAGGAGGAAGTTGTCATGGATGTGCCTTTTCTTGATGAATGCGTTTTGGCATGGGGGGATTAGGTCGTCCATGAAGGGTGCGAGGCGGGAAGCGAGGATTTTGGTGAAGAGTTTGCCCAGGCTGTGGATTAGGCTGATCGGGCGGAAGTCTGAAGCGGAGAGGGGATTTTCCTTTTTGGGTAAAAGGACGATGTGGGCGTTGTTGAGGTCATCCAGTCTGGGGGCATTCAAGTTGAAGATACACTGGAGCGCAGCAAATAGGTATTCCGAGATGAAGTCCCAGTAGACCTTATAGAAGTTCTAGGAGAAGCCATCTGGCCCAAGGGCTTTGTCATTGGGTAGTGAGAAGAGGACGTGCTTGAGCTTTTCCATGGAAAGGGGGCCTCCAAGGAGGATAGATCGACTGTTGGCTGCCCCAGGAATTCCCAATTGAAGGAGTGGTTGGAATGCGGGTTGGAGTAATAGGACGCGTTGCCGAAGATGCCGCTAAAGTGGCGGTGTAGGGCATCTGTCTTGTCCTGAAATTCAGTGTGAAGGTTGCCACCGCTCTGGAGGGGGTGGATGAGGTTTCGACGGCATCGCCCATTGGCTCTAAGGTGGAAGTATTTGTTGTTGGCATCTCCAAGATTGAGCCACGTGAGGCGTGAGCACTGTTTCCATTTCATCATTTCGATGGAGCTTAGGCCGAGAATGCGAAGCATGAGAGATCTCCGGAGAGCCAGTTCGTCGCCAGAGAGAACCTGTGCCTCCATGGCTAAGTCTAGTAGTCGGATGGTCTCAGTGGCTAGGGCGAGCTGGAGTTTGATGTCGCCGATATGCATGCAACTCTAGGAAGACAATGCAGAGGCGGTCCTGGATAGCTTCTGTTTGAAACGCAGCAACGGGTGGGTTGGCAAGCCCGAGGGGGACTCGCACTAGGCAAGCTGAGCGACCTGAAGGAAGCCGTCGATTGAGGGCCAAAAGTTTTTGAATCAGAACCGCCATGGTGGACGAGGGAGCCTCTCGGCGGTGAGCAGAAGGGGACAGTGGTCTGAGGCGGAGGAAGACAGCAGAATGAGGGAACACGACGGGAAGAAAAGTTCCCAGTCCGCATTAGCGAAGGCCCGATCGAGGCGCAACATGGTTGGGTTGGCTTGATTGTTGCTCCAAGTGAAATGCCCGCCAGAGAGGTGGATTTCACGGAGGCGGCAGGCGTCGAGAGAGGCGCGGAAGCGACTCATGGTTCGCCGGTTAAGGTTTTAGTTGCTTTTGTCGGAGGCCTTGTAGATCATGTTGAAGTCACCAAGGATGAGCCAAGGCCCGGAAAAATGCGAGGAGATAAACTGCATCTCTTGGAGGAACAGAAGCCTTTTCGGCGTCATCTGTTGGCCCATAGACATTTGAGATGGTCCAGCTTGGCTAACCGTCTGTGGGCGAAACGCGGGCAAAGACGGAGTGACAAAGCAGCACGGGGTCTGAGAGCTGAAATCGCGACTCGTCCCATAAGAGGAGCAGACCACCCCTAGTACCAGAGGCAGGGTTGTTGAGGACACCCTAGAGCCGGTGCCCACAGACCTCCAAGAGGAGTTGGGGGTAGGGTCCGAGAGCTTGGACTCCTGAATGACGAGGATGGAGGGGTTCTGATAGCGCACGAGGGAGGCGACGACGTCGCGTTTTGCCCCAGAGTTGAGGCCGCGGACATTCCAGCTGAGAATCCTCATTGGGAATACCAAGCGATCACGCTAGAGTCGGCTTGGTTGCCTTGACCGTTGATGTCGGGTACTTCGGTTTTTTTGGGTTTTGAGAAGGATGAACCGAACCGCATAAACCGAATAGTATAGAAACAAAAACCGACTAATAACCCAAAAACTGAACAACATGACAATTTCGGTTCGATTTTTCGGGTTTCATTTTTTTGCTCATCCCTAATAGTACGGAAAAAATAAACAAAAAGGACTTGACTAGAACTTAAAACACTAAGATGTCCTTACTCTCTTATGTCTTTAAGCTTGATGTTGTACCACCAAGGTAAATACTCAAAATTCTCTTCTGTCTTTAAGCTTGATGCCGTACCACCAAGGTAAATACTCATAATTTTAAACATTAATGCTCATAAGTAAGTCCAATCAAGTCTTCTTTACATCATCATCACCAAAACCCCTTAATAATATGTTGTCAAAAATTGAGTGACCTAAATGCTATAGATGGCGGTGAAAAGTTATTGCCAAAGACGTCGGACGCGTCATCTCGTATGTTAAATTCCATTTTGAAAACTAATTTCTCACGACGTTTTTCTTCTACACGGGACCGCATAACCTTGCACTTGTGAGCTGCACCACTCTCTTTTATATATAGAATAAGCATGGTTCGGCGGCTTAGTCTAGTCCCGCTCCGGATCATGTGACGAAACAAATTATGTGGATCATTGGGCCGATCTAAAATCATTTTTGTGGGTTTAAGACGGTACCATATTTGATGGGTCGAACCATTTTGTTTAAAAAATTAATAAACTGCAGACCCAATACTCCAGTTGGCTATCGCGAGTGGCGGATCTAAATTTTTTTTTAAAGCCTGAGCAACATGATAAATATAACTTAAAAAAATCAAATGATTTAACTTAGTTAACATATTGTTAATAATATTATTAATAATATATTTTGACTTCATCATTTATCACTCATATAGGCACTACAGGAGACTTTTAATAATATAGATAAATGCATTAATATTCTATTATTTATTAAAAACTTTCCTATTTTTTAAATGACCCATTACAAAAATCTCTAAATTGTTTCCTTATCAGCCTAAGAGTGAGGTGGGCATAATGGTGACATAGGAGATTGGATAATAAAATGTAATGGTGATGGAGGAGATTTGATAATACAATAGGCCTTTATTTATATTCTTATTATACAGTTGTGTTCTTGCCATATGGCACAATCCAAACCATATAAACTAAATCTAGAATCATCTATAAAAACTATATTTTTAGTTTTGCAAAAATATCTTTAACATAAGCATAGTTGCATTTTATCTTATTTCTATCCTTTTTTTTACTTATTGATCAAAGATAAGACAACACAATAAATATTTAGTTTCTATATATTTATATATTTCATAGGGTAAACTGCATCAATGCCATTATAAAATTTTCATTATAAAATTATCACTTTTAAAAAATTCCACTCTTTTGTCTATGACAAATGGGACCACAGCACACATGTCATTGTCGCATGGGGTGTCATTTTGCGAATTAACGACTTTATAATGGCATGTATGTGATTTTTCTATTTCATATAATGCATTTCTACCTCTAGTTTTTGGAATAAATAGTGATTAGTTTTTGTGGAATAAATAGTTATTATTATTTTCGAATAAATACTTTATAATAGTTCATTGGTCCAAATGATTTTTTGTAATAAAAATTAATTTATTTGTTTTTATAAAATGCTAGAAAGCAAAATAGGTTAGTTTAAATAAAAATTGGACCGTCCACAAAAATTTCAAAAAAAATACATTGAAACATAAAGGGCACAAGAAAAAATTATCAATCTTTAATGTATATTTTGGATATCTAAAATATTTTGAAAGTTCCAATGTTTAGATAATTTAACAATTTGACTTCTTAAAATCACAAGGAAAATTTAAAATATATATATGAAGGCAGTATAATCATAAAATAAATATTTTTGAAAACTTTAAGTCTATTTTACTCATGTGGTTATTCAAACAATTAAATAAATCCATATTAGTAAAGAAATAGGTTTTAAGAAAACATTATAATTAAGAGTAAATGATCAGATACTTTTTTTTGTAAAAATAAATCTTATTAGTCTAATTCCTTGATGGTCATAGTGATGCTGACCAAGGTTTAGAAAATTGAAGCAAATCCTTTATTGAAAATTAGGACATTTATGGGGAAAAAAATCAAAGAAACATTTTCTTAAATTTTTTTCAAAGTCCAAAACTTTGGGATATCATAAAGATGGACGGGCATAATTCAGTTCTCCAGAACCCAGAAGAGGAAACAGGCTCCCTGACTAAAAACTTTGTTACAAGCAATTTTTTTATGAGAAAATTCTGAAAATAAATTTAAGGGCATGAATACCCATACAATTGATAACCAAGGATATAAAAAATTGTTCAGCTAACCATGGTTTTGGAGCGATAAACCGTTTGACCTAAACTGGTCAAGCAATTAGCGCACTGGTTTTCATGGTTCGACGTAAAACCACTAGGAAATTTATTAATTAAATTTTAATTTGTACACACTTTGTGGCGCCCCCTAAGGGCACGGGTTTGTACCAGCGTTTTTTCGTATGTCACATAGGATTGAAAGCTGACGTGGAACATAATTAATAAGGAGATAGAAAGAGATGGTTTGTTTTTTAAGAAACCATTTCTACGCTCATCTCAAAGTTCTAAAATTAATGCACAGAGAGAAGGTAGCTTTGGAGAAAGGAAAAAATATGATGATGGAAACAATGTTAAAATACAATGCAATGAAACCACCGTTTCTTCTTAGTTTTTAAGTGACATGTCACCTATAGAAATGATGTTTAGAAACCTTGTATTGGAACAGCTCTAACGATTACCCGGGACCTGGTAGAGCAACGAGTGAGCACACGAGAAAGGACCACTTAGGAGGACATAATTCTAGATCTGGATTTAGGTGTATGTTCGCTAAAAATAATTCTTTGACCTTTTCACATGCGGCTGCTCCCCTTTATATTTGCAGGCCTGGTTTCTAATCTATATCGGACCAAATATCCTCACAAAAGTAAAGCCCTAAGTGCACTATGGTACTCTTACCAGTGAATGACCTTGCTGCCCTCGCTTTTCCCTTTTTTGGGGGGCACATGAGTCATTTGTCATCACATTGTGAGGGAAAGGATCAAACTACCCTCCCACCATTATACTAGAGTATAGTTACAAGGGGGAATTTACACATTATAGGCGGTTACGGCCTATCCCTAGAGGAAGCATCCAATGATACATATCCTCACACACGGTGGGCTTTTATGGTACGACCGGTCTCACATCATGATTTTTGGAATCATCTTTGTCTTGCTTTGCCTCAACAGGAATGAGCAATACAAGTACAACCAGCGGTCTTTGCTTCACTTTGTTCCTGCTTCAGGAGGCAATTACCCCGCTCCATCACTTCACACTATGTTGTAAGGGGTGGTATTGATATATTAACAATGTTCGGGATGTATTTCTACGGGGCACACAATACAATACATATAGCTGATGGATCTTTTATATCTTAGCCATCGATTTATACAACATATTGAGGAGACAAGGAAGAGTGCCAGGGATATTAATACGTGTGATACCGGGGATCACGTGTGCGATAATAACGTGCGTGCAAGGATCCTTTATAATTTAACACTCCCCCACATCCAGACTGGTGGAGACACGAACGCTTTGATTGGACTCAGAACCTAACACTCCCTGGCAATCGTTATTAGAGTTACATATGTTCAGGCTGGAGTGAAACTTAGTACTGACCAAGAAAGGCAGATCCTTGTTGAAGATATCAGTATACTGTTAGGTTGTCGGAACATGGAGAACGTTCCCTTGCCCAAGAGCGACACGTCATGAGCAAAGTGCAAGCCGATCTCAACGTTTTAGTACACCGGTGTTGCACAAGGTTGGTGGAGAGTTAGACGGTGCTAATGTTGTGGCAGTAAACAATGGTGGCTTGACGGAGAGGACTGTGAAGCTTCTGAAGAAGTTGGCACATCAGGCCTCAGTGACTGCATTAGCGATGGTGTGATAATCTGCTTCAACACTGGACCGGGACACGGTACGCTGGCGCTTGGAGATCAGGTTATCACTGAGGAACGCACCATAACCAAAGGTGGCCTTGGGGGTGTCAAGACAACCAACCCAGTTAGTGTCTTAGTACATGTGCAGGTCAAAAGTCGTGGTGTGATGCAAGAATAGGCCAAGCTCAAGGGTTCTCTGAAGATAGCAAAGAATACGCTTCAACGTAGTGAAGTGTGGTTTCGTGGGGTTTTGCATGAAGAGACAGACCTGATAATAGAATAAATAATATCTAGATGAGTGAAGGTCAGGTACTGGAAGCTTATGTTGGGTTGCGGTAGAGGATTGCATCAGACTAAAAAATCCATCAGCAGAGAGCTTGAACTAGGTATCAAAAGGAGTGGTGCAAGGCCTGAAGTTATTCATACCGGCACGGTCCAAGGTGATCAAAAGCGAACCTGCATCCGATACCATGACAAACGAACAATGTTTGAGATGTATTGGTATAAGGAACATGGTACAATGCATATAGCCAGTGAACCTTTCATATCTCAGCCATCAATCTATAAAACATATCAAGGAGATTAGAAAGAACGCTAGCAACATTAAAACGGCGCGTGCATGGCACGTCTATAGTCTTATTGGCATATTCTCTAGACAATAAATCTTACTAAAACTTTTAGCCTATTCGTAGAATTTTAGGTTTTTCAAACTTAAAAGCACCGAAGTTTTTCAATAGATAACCAGTGAAACTTCGACGAAATTATTTCCTATTTTGGGTAAAGTTTTTTAGGGTCTATTAACAATAGATAACCTGTGAAATTTCAACGAAATTATTTTGGGTAAAATTTTTCTTTGTCATCAATAGTCATTTAGAGTCATACGTGTAATTGCTTAGTCGTTACTGAAGGGATCTCAGGCCAAGAGGGGGTGAATCGGCTTTTTCAATTTTTTAATTAATTACTACTTTGATTGCGCTAGTGGTTAGTCAAATTAGTGACCCAAGTAATCGGTTGAGCCTATGATGTTAGTTAGCGGAAGCGAATACGAGCGAAGTTCTAACTAGGTAGTTGATCAAACACAAGATATGCGTGAAAGTAAAGGTGCAGATATGTAAAGGGATGGAGACAAGAGACAACCGTGTGTTTCCCGATGTTCGGAGCAAGCTCGTACTCACTGTTAGGCAAGCTTTCACAAGTGAAAGCCAAGGTCTCTCTCGACCTTTTTGCCCGATCCACTAGTGGAAGCTCTTCACCAACGAATGGTGGGCGAACTCCAAACCCGTACAAGCGGCGAGCTCTTCCCACAGGAGGAAAGACCTCACACACCACATCGGCACCACCGAAGGGTCACCGACCTTCTCACACCTCCGAAGGGCCACAAGAAGGATTTCTTCACCGGCACCGCCGAAGGATCACCGACCGGCCTTGCACCACCGAAGGGTCACAAAGGGCGGATTTTCTTCACAGGCACCGCCGAAGGGTCACCGACCGGCCTCGCACCACCGAAGGGTCACAAGGGCGGATTTTTCTCCAAGCAATGCACCCCACACAAGGAGGTGGCCTCCGGTTCAACCGAAGGGCTTCATTGGTGTCGTAGATTGAGTTGTTGTAGACGAAGGTTTGGCGTCGATCTCCTTCCGAAGTAGAGTCCCAAAGAGCACAAGATCGGAGACCAAACACCTCAGCACACCTCTCACAACTATGGAGACCCTAGACCAAAGGCTCCATGGGAGAGGCACACACCTTGGGGATGGATGGAGAGGAGGTAGGGGGTTGCTCTCCTTATTCTTCCTCTCTTATTCTTCTCTCTCTCACTCCTCCTTCTCTCAAGCACTCATGGAGACCCCTAGGAAGAGGAGCACCATGGGAGAGCTCTCTCTCACTTGGGTTGGGTAGCTAGGGTTGCAAATGAGTCTCTCAAACCTCCCCCTCGACCATGAAAGCCCTTATATACTCCCCACTTCGAAACCCTAGGAAAATAGATCTCAGATCCAGATTCAAGCCTTAGGCCGGACAACACCTCGGACAACTCTCGGACAGTCCAGACGAAGGTAAGCGCTTCCTGTAAGAAATGAAATTCGAGACAGGAAGGACACAACATGGGCCGGACAGTCCGGACGAAGGCAAGCGCTTCCTGGAACAAAGAGCTGGCAAGCCAAGGAGGACACAACTTGGGCCGGACAGTCCGGCCTCCAAGGTCGGACAGTCCGGCCTATGGCATCAGTTCAACAGCGTCCCTAGGCCCCCAGGCTGCCTACTGCTAGCTGAAAGCTTCCCGAATTTATATGATTTTTTTGTTACTCAAATGAAAAACTTGTCAACATGAAAAATATGTGTCTCTAAATTCTCTACAACTTTTATGTTTTGATATTTCTAATCCGAGCATGGGAAGGCTCTCAAAAATATAAAATACCACAGATCTGCCACGGTGGCCGAGACCGGGCCACTTCGACCAGACTGTTTGGGCCCGTTGGCCGGACTGTCCGGGCCCAGTTGCCCTGTCTCGGCTAGCAGCCCACAAAAACCTCTATTTCTACTGCATTGCCTGGACAAAGATATTTTTGAAGATTTAGAACTATTTGGCGCCAAACTTAAGCTCAACGGGCGGGAAGGTTCGCAGGCTTAGACGGGAAGTTTCACGCACACAAAGGATTTCGGTTTTTGGATGACTTAGTGGCTACGAAACCCCGGACAACTGGCTCTCGGAACCCTCTCGAACCGGGACAGGTGTACCCGATCGAAACCCTCGCGAATCTCACCAACCGACAACCTAGGAGGAACCTTCTCGGTCCACTCAGAGATGAAGACTCAGAATCATGTGCTCAGTGGGACCCTGCAACCAGAGAGACGATGGACACAAGCCTGTAGGACCTACTCTACACGCGCACAAGGAAAATAGAAGAACTAGAAAACATGTGTCCTTAGCCTTGATGTGGTGTGCTTTAGGTACAGTTGGCATCAATTGCCAAAGTAAATCAAGCCCTTAGGAGCTTGAGCTTTCAGTTACTCTTTTCTATACTATCACAATTGCCAATTCATTGCCTTATATGCCACCGATGAAAACTTCTCTTTAATTTTGAGCTTTGTAAACAAATAAAAAAAATCACAATATTAGCATCTATGCAATACTTTGTAATCTATATTTTTTTTGGTATTTTTAAATTGTTTGATGTTAAAATTACGTATAAAATTTTTTAGACATGAAATATTTATCTTAAAAATACATCTCCATTTTTTTGTTTGATAACTTTGACTTTTGGACGTGCCTTTGACCATTCGTCTTATTCAAAAAATTTAGTGCAAATTTGAAAAAAATATATAAGTTATGCTTAAAGTAATTTTAATTATAAAACAAATCACAACAAAATAAATTATATTTACATAGTTTTTTAAATAAGATGAATGGTTAAAGGCTTGTACAAAAGTCAAAAGCGTCAAACAAAAAAAAGAAGGTGAACAAAAAAAAAAAGCTATATATTCAGATTTTTATCCTTAATAACTATGTATTTTTTATGAATTTTTGAAATGTTTACGTAGCTTAAACAAAAAAGATAAGTTTTTGTCGGTACACTTGTCAAATGTCATTAAATAGAGAAATGATTAAATAATGGCATGTTAGATATATGCCTCTATGATGGCACATTGGATTTTTTTTTCAATTATTTTTGAGGTGCGCGACGCAGGCCGGGCGAGCGGCAGCCTGATCACGCGTGGGGCAGGCGTGCAGCGACCAAGCCACCAGAAAACGCCGGGTCGTCAACGCTAGTGAGAGGGAGGAATTGACAGAAATATTAGCACTTCCAGGTATGCATTAATTCAGAGATAGAACATCAAACAGATTTGATAAATAAACAACTGCAAACTAGAGCGTATCGTAGATACACATGCACCAAGAGCGCACATATATCTCTCTGATATGCTCGCAAGTACAGCGACGAGACATACGTACGATGTATCCTGGCCTCTGGACTGGACGCGCTGGTGTTGACGTTGCCACTGTCGTGTTGTTGACGTCGATCGGGTTGGTGCCGTTGTCGTCGGTGACACGCGCCGGTGAAGTAATTGTCGTGGATCAGGTCGAAGGAGCGTGCGGCGAAGGGGAGCAGTTGGGCAGATGCGCTTCCCAAAAATCTTATTTGCCGTCTCCCGGTGCAGGAGCGATAGGACGGCGCGGTTTCAGAGACCTGCTCTCCCATTCGACGGTGCACGTTGGCGCACGGGACAGAGAAACTTGGTCGCGACGGCGCAACAGATAGGAGTGGTAAAACCTAGTGTTTGTATCTCGTGCTGTATCCAGCTCCTGGAGGCAGCGACAGTTTATATAGGGAGAAACGCGTGGGCCGGCGGGTCACGATTGAGATCGTGTCATGATCGGTGTGCACGTTCTCACAACTCAAAACCGGTCTGCAAAATGAGGACACACCTACGCAAAATGACCATCCACGCAGGTGTCGAGCACCCACCCTGCCGCTCGGCGAGGCAAGTTAGCGCGTATGGTTCTCTATTTCTCTCTCAAATAATATTTTCTAATGGGAAGGAGTAAGTTCTACTATTTAAGCATGTACTCCACTTCTCCCATTTATAATATGGTACACAAGCAATTTCACATGATTCATGTTATACACAGGGCTTTGAATTTTTGCAGGAATTATTTGTCTATTAAATAGACCAAATCCCAATAATTTCAACAGGAATAACTCGCGGCGTCGCGTGGCCGTGTGGAGCCGGCCTCCTCTCAGCCAGCTGCAGGGCAAGTTGCAAGGGTAGCAAGCAAGCACTGCGATCTACGAAAGAGAGATCGGCAGCTACGTAACGTACCTGCTGCTTGCTGAGGCAAAAAAATCTCTTGGCAGCAGGTGCACCCTGCAGCAGATAGAGAGAGAGGATAAGGCGATAAGCTGAGTGCACCGTACAGCCAGAGCCAGCCAATTAAGCACCGATCGTCTCGGCTTCTGCAGCGGCGTTCAACGATCGCCCACGCTGGTCAGGCGGCGTCCGTACGTTACGAGCGTGGCTGTTTTTATGCTCTTTTTGGCGAGTGTTTGCTCGCAGCCTCGCATCGCATGTGGTGTCGTCAAGCTCCGGGCGGCAATGCTGGGCCAGCTAGCGCGCGCACTTATTTCTGGATAGGAGGAGTGAATTGATTGTTTCGGCGTCAGGTAGCTTCGTTCCAGCAGCTCAGGCTCATCACTAATGGGGGGAATTGAAACGCTTCTGCGGCGAATTTGCCGCGTCCTGTTTGTGAATCGCGTAGGTAGGGCTAGTGGCCTGGCCTGTGCTCCATCAGTTGGCATCGGTGGCAGATCTTCGATGACACATGCACCGTGGGGTTTCAACATTCAACCGAAAACCCAAGAGTTAAGGCTTTAGCGCTTGTGACATGGTTATGGGGGACGATGATTACCCTTCAATGTGAGTGAACAAACGTACATTCAAGCATCAGAGCCATATATATAGTCGGTTTATCTCAATGTACCGTACCAGCTCGATCAAGTCGGGTCAGTGATCTAGCCTGTGCTCCATCGATTGGCATGATCAGTGGCAGATTCTCTAATGGGGCATGCATTACGGGTTTCAACATTCAACCAAAAACCCAAGAGTTGGAGCTAAGGCTTTAGCACTTGTGATGTCAATATGGCCATATGGGACGATCGATGATTTTCGTTCTATGTAAGTTCAACAAACTTACGTCCAAGCATCAGTTATACGCTTATCCAACTTCTTCAGTTCACCCATTAAGCCGCAGGCATTTAGTGAAAGTCATCTTACTGTGCAGATATTGCGGTCCCATGACCTATAAATAGCTCATTAGGGAGAGTTCTCTTCAAACCGTCGACATTACGATACAATCGAAAATGTTTAAAATCGTGGTGTTTTCCAGGGGAAGCAAGGATGGAAGCTTAATAGAGGTGCTATGCAATAGGTGCGCTCATCCTTGAGGTGGCTTGGATTTAAGATGATTTTAGACCATGGTATGTTACTACAGCTAGCATGCCATTGGTAAATTAACAAGCGAGGTCATCAAGCTTGGGCTAGCTAATTAGCTACACGTTGCTAAATTCCTACACGACAATCCTAGTGCGACTGCAAAAATGCGACATAGTTCAGCCTTCAGGTGGCTGAACTATTAGGCGAAGTTGGGTTTCGGCATGCAGATGCAGACATGCTGTGGATAGAATGACGGGACCAACCTTTTCGGGCAGAATGTTCCAATTGATTAATTCCTACTTTGTAGTCTTAGCATGTTTCACAGAGGCGCTGTTTTCTTTGGACAACACACACTTTGCCCTAACCTGATGGCCAATGCATGTATTACTTGAAGGCTGAAGCAAACACAAATGCGATCAATAATATCCGATGTTTAAATCAAGTCTCCCAACTAAATATATAAAGTGTCTCAAAACTCTACCATCAAAAGAATGTACAGTAGTACACGTCATATGTATTTAAACCATGAACTTCGTCCATTATAAAATAGTGGTTATCTTTTGGACATTGACACGGTTTTCAAAATAAAACTTTGATCTAAAAAACTTTTAAAATTTTTATTTATAATGTATTAAAAAATATAATATTATGAAAATTCTTTTCAAGATGAATCGATCTATATGTTTTTCATGTTCTCAATCTAAATAGTTTTAAAGTTCTCTATTTATAAAGTTTTAAAATTTTGGCTTATGACAAGTCTAAAACGACTATTATTTCATAACGGATGGAGTATAAGGCTTGCCACTTAGGATAGATGATGATGTGAAGAAGAGGGAGTGTGCATAAAAACTTGGGTTGTCTCCGGCGCAAGAGTCGACTCTACATGAGAATTAAGAAATTTTGTGTTGCAAACTACTTAAAAAGCGTGCTATCATTTCTACCATTGTATGAATTATCGCTAGTGCATGCTAGCTATCTATAAGTGACATAATAATAGATAAAAAATAGCTGATGTTTTAACTATCGTTTTTGCTAATCATCAGGTGAATGATTTTTAGAGAGATCTCAATCAATTTTCTCACATATGTAGATGCTTTTGTTGGATCTTTCATATGCCATATGAAGATGTGTTGATCTACGGCCTGGAAAATGGACTGAGACTTAAATAACTTTCAATCGTCTGATGTCAAGTCGTCCCTTTAACTATTTTACATGACTACGAACGAAAACATTTTATAAGGCTATGGGAACAGGTTCTCTATCCATAGAATCTCATCCGTCATCTATACATAATGAATTGACATTGTATATTCATATCATAACATAAGAATAATTAGAACTCGAATTTTTGTCCATACTGGACTCAGAGCGTAAGAGAGAAAGTCGGTTTATGGATGGAATCCAAAAACATATGGCCGTGATTGGGTTTTTTCTAAGGGACTGACCTATCATTAGATGTCTGAGAGTTATTTATCTCTTAGTCGATTTTCTAGACCGTTGATCAAACGTCTCTATATGACATATAAAAGATCTAACGATAGAATCTAGCTACGTAAAAATCGACTGAGACTTATTTAAAAATCAGTTGCCTGAGAAGCAGCAAAACCGTTTTTCTAATCTTGGAAATGCTCAATTAGCATTTTGGGACAGCCGTAGTACAACCAGGGCCAAACCTCGACGTGTTAAAGCGACCGAGTTTTCAGAAAAAGGGAGAGCCATTTCCAATGCGATGTGAACGTGCATGGTCTAGCACTCTAGCTGTGGCTCAGTGGCTGTGGCCTGTGGCTGGCTGCCGTCAACCACGTCCGGTTTGGTTTGGTGTGTCAAGACGAACCGATTTAGAAGGTAGGCGATATATGGCTGGGTTTTCACGCTCGACACGCACACGAGCGCATTTCACAGGATTCTGCCGGTGAACTGACACACGGCCACACGGGAATATGAACCGGCAGAATAATGCTCACTTTAATTAATTCGGTTATGGGTGACGCCTTCTTATGCTTTTGGGATTTTGGTAGATTTTTTTCGCCCCTGAGTACGGCTGTATGGGCTCTCGCGATGAGGCACTCCAAAGTCCAAACGTACTTAAACAATTAATGCATGTAGTTTAGACCAACTTCAGTGTTTCTCAAAGTGCTCACGCCATCTGTGCATATAACACGGTGAAGAAAAAAGATGGATGGATGGATGGAGCACTGATCTAGGGTTATTACCTTATATGCTACTCCCTCCGTTCCAATATATAGGGCGCATAACTTTTTTCAAGTTATCCCATAATATAAGATGTCTTCCCATAATTTTCTTGGGAAAGACGAGTAATTAACTCATAGTTAAGCTATTCACATTATAAAGTGCATGCTTTTGCTAGCTTTAGCTATTAAATCTATTAATTAAGTGCATGGGAAGGAGACGCATGCTTCGAGTAACAAGATAATTAAAGATGATTTACTCTTTTAAACACTATTTCTTGGTCTTGATGAAAATTTTTATACGCCCTATATTTTGGGACGGAGGGAGTATCGTGTAAGCCTTCAACCTCTTAAATGTTATCACGTAAGCCGCGCTCCATTATGTGTCGTTGTTGATCGGTTTTATTTTTATGGAGCTACGAAAAGGCCGAATTGCCCACACCTTTCTCTTTGCTTTTCTTTTCTTGTTCCTCTCTATTTGTTCGGATCCACCTATCAGCTCTCTAATTCTTTTTCTTCTCTTTCTCCCTTCCAGTCGTTGTTGCTCTCCCAACGCCCCGTGGCCTAAGCTTCATTCGCCGCCCCATCCTCAAGATCCCTCCACTGTCTTGATCACTCGATCCTTCCACCGTAACATCGTCCCAGGACCCACTTGTTCCTTAGGATTCACCTACCGTTGAGGAGCTCGTCATTATCCTCGAGATTCTTCACCCTAGCCGGCTTCGCTACCCGATGCCGATGACACCTCAACCAGTCCTCCTCTTCTTTGTCTCTTGTGGTAGTCAAGATCTGTCAAGTTTGTTCGTAGGTGCCACCACCCTCCTCAATCCCTTCCTCTCATCCCCCTCCTCGTCCTTCTCTTCTTCTTCTTCGGCCGGTGACCCTAGGTGTGCCCTACCTTGTGGTCAACGAGCTCTTTTTCATAAGCGCCACCATTCCCCAATGAACCTACCCCTGGTCGGTGCCGCCACCCCAAGCCTGTCTCTCTCTGTCATGTGTGGCATGCTGAGAGCCTCTTCACTGACCTCTAAGGTCTAGTTGTCAGTCTAATGAGATTGAGAGGATAGCTTTTGCATTATGAGATGGTTTTTAACAATGCGAGCTAACAAAGGTAGCGGCGATAGCATATATGGGTATAGACAATCAACCACCACTCTACTGATATTGCCACCCCAAATCGGTGCCGCCACCCTAAGCTCCTCCCTCTCCCCATCTCTCTCTCTCCTCCCTCCTCATGCAAGTGTCTCTCTAATGTACGTTGTGTTAGCTGAGAGCCTTTTCACTGACCTATGGAGCCCAATTAATCATTAGCCTAACGAGATCGGAAAGGTGGCTTGGATATTATGGGATGGTTTTCTAACGGTGTGAACTAACAGTGGTAAGGGCGATGGTATACATGGGTATGACAATCAATCAAAATGGCATCAGAGGACATATATAGTGATGGAAATTAAGGGATGAGATGCTTATGTTGTGGTATTAAAAAAAACTCAATAATCGTCAACCTTCGAAATATATCAAAGGAGAGAAATTTGTGAGTTTTTAAATATTGCCGTCATAATTCTCATATTATTTTAATTTCAACATCCTAAGACACGCATATGTGTCTCTATGTTTTTTTTTCATTTTTTTCATTTTTCCCAGCTTACGAAAGGTTAATAAGAAGAGATATGATTTTGTATACGTAGCATCTCATTTGATCATCAGTGTTAGTTTTTTTCTCTATAGGATGCACTTTCAAGCCGTATAAGTTTTTTGTGGGTTGACTTTCATTGGCTCTTATGTTTAGTCAATTTTATGATCCCAAATACCTTAGATTTGATGGAAGCGATAGTAATGACCTGAAATCTAGTATTAACGACCTCAGATATGATGGATCCAGTGGCGGTGGCCTCAAATCCAAAGACAATGGTAGGCATCTCTCTTCCTTTCCTCTTTGTTTGGCGGGGCGAACATTCAACAACGCTTAGATTACCATCGATATATCTATGTAGTTTTAGTAATATTTTCATAATAAATTCTAAAACTATATTTTTTTTCTAACTGAACTACCATCGTACCCACCAACTTCAAAAAGGCACATGAACAAATGGTAAGCTCCAATTGTAAAGATATCCCAAATACACTAAAGTTACATTTTATAGTCGTTAGATTAAGATCTGACGGTTTTCATGCACACCTCAACCATATAAAATCCTTCTCTTAACCCTAACACATCCTAAATAGTATTAATCGCCGCTCCTTATCTCCAGCTGGCTTCCTCAGTTGACGCTCCTGTTCTAAATATCACTCCTCACATCCTAGGTATCACCGCTACCATTGCCACCCCCTTATCTATCACTACCAAGAAGGGCAAGAAAATAAAGCTTCACCTCGAGTTTAGATCTAGATACGACGATGTCGGATCTAATGGTGGCGACATCAGATTTGATGGGTGCATTGGTGGCTTCCTGGTGACCTTGAATCTAGTTCAGTGACTTCGAAACCGATGGATGGGACTATGATGACTGCATATCTGGTCTTGATCCGGTGGAAGCAACGGTGGTGGCCTCAAATCTGGTGGCGATGACCTTGGATCAGATGGATCTAATGGTAGTGCCCTCGAATTTGCCAGTGGCTACCTCGGATCCAACGGAAGAAACGGTGGTGGCCTCAAATCCAATGACGGCGATCTCGGGTTAGATGGATCTAATGGTGGTGGCCTTGAATCGAGCAGTGGTTACCTTGGATCCGTGGAAGCAATAGTGGATGCCTCAAATCCGATGGCTGCGACCTTAGATCAGATGGATGTAATGGTGATGGCTACCTCAGATCCAATGGGAGCGACTTCGAAGGCCTCAAATCCGGTGGTGGCGATCATGGATTAAATAGATCTAATGGTGATGCATGGTTTCGAATCTGATGATGGTAACGGATATCCCTTTCTCTTTACTTTCTTTTTGGCAAGGCGATGATTCAACAAACTTCCTTATAATATGTTTTTCGAAACAATACCATCTTTTGATATAGCTATCAAAAACTACAGATTTCTATATGTGAAGAACTACAAAATTCACTCTGCGCGTGTAGTTTTCTGATAATAGTGTCCAAGTTCGCGTTGCTTTAAAGAATTTACCTTTTCTCTTCAGAAAAAAAGAGATTTTTTTTAACATAGCCTAAATACGTAGCTTTGGTCATAAATGTTACCATAATACTTTTCATTGATTTGGATCTTCGTGTGCCTGATCTTCCTAAACGGATATCCATGCATAGTGGCGTCACGGGTCACGCCTCACGACTGCCTAGGATTAGTAGACATATATCGACGTAATGATGGCATATCTTCTTTCATATAACTTAATGATACTTGTAAATCTACATGTATGAACTATGAACTATTAACACAAAGTAGAGTGCACGTTACGACTTACGACATATCGCAACTCGCAAGTTCGCAACATATGAAGAACTGTGCCGTAGTCGGTCTATTGAGTGAATATTTTGAATATTATGTGATGAGATGATTTTACAATTTATTTAATCTTGAACTAATATTTTTGAAAGTTTTGGATATATATGATTGATTTTGTAGGAAGCTGAAAAGAAAAAGAAAAGGTGAAGAAAGAGAAAGAGAAAAGGTGTGCATGCACAGTGCGTGTGGTGCTGTGTGTGTGCATGCACATGTAGGTGCTGTGCATGCACATGCAGGCAGCCCGCAGTGCAGTGAGCAGGTGCGGGGTGCAGCCCAGGCGGCGTGCGGCAGGCCGGCCCAGCGGGGGCAGGAGCCAGGCGGTGCGGCCCAGGTGGAGGTGCAGCGCAGCAGGTGGGAGCGCGGCGCAGAACTCGGGTTTTACTCGGGTTTTACTCGGTCAAACCCGAGTTTTGACCGATTTCTCGGTCCAAACGAGTAATGCTGCGATTTTAGCTTTCTCGAAACGGTGGGGGGCCGGGTAGCGAGTACTCGCCGAGTAATTCCGAGTTTTAGAACACTGGCTGCCTCGGAGGTGGTCGACCCGGACCAACGCCGTGCAGAAGACCAAGACCGCATGCACCCGTTCGAATCCGCTACCGCAACGTCCAAAATGAGTTGCGGGCGGTAAAGCTGAGGGATCAATACGTTTACATGACTTCTCAAGCAAACATTGTCACTTCGAAGATTCTTCTAGAGACCATGGCGCTATAGCTTATAGAAGACAGCCCGCTCATCCAGACCTTGGCCTGAGCGATGGCCATGGTTGACATGGCGGCCATCCAGCAGAACGAGGCGCACCCGGCTGTGCCCGCGCCCGTGACGGCAAACAGTCGTTCCGCGCGCAACCGGAGCAAGGCGCGCGTATCCACCGCTGGTGGATCGCACCGATCTGCCGGCCATGACCTTCGCCACGACATAGAGGCCAGGACGAGGGAACACATTAACAGCGAGCGGATCTCCCGCAGTCGGCGCCGCAACGACCACGCAGAAAGTACCGCCAGTTGGCACGATCATCACGAAGAACATCATCGCCGTGGCCACGATAAGAGTGTCGCAGCAGATCCTCGTGGCGCCGACAACCACGACCCTTGGAGGGAATTCGGGCGTTCACCCCGGTTCTTCACCAAGTGGCCTGGCCCGACGACTTCAACCTCAAAGGTATCGAGAAGTTTGATGGCGAGTGGGTTCCAAAGAACTGGCTGCAGGTTTATGCCCTTGCAGTCAGTGCGGCAGGAGGCGATTAGAACGTAATGGCGAACTATTTGCCAGTCGCTCTGACCCTAACCGCCCAGACATGGCTAACGGGACCCCCCGGAGAACTCTATCGAGTCTTAGGACGACATTTAGGAACAGTTAATCGCCAACTTCCAGGGGACCTATAAAAGGCCCGCTGGGAGATGGGAGATCGGACAACTACATCGCTGGAAGAACGAGACTCTCCGCGAGTTCATTAAGCGC
Source organism: Raddia distichophylla (assembly GCA_005191435.1). Classification (NCBI taxonomy): domain Eukaryota; kingdom Viridiplantae; phylum Streptophyta; class Magnoliopsida; order Poales; family Poaceae; genus Raddia; species Raddia distichophylla. The sequence continues at coordinate 79,163 of SPJY01033544.1, read as the reverse complement.
TTCAACAAAAAGAAGAATAAGATCCGAGATGTTTCGAAGAAAACGGTCATCGATGCCTTCTTCGCTGGATGCAAGTCCGAGGAGTTGATTAGGCGGATGACTCGAAGACCCCCGCGAACTCTTAAAGCCATGTTCACGATGGCAGACCATGAACCCAATGCTGAAGAGGCCATCTTGAATCATCGAGGCGGCCACGACGGAGGCTCCAAGAAGAAGCTCAACGATGAGCAGGGCAAGTCGAAGGACAAGAAGCGCAAGGGGGACGAGATGGTCGTGATTGTGTAGCGCAACTAACCTAAGCTCCCCAACGACAACGACTACAATAAGGTCATGGAGGCGGTGTGCCCTTTCCACCCTCTTGGTAAGCACACTGCCAAGGATTTCCTTATCTTATGGAAGTTTGCATATAACTCCAGACAATCAGTGGACAAAGGAGGCCAAGGCAAGAAGCCAGATGGAGATTATTAGGATGCCGAGCGTGAGATCAGCTACATATTTGGGGGCTCTGATGCGTATGAGTCCAAGCGGAAGCAGAAGCTTACTACTCGGGAGATGAACGCGATCTTGCCTGCAACCCCAAGTACTTACGCTGGTCGGAGATTGCAATCACATTTGATCGGACGGACCACCCAGATCGGATAGCCTTTCCTAGAAGGTACCCACTGGTGTTAGATCCAGTAGTCCGTGGGAAGAAGTTGAAGAGGGTCCTAGTCGATGGCGGGAGTGGGATTAATGTACTTTTCGTCAAAACCATGGATCAGATGAAGATTCCTCGTTCCGAGCTACGGCAGGGGTCATCCCCTTTTCACGGGGTAATCCCCGGGACGTCGGCAGTACCACTCGGACAGATCTCATTACCCATTACGTTCGGGACCAATGAAAACTATCAGACTGAGATTCTGAGTCTCGAAGTGGCCGATTTCGAGATGGCATACCATGCTATCTTTGGAAGGCCGGGCATCGCCAAGTTTATGGCGGTACCTAACTACACTTATCTCAACATGATGATGCTGGGCCCTAACGGCGTAATCGCCATCCCTGTAGACGTAAAGCAGTACTTGGTCTGCAACATCGAAAGCTGTGAGATGGCGCAGGCCCTAAAAACCTCGGCAGAGATGGAGAAGATTCGGCAGGCAGTCGCCTCTCTTCAGGAGGAGGGAGACATACCCGTCAAGAAGCAAGCCAAAACCTCCATCCAATCAGCCTCGGAGACCAAGAAGATATTGTTGTACCCGTCTGATGCGGCTAAAATGGTCGTGATCAGGACAGGGCTTGACAGCAAATAGGAAGATGCGAGCGTCACTTTCCTCCGGGCAAACCAGGATGTGTTCTCTCGGAAGCCTTTGGACATGCCTGGTGTTCCAAGTGAGGTGATTGAGCACTCTTTGCATGTTGACGACAAGGCAAAGCCGATTAAATAATGCTTGTGAAGATTTGCACCGATCGGAAGGAAGCCATCAGGAAGGAAATTGCCAAAATTGCTGGCAGCACGGTGCATCAAGGAGGTATATTATCCCGAGTGGTTAGCAAATCTGGTCCTCACGCAGAAAAAATAAAATATGGCGCATGTTCGTCAACTACACCGACCTCAACAAGGCTTGTCCCAAGGATACTTTCGGGCTCCCTCGTATCGATCAAGTGGTGGAGTTCACCGTAGGGTGTGAGCTGCTAAGTTTTCAGGATGCCTACTCAGGTTATCACTAGATCATTCTGAAGGAGGAAGATTGCCGTTCGGGCTGAAAAATGTAGGTGCCACTTATCAACGCACCGTACAGCGGTGCTTTCACACTCATCATGAAGACTCGTGCCAAACCCGATCTCATCACAGACTTGGACGAAATGTTCGAGAGCCTATGGACATACTGGATGAAGCTAAATCCCAAGAATTGTGTTTTCGGGGTTCCATCTTGTATATTCTTCGGATTTATCGTATCTTATCGGGGGATTGAGGCCAACACAGAGAAGATTAGTGCGATCATAAAGATGAAGCCCCCGACTAATCAGAAGGATGTGTAGAAACTCACTGGATGAATCGTCGCACTCAGCCGATTCGTTTCTCGACTAGGGGAACACGACATGCCTTTCTTTAAGTTTCTTCGCCGACAAGACGGTTTTCGGTGGACCACAAAAACAGAAGAAGCGTTCGAAGACTTTAAAAGGTTCCTCACTACATCTCGGGTGTTTCTCCCGCCCATGCCCCAAAAGCCTCTCCTGCTTTACATTGGTGTCACAACTCACGTAGTCAGCAGCGCATTGATTGTGAAACAGGACGAGAAGGGTTCCCTTCAGAAGATCCAGCGCCCGGTCTACTTCGTTAGTGAAGTATTGGGCGACTCCAAAACAAGGTATCCTCATGTTCAGAAACTTTTGTACACCGTACTCATCACGTCGCAAAAACTTAAGCATTACTTCCAAGATCATGAGATTTCGGTGGTCTCTTCCTTTCCACTTGGGGATATACTCCACAATCGGGAAGCTACTGAGAGAATTGCTCAGTGGGCAGTCGAGCTTGGAGCATTTGAGGTAAAGTTCAAGCCTTAGTTGGCCATCAAATCTCAAGCACTCGCCGATTTCGTTGTGAAATGGATGGAGGCCCAGACCATAGCAGCAAAAGAAAATCTCGAGTATTGCACAATGTACTTTGATGTTACACTCATGCTCAACGGCGCGGGGGCAGGAATTTTTCTCATATCTCAAACTGGCAAGAAGATACGGTACGTCCTTCAGATCCTGTTTCTAGTCAGTAACAACGCAGCTGAATACGAGGCACTCATCAACGGGCTTCGCATTGCCATATCGCTCGGCATAGGGTGGTTAATGGTTCGTGGAGATTGTCAACTCGTGATCAATCAAGCACAGAAGGAGTGGTCTTGTATTGGCGACAACATGACAGCTTATTCTCAGGAGGTCAAGAAATTGGAGGACAAATTCGACGGTTTAGAGCTAACACACATGTGCTCCGTTGAGACAATGAAGCAGCAGATGAGCTAGCACGGATGGGATCTAGTCGGGCGCAAGTGCCGACTGATTTTTTTGTGCAAGAATTGCATAAGGCATCTATCAAACTTTCGCTGCCGCAAGACGAACAACGCAAAGGTCATGCGGAAGAGGAGGTATTATCAATCAACCCCGGGTGGACGCAGCCGTATTTAGGTTATCTCCTCAGAGATGAGTTACCAGATGATCGCAGCCTAGCCGAGTGCATAACACGCCGAAGCAAAAGCTATAAGGTAGTTGGGGATTAGCTTTTCCGCAAAAGCAGTTCCGGGGTACTAAGATGTTGCATATCTGAGCAAAAGGGCAAGGATCTATTAAATGACATCTACTCGGGGGAGTTCGGACATCATGCGGCAACAATTTACCTGGTAGGCAAAGCCTATTGGCAAGGATTCTTCTGGCTGACTGTCGTGACAGATGCGGAGGATATAGTGCGCAGGTGTGAAGGCTGTCAATTCTTTGCACGACAAATTCACATGCTGGCTCAGAATCTGCAGACCATACTAATCACCTGGCCCTTTGCCATTTGGAATCTCGACATGGTGGGTCCTCTCAAGCGAGCCCAAGGTGGATTCACCCATATTTTCATCGCCATCGACAAGTTTATGAAATGGATTGAAGCCAAACCAGTTGTGGATATCACGGCTTCTAAGGCGCGCGAGTTCTTCCGTGACATTGTCGTGCGTTTTGGCGTGCCCAATCGAATCATCACCGACAATGACTTTTAGTTCAAGAGCAGCGGATTTCAAGATTGGGGTGAGGAGTTAAGCATTAAGATTTGTTACGCCTCGCTGGCCCACCCAAGAAGCAACGGGCTGGTGGAGCGTGCCAATGGAATGATTTTACGTGGACTTAAAGGAAGGATTTTCTATGGCCTAAAGCTAAACGCCACATGTTGGGTTAAGGAGTTGCCTTCGACTCTTTGGGGGCTCAGAACAACCCCAAGTCGAGCAATCGGGCAGACACCCTTTTTTTCTATTTTATGACTCAGAAGTGATTCTTCCGGCTGAATTGAAATTTCAGTCTCCGCAAGTTCAAAGTTACGAGGACAACCAGTCAGATGAAGGGAGATTAGAAGACGTTAATAGGCTCGAGAAGGCCAGGGAAGCAGCAATGATCCAGTCGGCCAAGTACTAGCCGGGCCTGCGTCGCTACCATCAACGCAACGTACGGGGCCGTGCGTTCTTCAAGGGAGATCTGGTCCTCCGAAGGAATCAGAAGCACGAGCACAAACTCTCATCACTTTGGGAAGGGCCCTAACTGATTGATGAGGTGACTCGCCCAGGGGCTTATCAACTCAAGCGTGAAAACGGATCGGATGTGCCTAATACATGAAACATTGAGCAGCTACGCCGCTTTTATTCTTGAATCCTGTGTTTGAGCTTTGTGTAAAATATTTGCTCGTTTCACTTACTACTCAGTCGTATACGACTAAGTAGTAAGTCGGGGGCTACACTAATTAGTGTGCGGGTTCACCGCACCCTATCTTATCAATAAAGTTGTTTTCTCTACATACGACTGTCGAATTTGGGTGTCATGAAATTCCTTAGTAGTGGCGCTAATATTTGCAATGTACATTATTTAGTCACTCGGCATGTGTATGGGGAGAGAGCCAAGCGCTAATTCCTAGCACTTGGGGGCTGGACCAGTCAACAAAAGGTGTTACACGGAAAGCAGGACAAATCAAATACTCAGATAAACGACATTAGTAGTATCGAGGATCAATAAGTGGATATACTATAGAATTGTTCATACAAAGATGAAGTATCTACAAATCTAAGTTCTCTACTAAAGTGGCAGAGGCTTCTTTGGCTTTTTCCGTAAGAGTGGAGGCTTCTTCTTCAGAGCAGGCGAAGCCCTCCCATAGAGCATCGAAGTCTATATCAAAATAATGCGACTTCATGATGGCCAGGGCTTGGCTCGTACATATTGTCGCCACCTCCTTCGCAAAGGACTTGAGCTTTGTAGGGGCATCATGAAGCTGCGCCATCACAATGTATGCACCAGCCGGCAACTCTTCTTCGGGATAGATGAATTGAAGGACTGGAGTGGCCACCTTTAGAGTTCTGTTACGCAGCTCGACAGCGGACTTCACCTTTTCATCAAAAACTTGGAATTAGGCCTTGGTTCTCACTTGATAGGCTGCAAATCAGTCGGTCAAAGAGATACGATCAGGGTGTCAGTGGGACCGAGCCAGGGAGAGCATGAGTTGGAGAGTTTAGCCTTCAGCTCCTGAGCCGATTTCTCGGCTTGGGTGTTGGCCAGGAAAACTTCCTCTTCCATGACCTTCTGCCTCGCTTTCAGCACTTTTGGGTTCTCCTCAAGAGCTTTATATTTCTCTTGTAGGGAAGCTAGGGATTCATCGCGGCCTGAACAGGAAAGAATGATCAAAGAAGTATTCAAGACCAACAATGAGTTTAACACCACTCAGATGGTTTCTTACTTCGGAGGGTGTTGGCATCTTCCACGTGTTGGATTCGATCTCGCCACGGAATTGTGATTTCTGCACATAAAGCACATTGTCGAATTCATTCCTAAACTTCAGCTGGCCAATGGCCATTTGGACAAATCGGGTTTTCTGCGCTGACCGCTTACCCATGTGCTGTGTGGAGACAAAAGGAATGACCAAATACGTTTTGATTGAGATGGAATTCAAGGGGCGAAGATTGTCTGCCTCAAGCATTTCGACGCTGAAGTTCGCTACATTCTGCAGCGATTCCCACTCTTCGGCCTCCAGTTCATTGTCTACCGCATAGCCTTCCATCTCTTTCCTCCATTTCACACGGAGAGGAGGAGCGTTGGCAATGGCGGTAGGGCGAGAAATTTCCTCGATTTTCGGCTCTGAGATTTTTGGAGCTGGGGCTGGGATGGTGGCTTTAGCCTTCGAGGATTGATGGGTATCTTGAGGCGACGGAGCAGTAGGTTGTGGGCCTGCATGCTGTGCCGACTCCTTGATCGGAGTAGGCTCAGCCTGAGGAGTTGGTAGCGAAGGAGCAGAAGGAGTAGGAGTTGACGCCTTGGCGCTGGATTTGCTTTTGGAGGTACCCAAGGTGGGCTTCCTATGAGTGAAATAAAAGAGTAAAATACACGGGCGGTCCCTAAACTATTAGTCGATTCTCATCTAGGTCCCCAATATATAAAACTGCAGTTTTGGGTCCCGAATCTTTTTAACTGGGTCCGCCCCGGTCCAAACTTGCCATGTGACAACCCCAAAGCTGACGTGGCGCTGACATGTCACGTAAAATAGTTTAAAAAATAGGAAATCATTAAAAAAACATAAAAATACGTGGAAATCATTTTAAACATCTAAAAAATAAAAATCGATTAAAATGTGGAAAAATTATTTAAAAAACAAAACAATGAAAAAAGAAAAAGGAAAATAATTAAAAACATATAGAAATTATCAAAATAATCATAGAAATACAAGAAAATCATTACAAAAAATTAAATCAATAAAAATATGGTAAAAAGCATAACTATATGAAAAAATCATAAACATGTTAAAAAGAAACATAAAGAGTGTGGTCGCCTTTAATCCCCCTATAGTTGTAGGCGCAAGACCTTTAGCATCGTGGCATATGGGAGCCCTCAAGTGCTACTTTTTTCTAATTTTTTATGAATTTTCCAAATTCCGACTCCTTGATCGGAGTAGGCTCAGCCTGAGTTGTTGGTAGCGAAGGAGCAAAAGGAGCAGGAGTCGACGCCTTGGCGCTGGATTTGCTCTTGGAGGTACCCGAGATGGGCTTCGTATGAGTGAAATAAAAGAGTCAAATACATAGGCGGTCCCTAAACTATTAGTCGATTCTCATCTAGGTCCCCAATCTATGAAACTGCAGTTTTCGGCCCCGAATCTTTTTAACTGGGTCCGCCATGGTCCAAACTTGCCATGTGACAACCCTGAAGCTGACGTTGAGCTGACATGCCACGTAAAATAGTTTTAAAAGGGGAAATCATTTAAAACATAAAAAAATACGTGGAAATCATTTTTTAATCATAAAAAATGAAAAATCATTAAAATGTGGGAAAATTATTTAAAAAACAAAACAATGAAAAAAGAAAAAGGAAAATAATTAAAAACATATAGAAAATATCAAAATAATCATAGAAATACGAGAAAATCATTACAAAAAGGTCAATCAGTAAAAAATCGTGGAAAAAGCATAAATATATAAAAAATCATAAACATATTAAAAAGAAACATAAAGAGTGTGGTCGCCTTTAATCCCTTTATAGTTGTAGGCGCAAGACCTCTAACATCGTGGCGTATGGGAGCCCTCAAGTGCTACTTTTTTCTAATTTGATTATGAATTTTCCTAATTGTTTTACTATTTCCCATATTTTTTATGATTTCCAAAATTTTTAGGAGTTTCTCTGAATTTTTTAAGCAATTTATGTGACATGGTGACCATGTCAGTGCCACGTCAGCTATAAGGCTGCCATATGGCACTTTTGGACCGGGACAAACCCACTTTAAAAGATTAGGGACCCAAAACTGCAGTTTCATAGATTGGGGACCTGGATTAGAATCGACTAATAGTTTAGGGACCGCCCGTGTATTTTACTCTTAAAAGCGACTTTTCTAAAGATAATTGAAATAAGAAGTTGCGAGGGGAAACCTTTGTAACGTTGTGAATTTAACTCCTACGCCTTTTTGAGTGGTTTGCCCACTCGGTGTTGAACCGGAGGGTCCTCTTTGCCCTGATGCGGCCTCTGGGCTGGCAATCTTTGGAGATGGGGCTTGAAGCATGCTCAGCCGGGGCGGTTCCAGACTTGGGGTTCTGGCAATGCCGGTGCAGGAGTGGGACGTCATCTTCTTCTTCATCTTCGTCCAATTCTTTGAAGATGATTCCCTTGCCCTTTCTGGCTAGAGGAGCATCAGTTGAGTGCTCTGCATGACACTTGAGCGGTGCCTCCTTGTAGCTAGGGGCTTTGGGAACTGGATGCACGGAGAAGAATGCAGCACAGTCCTGTAAAGGGGTTAAGCCAGGTCAGTCATGGTGGAATTTCTTGATATCAATTAAAATTGATGGAAAGGAAGTTCTTTACTTACCGCTGGAGGTGGATTAGCTAAGCGATATGGACCTTGGCAGTCTTCGTTATCTATGAGCGTGCCTGGGACGAAGAGATCGGCCACCTGGTCGGTCACGGACTTTCAAGAAATTTTGTCTTCACTCTCCCGAGTGACGTCCTTGGATCCTGAATATTCGAATCCAAGCTGCACTCTCTCTTTGAGGGGTTGGACACGGCGGAAGCTGTAGTTTATCACTACGCCGACGCCGGTTAGCCCCCTAGCCTTCAAGTCCCCAAGTAGGGGAAGTAGTTCTCTAACTTGGATATCTTCGCTCTCAGCGAGAGGGGAGGACCAAGAAGTGCGAACTGTGGGACAATTTACCGTGAAAGATGGATGGATTGGTGGAAAATTGGCGCAATAGAACCACTCGGCGTGCTAGCCCTTGTTCGAGGTTTTCATGGGAAGATCAAAGTAGAATTTCTTGGCCCCTTCCCGCAATTGGAAGCCAGCGCCTTCTACGGCTCTAGGGGCTGTTTTGCTGTGGAAGGGTTTAAGGAGAAATAGGGATCTAAAATGGTCAAAATGAGATGCAATCCCGAGATATGCCTCATAGACGTGAACAAAGACGGTGATTTGGAAGATGGAATTGGGATTGAGATGAGTTAGTTCGATCCCATAAAAATGCAGAAGTCCCCTGAAGAAGGAGGACCAAGGAAGGCTAAAGCCACAGAGGAAGGACTCGAAGACCAGTACCTCGTCAGATCGAGGAGTGGAGAAGCACTCACCGGCGGCGCGCCATGAAATTAGCTCCTCCGAAGGGAGCACGCCGGCGGAAACAAGTCTCTGCAGCCGTCGGTCTGTAGTGATGGACTTCATCCACTCCTTGTAGCTCTTTGACTGCCTTTGGGGCAGCGGGTGATGGTGGAGCCATTGCTAAATCGGAATCGGTGGTGGCGGAGAATGCGAAGGAAGAAAACCCTAGTGGCGGAGTTTGCCGGATCGGATGAAACTGCTAGCGCAAGAAATGGGCTGTGTGGAATGGCTCATTCCCCTGTCTCCCAAATTTAAAGGGCCACGAAGCATATTTTGGGCTGGGCTTCATTTGATGCTAAAAAGCGACTGTTCTAATGGGAGCAGAATCAGACCACTCGGGTTTGCCTTGTGATGTTTGCAGAGAGGGTCGTTGAAGTGCTAAATGGTGACTCGAGATACGCATAGGTCTATCTACTCGGATGAAGACAAGATCAGTCGGAAACTTGATATTTGACAATAGTGCAAAAAGATTAAAACAAAGAACAGTCTAGTTTGCCAACAGATTTCCATCATGGCTCTTAGGCCTTGTTACATGGGAACTTTGCAGCAACAGCACAATGAGTTATGGCTTGTTGCTGGCTTGCAAGGGATCAAAAGGGAATAAAAAAAGATTGCTTTCCCTGGCGAGGCGGATGAGGTGCCTGATACTAAGAGCACCTCTAGTACCATCAGTTTGCCAACAGGGTAGCAACCAGTGCATCCTTAAGCTGGATGTCATTTGGTACAGCTGTGGAAACCCAAGGATTAGAACCCTGATGGATTCCTCGGCGCGGATTTCCGTGGTCGCTTCATGGAATTGCCTCCAAAGATACTCCAGGGCGGCTTGAGCAGAGGCGTTGGCGGCGGCTTGCTCAGCAGCAGCCGCGGCCCATTCGTCGATCTCTTCCCCTTGGCCTTCCATTGTGGTGGGAGAAAGAGGAGAGGAGGTTTGATGTTTTCCGAAAGGAGAGAAGGTAAAAGCTCGAAGACACGATGTGGCACAATACGCTGTATCTGGGTTCTTTTATACACAAGAAATATGAAGAGACGCCCCTCGCAACCCGTTTTGAATACAGTAAAACCGTCATGGCGATGGGACGGGAGTGGGTGCGGTTACATTTCCCGGCGGTAGTGCGTACATTTCGGCTGGACAAGAAAGGCGCGAAAACTCTTCGCCTTCTCCTAAAATGGGCTTGGGCCTAATCTAATTAAGCAAAGGGCAACCCCTTAACAGGTTTTCTTAACAATACGCTACCAACGGTGATGATATGTTAACATCGAGCATAATTTGGCCTCGGTACAGCCTTGAGGGCATATGACCGAAAGCGCCACACATTGAAAAATATTTCATGTTATACCCCACGCTGGGTCACTAGCTAACTTTTCATGTTAAAGATTGGGTGTTGATGAAACTTGAATACTGTTTCGTATGTATGATAGTTGTATACCGCAGCCCGGATACAAATGCCTCTCGGCCAATGTTTATCTAATCGGTATGCCCTTAAGTGGGCCGCTAGTTGATCCCTTCTCTGGTTGGGACAGGTACCACTTGGTTGAAAGACGCATAACCCAACCGACGTTAACCTCCGATTAGCTACCAGTCGACAGCTTGGGGCGATAGCTTTAATGATAATTTTAGTGAATAAGCTAGATTTATAATTTGTTAGCATAGAAAGCAATGGTAAGTAATTTTAGTGAAATCACGGCTAGAAACTCTGTAGCAGCATATACGTATGGAAAATTTCTGATTAACAAACCATCAACCTACTCGATCTTCGGCATGTATAGTTCATTTGATGTATATGAATTTTTACAAAGAATACATATATAACAAGTTTTAACATGACAGTTTATAAATCTAAATCACTTGATCACTATATATCGCAGGAGCCCCGCTTAAACAACAGAACAAGTCGTTCCGGCTTACGGAGTCCATGGAACTTCATGGGCAACGGCTATGCGGAGCGCCTCGTCTTCCACTACCTCACCGCGACGGCGCAGGCAGCAGCCTGCAAGGCCGACCTCCTCCTTTGCAACACGTTCGCCGACCTCGAGCCGGCCATCTTCCTCACCAAGCCGGCGCCGGCGGCCGCCACCATCGTCCCCGTCGGCCCACTCCGCATCTGGCAGCGCTCCACGAGGCAGGCGCCGGTCGGCCACTTCTGGCGCGCCGACGACGAGGCCTGCGCCGCCTTCCTCGACGCGCAGCCCCGCGGCTCTGTTAGCCAAATCTTGTACGTGTATCTAGTTTACTTGTTTTTCGTTACAGTATGGGTCTTTGCCATGCATGAGCTCACGATTTGTGTGCATGCCGTGCATGGCGTTGTGGCTGTTGCGAGATTAGCTCGCAGCAGGCCGAGTCTTGCGCGCGAACGGGACGCACGCTGCGCGGGTCGTGGGGATGGACGCGGCTGAGGCGTGGCGTGAGAAGCGCTCGCACGATTCTCTTGTCAAGACTAGATATAAACTAATAAATCGGTTTATCAGTTTTATATTGAGTGATAAGACAATACTAATCGAAGAACATCTGGTCATACCGAACCCTAAACAAGAGGTACGCAAGATCGATTTAACGAGACAGTCGCATACATCGGATTTAAGGAAAACATGCAAGATATTCGATAATCGGCATTGCGAGGTAAATACATATTATAGATCGATTAAATCGAGACAGTGCAATATGCAAGAACATGTTAAAGATCGGCAAATCCCGAGACAGTCTAACATGGTTTGCGTGCATGAGATCAAATTGATACAGCCATACACACGGGTTACAAGGAGAGAATCGATTATCCCATCGAGATAGCTCTACCTGCGAGTTGAAGCCTTTCGACGGAGTCGATCGGATTCGAGAGAGTTTTGTGTATTGCGTAGTAGATTGGATCCTTTCTATGAGGTTCTAAATCCCTATTTATACTATTGTAATACCGATACCGTCACGAACTGTTTCTGGGCCATCTCCGATCGGATTGTATCTCTTCCGAAGTCTCGCCTTCATCGGCTTTGTCATGTATTCCTTCCCACCATCAACAAGGCCCAAATCCAATTCAGCCCAATACATCTTAACATATTCGGCTTTTCTGAATATCCGATTTTCTGCCAAATTTGGGTGTCAACAGCTGCTTGTGGATTTCAGCCAATAGCTTGAAATGCTTGATTGTGAGGAGTCCCTCCCACAAGCAGACCAATTCTTTTGTCTTCTATTGGCTGTCCAAGAGCCGTTGCATGAGAAAACTGATATGTCTATCCTCGCCGCTGTCACGTGTCTCATCTTAATAAAGGCAAAGAAGATTTTATAAATTGATTGTTATGATGTCGTATAACTTCGTATAATGTATGCTATACGAAGTTATTACGCAGAAGTAGCTGCAAATCAAATTGTTCTAGAGATTAGAATCCTGGGAGAAAATGACTCAAGACGAGAAACAAGAGGCAACATACATTCTAGATATTAGATGCCCGCGGAGCAAAGGACTTATGACAAAAATGGACGATTTAGACATGTCCTAATTAAGTCAAAGTATTTACAAACTTTACTTATGCAAATATTTTCAACTATTTGAATTGAATATATGAAAGTTATACATATATATTCCTCTTGATAAGCATTTATGCCAATATCATTTTTTATGATTTTAAAATAAATTACAATGATAAATAGTGGTCAAAGCTGTATTCAAAGACCATGCCAATGTCCAAACGTTAAGTTTCTGTAATATAAGGGAGTAATTCTTTGGACCATGCAAAGCAAAGCAAACACAAGTATCTGATCAAGTACAAACCACTTGAAAAAGTACAAACACAAGTCGAAGGTAATTGAAAGATTAATCCATTCCTTCTCCATCATGATTCATGCTCAAAAACTACCATCTTATCTCTAAGAGCATGTGCAGCAGGCCCCTCATCACCGGGCTTGCTTAAGCAGTAATCGCTGCATGCAGCGCTCCCGCAGACACTAGAATTTTGAATTTCGTTGCTTCCCGCTCGTGCTACAGTGCTTTTCAGAGCAGGATAGAGAGCCTGTTGTTCATGCTCTAATAAGTTAAAAAAATATTAATCCGAGCGAAAAGAAAAAAAATCATTGTATCAATTATGGTACATCAACAAATTTAATTGCGCGCACGAATGCTCGGGTTATTGGAAATGGAATCCTTTGACTTATTGCCCTCTACAGTTGTGTCGTTGGCATGTGGGCCCCACATATATAGGGCCTACATGTCACTGATCCATTGTCCTATGCATAGTAAGTCAGAGGATCTGGTTCCCGGTTACCATGCTACTCCCTCCGTCCCAAATTATAGTTCGTTTGACTTTTTTGACACCAAGTTTGACCGGCTCGTCTTATTCAAAAAATTTCGGAATTATTATTTATTTTTACTATGATTTCGTTTAGCATATAATATACTTTAAGTATGAGTTGGAATTTTTTGAATTTTTGCAAATTTTTTGAATAAGACGAACCGGTCAAACTTAGTGTTAAAAAAGTCAAACGACCTATAATTTGGGACGGAGGGAGTACTTCCCATGTTAATTTAATGATATACAAGGGCGGATGCAGGTGAAAATATAGGTGGGTCAACCCTAAAATCTTTTTTTATCTAATGTTGGTCAAATACACCGCAATCTAGCTGAATTATAGGAACACATCAATAATAAATGCACTAGTTTATGATCACATCCGTTGGATATCAAATTACAAAAAATGGACCAAATATTTATAAAATTGCTTTGTACTCTAACATAAGTATAAATGAACTCTGAAAATTTAGGTGTGGTCAAGGCCGCACCAGGCACTAGCCCTCGTGGTTAGGTACGTCTGGCCTTGATGATATGTAGATCATAGGGCCACGTATCTTCACTTTAAATGCCCCATTTTAAAACTTCTTCTTGGCTTTGATTCATATTGTAATCTACAATGAGATTTCTTCTAATTCTTTACCAACAAAAATGCTTCGGTGCTTTGTACACTACTACCAAACAAGATCTTTGTTACACCAACAAGGTCTTACCGTGTTAATTACAGAAGTACCACAGTCCGGACTCAAGATATGTTTGGCAACTAACCCACTAATTAACCATGTCCACCCTAACCTCACCGCACCCCATCCACTTACCAGCCAACCAGATCTCTAGATATGTTTGGTTTATGGCTCTAGACTACCTTATCAACCTTTGTCATTCCATCACAATTTGGCTGCTATTCAATTGATTCTTAGCCAATGTTTGGCGCATCCTCAGAAAAAATTGAGGAGCCTTTGAAATTGCATGCAACGCTGGCGTAGGGGTGCGGCACTAGTGGTGGGAGTTGGGCTGTGCCGTGCCGGCCGGCACGGCACGGTCAGCACTTCGGGCCATGACGGGCTGGCACGGAGTGCCAAAATCTAGGCCCAGCACGGCCCAAAAGCACGGCGGGCTGGCTTCGGGCCGGGCCGGCCGAGCACAGCACGAGTAACAAAACTGCAGGCAAAATGAATTTTTAGAAATTCATACGTTATTCAAATGAAAACGTTGTTTATACAAACAAGATGTGCCTCGAAATTATCTATAACTTTTGTGTTCAACCCAAATTCATCCGAGCAATATAAGACATCGAAAATGGAGAATTACCGAGGACGGTGCCGTCGGCCCGAAAGCAGGCAGCGACAAAAATATTTTTTATAAATTTATACATTGCTCAAATGAAAAACTTTTATACATGAAAAAGATGCGTCTCGACATTATCTACAACTTTTGTATTGAACATAAATTCATCCGAGTAATAGAAGACCACAAAAAAATAAAATGCTACAACTTTTCAGGCCAGGCCGGCCCAAGCACGGCTCGTACAGTTGGGCCGAGCCTTGCGGCACGTCGTGCCTGGTTTGCAGGCCTGGCCCGGCACGCCATTTCAGGCCGTGCCGGCCCGGCCCACCAAATTTCGGGCCGTGCCGTGCCTCGGGCCTATTTTTTCGGGCCATGCCCGTGCCAGCCCACCTAGCCCAGCCCATTCTCCCAGCACTATGCGGCACTACGGCAGTGCAATCCCACTCCGGCCGTGGTGAGCCAAAGCTGGCAGTGAAAATGTAAATGGGTCCCGGTAGTAGAGGTACACTGTACATGGCAGGAACATGTCTTCAGTGTCGGTTCATAACTAGCGTCAGTGCCGGTTTTCGAACCGACACTGATATTTCGACACTGATGGGTTCAGACATCGGTGTCGGTTTACTTTGAACCGATACTGATGGGTTAGACATCAGTGTCTGTTAGTAACAAGAAACGACACTGATGGGTCAGGCATCAGTGTCGGTTAGTAACACGAAACGACACTGATGGGTCCAGCATTAGTGTCGGTTCCTTAGACAAAATGGCACTGATGAGTCTGGGCATCAGTGTCGGTTCATGTGACGAAACGATACTGATGTCTGACCCATCAGTATCGTTTCTTGGTATGAACCGACATTGATGCCACCGAACCCTTTTTGTCCCAACACAGTTTTACAAATATAATCATCACAGCATTTAATACCGAACACAACATATCCCCACAATACTTCTTCACAATCAAAAGACATCACATATACAAATAATCTCAGCACATCACAGCATTTACATATAATAAAAACGAAGTACTTCTAGCAAAGCAACAAAATAGTCAATTTAAATAAGTTTCTTCAAACAAGTCAACGCGAATAAAATGAATAATTGCCTTGATATGGCATTCAAGATTCCCACAAGTACTTAAGCGACAAAATAGTCAAATAAGTTTAGGTCACAACACATGCCTGTTACAAAATTTTTTGCTCCACATAATGAATTTAAGCGTTTCCTTCCACTGCACATTCCATTTCATCTTCCCATGCACCTTCCTCTGAATCTACGTTCGCATTAGAGATGTTCTTCTGGCTGATTGACATTTTTATATGAAACAATGGATCAATGCTATTAGGGTGGTGAAATTGGCCTTTCTTATTATGACTTCATCAAAGATGAGGCAGGCCAGTTGTCCCTGAATGCCTAGTAGTACGGCTGGTGACAGATCTCCAGTCGGAAGCTTGATTTTCTAATAAGAGGATAAAGTAATTAGAACTAAATCATAGAATATCATGATCAAGGAAATATGTTTTCACAAACAAACCTCAACGTCCTAGTCTAGAATTGTAGATAGAGATGTCTGTTGCATGATGAGACAATGTAGTTCCCCAGACATTGTTGTTCCTAAATTTATGCATTCAGGCTGTTTGGCACACTAAATAATATGAAACATGTCATGTAATGCTATTTTGAAAGTATGACATAAAGGGGTTGTATTAGAGAACTTACAGGAAATTTTGTTCTTATTGATATGGTCCTATGAAACGGGTGGTGGTTCTGACTTTTTTACAGAATTTTCTGAAGACATCTCCTAACAAATCTATTATCTCCTTGTATTTATCCATCTCCTTGTCTAGGGAGTCTAGGACTATGGCCTTGTTGTATTGGTGTTCAATGGCTATTAGAATTCAATGGAAGCTACACATGTAGGGCTAAAATTAGTACCAACAGATTGTATCAAAGAAGAACATGACTAGTTTTGGAAAACATAATTTATTACACGTACTGGTAGGGTAAGAGTAAGATATTCTTTTTTTGCATCTCCATGAGCGAATCAAATAGGTAGGACTTGACTAGTCCTCGGTTCTCGATGACGTTCTGAGCATTGACCACTCCTGGGTCAAGGTATCCGATGTTGTTCGTGGTACGTTTCCTTTTTTAGTTCCATCGTCAGGTATCTGCATGCATTAGTGAGAGGGTCGATATGATACAAATTTGGAAGGTTGTGTTATAAGATTTTTCTCTCTCTTGCGTTGTCCTGATACTATCACGAACGGGTTAAAGTTGGCTAAGGTTTACAGGAGGGGTTAGATCTTCAGTGTTGAAGGATGTCACACTTGCGCCACTGGATGAATGTTTGCTCTGCAAGGCCAGGCCAGAGTTGTAATCTCATCATTCGGGGCCATTTTCAGCTGCATGTTTCTAAACTGGGGAAACACTCTGTTCACCTGGACTTTCGCGTATCCTGAGACAATACGCATGTTGTGTAGGAGACCCCCCTCAAATGTTGCGTAAGCTAAGGCCATAGCAACTTTGACTGTGAGGTTCATGACTGGCACATTGAGCACACAGGTTGTTGGCTCTTGTATGTCATCCACAGGGAAGTGTTCTAAGAAGGCCTCCTCTCGCTGCGGCCCCTCATTCGGTGTGGATGCACAACTGTTGCGACACATATTGGAGAGACTAGTTAAGGCACCCTCCGGACCTTGCACAGACCCACTAAGCACGGCTTGCACTTGTTGTTGAACATGCTCGGCTATGCAGAGTATCCTGATGGAACTTTTACACCAAGTAGAAACTTACAAAAAGCATACTTCTCTTTCTTAGATAGAGTGTAGGACGCTGATGGAAAATATAATTTTTCATTTCCGGTATTCACAGGATGCAACTCTGACCTGATATTCATATCTTCTAGGTCTTTTCGAGCCTTTAGTCCGTCCTTCATTTTCCCCTTAGTGTACACTAAGAGAGTTAGTACGCTTACACACACATTTCTCTATATGTGAATGGGGTCAAGACAATGCCGAACATTCAAGTACTTCCAATAAGGTAAACACCATAGTATTGACCTCTTTTTTCAAATGATGTTCTCGATTTTTGATTGTTTCTTAATTTTCTTCCCTGCATCTTTTCCAAAAATAACTTCTATATTCCTAACCATATTGTAAACCTCTTCCCCGCTACGAGGCCTGCCAATTACACATTGTTCTGTTGTTCCGTCAAATTGTCTTGCCATGTTACGGTATGGATGTGCCCGTCTCGTAAACCTCCTATGTCGCATATATACCATCTTCATGGAGTGCTTCAACCACACACTCTCAGTTTTATCTATGCATACAGGACATGTATTGTGGCCTTTTGTTGTTTGTCCTGAAAGGTTTTCAAGGGCAGGAAAATAATTTATTGTGCAAAACAACATAGCATGAAGATTGAAGTACTCTCATTTGTCCGCGTCCCATACCTGCACACCCTCATTCCACATCCAATACCTGCACACCCTCATTCCATAGTACCGAAAGTTCCACGGCCAAAGGTTGTAAATAAAAATCTATATCATTGTCGGGTTGTTTCGGCCCTTGGATGAGCAATGACACAACCAAGGAGGTAGATTATATATGCACAGGGTCACAGGCCAAGTGCTATGAATACTTCTCATGTTACCAAAAGGATTTATTCCATCTATGCTCATCCCAAAACGGATATTCCTTGGTTCATTTGCAAAGTCCTTAAAGAGATTATCTATTGTTCTCCACTGGGCCGAATCAGCTGGATACCTTAGCATTCCATCCCTCTTACGCTCTTCAAAGTACCACCTTAGCAATTTTGCATGCTTGTTGTTCCCAAACCAGCGCTTCAAACGAGGGATAATTGGCAAATGCCACACAACCTTAGCTGAGGGTCCTTTGCTAATCTCTGTGTCTTCACTTTCATTAGAGCCAATGCTATTACGCTTGTATCGTGATACACCATAAACCGGACATACATGTTTTTCTGTATGTTCTTTTTGATATAGGATACAATCATTTGGACATGCATGAATTTTCTCCACATCTAATCCCAAGGGGCATACAACCTTTTTGGCGAGGTATGTTGTTTCTGACAGAACATTTTCTTTCGGAAGCATATCAGACAAAGCATGCAACAAGGCTGTGAAACTCTTGTCTGACCATTTATAGGGTGCCTTCAACTGTAGCAGCGAAAGCACCGTTTGCAACTTCGTGTGTTGTCATCCTTGGTACAATGGTTTGTCTGAATATTGTATTAAGGTCATGAATTGATTGTATTCCCTCTCAGTATTGAACGCCTCTTCTTCTGCATCACGTAACATCTAAGAAAGATCATTTTCTTGGCCGATGAAATCTGCATCCTCGCCTAGTCCACAACCATTGCCATCATCTGAAATATTGTTGGCTAGATATGAAGGGTAAAGAGCATCGTCCCCAAGATGATACCGATGTTCGTTTGAAATTTGTTATGGGTTAGCCCTTGGTAACGAAAAAGAGGTTGAAGTCCATGACATTCAAGCTAAAGGGCTTACATGACTGGTATATGAAACGGTTAAATCAAGAACTGTTGCCTAAAAGTATCACAGGCAAGTACAACGAAAAAGATCTGCACCATTTAAAGGGTGGAATCTTCATATTCAATTTCTAAGATTTGTACGACTTGTACAACCATGATGCCCTTGATACTAATTTTATGAGGTGTTGAATACTGTAAGTACTTTCATTCAAACCTTTTAAGCTATTCGTCGTGCACGATATTATCTCTTTCTTCTATAGTTTCCTCTTCTCCGTGCTTGTTCCAATTTGTGTAACCACATACAAAGCCCCTTCGAATGAGGTGCGTGTGGACCTGATCTCTATTTGAGTACATCTTCTCATTCTTGCAATCGAAGCATGGGCACAATATGTACTGTGAATTTTCTCTCCTCCTTTGCTCATTGGCAATGCTAAAAAAACCAGCCACACCTTCGATATACTCCTTGCAGCAACGGCTTTGATCATACATCCATCTCCGATCCATCTACATTTAAAATATTCTTTTATTCACGATCCATTGTCAAATATAATTTTGAAGCAAACCATGTAAGATCAGTAATAATATTATTTGTTACGGTGAATATAATTTTCAATCTCCCTTTTTATATAATGTAAAACATAGAGCTAATATCTTAAATCTTACAACACACTACTAGGTAACATTTGTCGGGTCTAATGCAATTGTAAGTGTCCAATATCAAAACCTAGAGAGCTAGCTATCTATAACATCATTACATAACTCCTAGAGTTATATTAAAGAATTAAAAAAATTCATCACCATGCAAGATCTAAGAAAGAGTAATTACTCACTCTTTATAGGCAAAAGAAATAGTAATTAATATGCATAATTACTCACTCGTCATAGGCAAAAGAAATAGTAATTAATATGCAAAAGAGAATATTACTCACTTTTTGTATGAGGTTGAAGAAGACCATGCAAAAAAGATCGAAGAGAAAGAAGAAATGGAGAAGAATAAGCAATAGTGGAAGAGGAAGAAGAAATAGTGGAAGCGAGAAAGAATGGTTCAAGAGGAGAGGAAGAAGAAGAAGAAGGCTCGGGCTAAAAGAAGGGGCAATGATTGGGTTGGTAGGCGGCAGATACATCAGTGTCGGTTCGTAACACGAACCGACAGTGAAGGGGGTCTGCCCCTTTAGTGTCGGTTCATGTTACGAACCAACACTGATGTATTCCTTTCTGTAATCCTGTCTCCCTCACTATATAAAGGGGTAGGGGACCCCCGGCTCATCATATATACGAGAATACTCATAATTACAGAACACAGCACTAGGGTATTATCTCCACCACGAGAGCCTGAACATGTCTAACCCTTTGTCCTGTGATGCCATCGAGTTTTGAGATCCATCGCAATACCCCATTAAAGTCATTGCCAACGGTAACCCCCGGTTTAGCATACGTCGACAGGAACAAAGGTAGCAACTATCAAAACTTTTCTAGTTTCATCTAGTTCGAAAAGCACACTAGCATGACTCCCCCTAAACAAATTAAAATATGTAACCACACTTCTTTGCAAATTAAGCTTCAAGGACAATCAATTCTTCAGCTAGCTTATCGCACTCCTTCCAGCCATCAGAGTCGACTGGAGGACGACAATAGCACATCAGAGATTTCATATTAGCAATCTTAGAGTTTAGACAAGCTACTTCCTACTCGGGTCCCTTACATGTAGACCTACTCTTAGCAAGTTTATCATCCAACTGGAGAACGGCCTCAGTGAGCTGGTCATAGGTGGGACCTATCTCATCATCGAAGTCGGTGTACAACTCGGAGTCGTCATTCTCATTTTCCATGAAACACATGCCGGTGTAGTCGACGTCGTCGTTCTACGGCTGCCCATCATCTCCATCGTTCGATCACTCGTCATCCTTGTCAGAGAGGTTGGCCTCATCCAGAGCGGGCAAGATCTTCTCAACCAGATGACGTCCCTTGGCCAGCTTGGGATTCTTTTTCTTCTTATCCTTACTACCGTTGAAGTTACAGTTCTTGTTGACGAAGTTGTTCTGGGCTAGCATAGTGTAGTCGTTCTTTTCTTCTCCTCCGAGCTTAGGGCAGTCGTGCTTGATGTGGTTGAGGCCACCACACCCAAAGCATCTCAAGATGTCCCGTCTGCGCTCGATCACCCGCCTGTAAGCATGAGACAATTTTTTCACTAATAGCGCGAGCTGCTCCTTTGAAATCTTGTCCATCTGATCATTGGACAACTCGTAGAGTGCAGAAAAAAAGAAAACCACACTAGCCGAATAAGAACCAGAAGGGTCAGCAATAAAGGCTGTGAACAAAGGACCCGACTCTCTCGCAATATGCTCAAATTCATGAGTCCTGATATTCGAGTAGAGCCCATACAAGGTCAGCTTCGAGAGATCAGTTGTCTGCCGAAGGGCGATCACCTTCATGTCCAAGACCTTCATATCCAAAGCAGAGAGAAAGTGTCTAGCTTTCTCCAAATTGGTATAGGTCGTGCTCACCGAACAAAGTTCACTCAGAATATTTGTGAACCGGCTAAAACAAGCATACAACATTTCACCAGTCTTTTCTGCAAATCAATTGTACTCCCTCTTCTGTTGGTCCTGCATCACCACCCTGATCTGGTCTTTCCCCTCATGGTAACCTTGTAGGGTAGACCAGATGGTGTGAGCTAATATGATGTGAGCAACACACTCATACCCCCCTCGATTAAGGCCTTAATTGATCTAGCTTCGAGCTTTCTCATTGAGCTCGACATCATATTAATTCACGGTCGTAACCTCCTCAGGCACTACATAAGAATTCTTCACTTTTCACCAAATGTTGTAGCCCTGATACATAATATACGTCTCCATCCTCGTATTTCAATAAGAAAAATCAACTCTGGAGAACACAGTGTGTTTGGTGTAATACTTATCCAGCGTAGCTCAAAGCAACATGTAAAGTTTCAAAATATCGGTGAAAATCTTGTAAAAGAAACACAACCTTGCCCTAATATCAGTTTTAAACCCGCTACGGTGACCAGAGGGGGGTGAATGGGAGTATTTAAGATTTTTCATCGGACCAGTGCTGCTCGAATTCACCTACCTTACAAAATTTAAACACCGTGACAACTATGTGTACCCCAAGTTTGTATGGTTGAGACCATATAAATATGAGGAGTTATTTTAGTCATAATCCTGATTGTCAAGTGTACAACCAAAAGAGAATCAATTCAAACCATGCTTTAATAAAGTGGATCAAGACAAACCCTAAAAGTTATTTTTAGAAATGTAAAAGCAGATTATTCAGAATTTCTTCTCACTTGTAGCAAAGAGATGGTGGGTTTCTAATGCTCTAAAATTTTTGGGATTTTTTCCCCTATTAATCAATGAGTCGTGAAGCACTCTACTAAAAATCTTCTCAAAACATCTTGCACACAAATCAGGAAAATTCAAACACTATAGCTTGTCACATATCTCGTCCAGAAATTTTGGGGCTCGCTTTTCACCTCACTTCACCCAAACTAAGAATCTCCATGACCTGAAAAAATTTGTTGTTGATAGATATGGAAGTCACAGATCTTCTTAAAGTGGAAGCACTAAAAAATAATGTTTGTAGACATTTCAAAAAAATAAAATATTGACTGTTGCGCAAAGAACTAGTTATGTACAGATTTGCAACTAGTAGGAAAAATTTATCTCTAGCCTATCCTAGGTTGCAAAGAAGGTGTCAAAGCACATAAGCAACCTCAAGCCATCACGAATCAGAAGCATGGAGAAGGAGAGGAGGCAAATAAACTAGTTGCAACAAAAATTAACAAAGCAACAAGATCAAAACATATGAACTAGCAAGAACGAGTCATGAACTCGAAGAAACTTTATTGATTTTATTGCAAGAAAGTTAAGGTATTAGAAGCCACACTTCCGGTGACCACAAGCATCTTTAGGATGCCACCATTACACACCCAACTCACCCTCTCTATTTCTAAAATTTTCAACTCTTAGAGGTTTATAGCCTCAGAGGTTTATAACCATCCCCGTAGCAATTATGGCATCAATCATGGTTTCAATAGCCTTTAAATATGACATTAGCGAACAATATATTTGTAGATACAATAAAGACATTAAATGCATAAATGAAGATAAAAGGATAAGATAAAACAAACCTTTTCTAAAGAAATCCGAGGAGGAGGCGACGATGCTGGCCTGAGGATGAGGCGACGACACTGGACCGAGTCGGCGGTGGCGTAGGACCGAGGAGGGGGCAGCGTAGGACCGAGGAGGGAGCGGCGGTGCTGGCCTGAGGAGGGGGCGGCGGCGCTGGCCTATGTCGGCTTCGGGGCGAGACCGAGGAGAGGGCGGCGGCGCTGGCCGATTCGGTGAAGACACTGGCCCGCGTCGGAACCGACGCGAGACCGAGGAGAGGGCGGCGGCGCTGGCCCGATTCGACCACGGCGCTGGCCTGCATCGGCACCGACGCGAGACCGAGGAGAGGGCGGCGGTGCTGACCCGATTTGGCCACGGCATTGGTCCGTGTCGGCACCGACGCGAGACCGAGGAGAGAGCGGTTGCGCTGGCTCGATTTAGCGGCGGCGCTGGACCGATTTAGCAGCAGCGCAGGACCGAGCACGGGGCGGCGGCCCTGGACCGAGGGGCGAGGAGGAGGCGGCGGCGTGCAACACTAGGGTTGGGACTATGGGCGCTTGAGAGAGAAAGGTGAGAGATAGGCAGATAGTTGGGCCGGACTAGGCTGTGTTGAAATCGGCCTAGACCTACTTGTTGCGGACTGGGCTGTGTATAAATAGGGTATCCGAAATTACGAAATAATCGGGTACCCGTGCCAGACCTGAAATTCCGGGTATTTCGATATCGACCCGTACCCGAGAATATTGTTTTCGGGTATTACCCGAACCCGTACCCGATAAAAAATACCCGACCCGTACCCGTTTTTTCCGGGTAAATTATTTTTCCGAATGGGTATGGGTCGGGTATTACCCGACCCATTTACACCCCTAGTTGGAGACAGTCTAATAGTGTGCTTCGTCCAACCATTAATATATCGTCGAGTACTTTTAATTTTAAATTGCCACTTATTGATAGCTGATGTGCGTCGCTCCTCACTTTGCCAAACATTACCTACCATATAAAATGCCATCTCTAATTAACTAGCCCAACTCAAATTTAAGAGGATGACTATAGCATTTTAATTTGGGGGCAATTTTTAAATTTCGGTTGAAATTCAAAATTCGTTTGAATTTTTGATGCCGAGTGGGCCATCTCTCTCTCTATCTCTTTTCCACGTGGCCCTGCTCTGCTCTGATCCACCGCATGCCGCTACTGCCTCTGCCCCCGCTGTTCACGCCATCATAGCCAGGCCGCGCCCGTCGCGTCACACTGCGCCGTCCCACTTGCTATCGCGCCACGCCTCTCGCGTCGCGTCGCCGCGCCTCTCTCTCTCTCTTCCCCACGGTGCTGAGTGGGCCACCAGACCAGCACCCTCGCCCCGCGCCTATAAAACCTAAGGCCACCCCCGCCCGACACCGTTTTCCCTATTTTCCCCAAAATTCTCCGCACCGGCACCGAGAACACTCTCGTTGAATTCGTGAGCCCGAGACCAATTCCGTTCGTCTTGAACCTCTAAACCTCACCCTGACCGCTTCGCCTCACTCAATTTCAGCGGAGCCGTCCGGAGGAGCCCTGCTGGCGACACCTGTGCTTCGGCCGTCGTCGGGCTCTTCGCCGCCGGCCACCTCCGCCCCATCTCACGTTCGGCCGTGAGCTCGGTGAGCACCGCCAATACCTCCTTTAGCTCTCCATTCATTTTCATAGCCTGTAGATCCACTTCGAGGCTAGGCAACTCCGGTGAGCTCTCGGTTCCGCCGCTGCATGTCGCGCCGCCACATCCGGCTGCCTCTGGCCTCGGTGCGAGCTTCGCTAGGAGCCTAGGACCCCTAGGAGTCGTAGGTGCTAGCCCTTGAACGCTTTTGGCCGGAGCAAGGCTGTAGCGCCGCCGCATTGAAAACCGTCGCCTCCGGCCACGTCGCCCGTTCGAAGGAAGACGACGACCACGATCCGTCGGATTAGCGCCAAGATTCGTGCAGACGGAAACGTGTTGAGTCGTTGCTTTGCGGGCCCCACCTGCCAGTAAACTCCCTCGCGCGCTAGGTTTAAACCCGCGGCACCGCGTCTCTGCCATGTGGGCCCGTGTCCCACCGGGCAGGTTAAGTGGTCGCGCCTCTTGGCACGACGCTAGCTCCGTACCAGTTGTGCCCATAGAAAATACGCCTTCGGCGTGTGGGGTCCCGCGCGGGCGTTAAGGCCGTGGGCCAAATCTGACTTAGGCCGACTCCGTTCGCTGGCTCGGCCCGAAACCATTTATACTTTTTTCCTCTAATTTATTTAAATAAGTAATTGCATAAAGTGTTTTAGATTTATTAAAAATACCTAGGAGCTCCCAAAAATTCTAGAAAAATTTAGACAAATAGGTAAGATTGTTAGGATTTTATAAAATTATGAAACCAATCACTGTAATTATTTTTATGCACAGTTAGTAGGAATGAGTAGTTTTTCCTAGGTAGAAAATGCTTAAAATAGATCTAGGAAAGCTTTTATTATTATGAAAAAGAGTCTGGCCCTTTAAAATCATAAGAAAATAAATTAAGGTAGATAAATGCTCTAATAGATAGAGAAAATTATAAAAATGCAATTCTCGTCCAATAAATTTATTAGAGAATTAATTTGCCAAACACCAACAAATAATTAATAGATTCTTTATTAATTAAAATAGGTGCTGACTTTAGAAAATATACTAATATATCTTATAACTTGGATTTACACTTTATATTTAGGAAAACTAAGAACACCGATGAACTTAACTCCGTATGTAGGCCGTATTACGACGTGTCGTCATCGTATGTCGCTCGTTAAACCCTAATTTCTCGATTACTACCTTAGCATACGATCTCGTATTTTGGGGTACCGCTAGGTTATTATGCAATGATACTATAGGTTATTAATACACTAGGGCATGCATTGCATATCATACGTAAATAGTACCATTATCCGACTTTATACTTCGTAGTGCCTAGGATAGGACCTAGATCACGTGCATGCATCATGTTTTTTGTTTTGCATCAGTAAGTAATTATTGGATTGTATGTATGATTAGACGTAGGCGATCCCAAGGGAAGGTTTGATGACGCGGAGGAAGACCTTCCACCGGAGCAAGGCGAGTTAACACTTACTCTTTAGATGTTTACCCGTATTAGGGAGAGATGGCAACTTTCCCTAATGCGGATAAACATCGATATAATCATGTTTATTACCCAGCTTTTTCCTAAACTATATTTGTTTATTAACAAAGTGCATGCTTAGTATATACGCTACTTGTTAATCGTGTTATAATTACACATGCCTATCATTGCAATATTTAGCATGTATGACTGTTTGGCTGTCATATCTTTGTTTAGCCCAATAATAGATTAGTAACAACTTTAACCCTCCTAATGGGTAAAACATGCTTAGACTTGCTTAGGTCCAAATAATGTTTTTGGCGACTAGTCACGGAACGGTGAACCGATATTCACCGGTCATTCGTTCATTCATTCAAACGGTGTGACATGTCTTGGGATAATGAGGTGGAGACTAGATAGTTGGGAGGTTGCCCCAGGAATAACATCCTGATGGATGATTAAGGCACAAGATGTCTAGTGCTGGTTTAGCCAGGGCTTACTAGGAGGAGCGCGGAAGAACACGCGTAGCGGGGTGATCGCTGCCATCTGGAGGATGGTTCCAACACAACGCATGGCCATCGCGCGGAGTACGGTTTTGGGATTGCCAGTTGTGAGCGCTCTGCGGAGGCCCTCTGGGACCATCTCGATAGGGACCGTCATTGGTCGTTACCAGAGGTGATGGAGGCCACACTTCCCCAGGATGACGCTAGGCTAGTGCGAGCTGGCAACCCCCTAGGCCGAGGCGGGCAATCTATGGCAAATGTGGTCCACAAAAGGATTGCCAAATCCTAGAAAGATGGCAGGCAGTCTATGGCAAATGTGAGCCACAAAATAGAAAGATGGCGGGTATAGGAACAAGCTGGGGGCAACGAGAAGTTGGTGTGGTGAAGTTCTAAGTCAAGTATGTATAGTGTGGGGGTTGGTCCGTTGAGGGTTGGTCGTTCAGGTCGGTCGGTTGGTTGAGGTTTGAGATGTATATGGTATGATGACAAACCCTTGAGATATGATAGTAATGACCTGAAATCTAGTATTAACGACCTCAGATATGATGGATCCAGTGGCGGTGGCCTCAAATCCAAAGACAATGGTAGGCATCTCTCTTCCTTTCCTCTTTGTTTGGCGGGGCGAACATTCAACAACGCTTAGATTACCATCGATATATCTATGTAGTTTTAGTAATATTTTCATAATAAATTCTAAAACTATATTTTTTTTCTAACTGAACTACCATCGTACCCACCAACTTCAAAAAGGCACATGAACAAATGGTAAGCTCCAATTGTAAAGATATCCCAAATACACTAAAGTTACATTTTATAGTCGTTAGATTAAGATCTGACGGTTTTCATGCACACCTCAACCATATAAAATCCTTCTCTTAACCCTAACACATCCTAAATAGTATTAATCGCCGCTCCTTATCTCCAGCTGGCTTCCTCAGTTGACGCTCCTGTTCTAAATATCACTCCTCACATCCTAGGTATCACCGCTACCATTGCCACCCCCTTATCTATCACTACCAAGAAGGGCAAGAAAATAAAGCTTCACCTCGAGTTTAGATCTAGATACGACGATGTCGGATCTAATGGTGGCGACATCAGATTTGATGGGTGCATTGGTGGCTTCCTGGTGACCTTGAATCTAGTTCAGTGACTTCGAAACCGATGGATGGGACTATGATGACTGCATATCTGGTCTTGATCCGGTGGAAGCAACGGTGGTGGCCTCAAATCTGGTGGCGATGACCTTGGATCAGATGGATCTAATGGTAGTGCCCTCGAATTTGCCAGTGGCTACCTCGGATCCAACGGAAGAAACGGTGGTGGCCTCAAATCCAATGACGGCGATCTCGGGTTAGATGGATCTAATGGTGGTGGCCTTGAATCGAGCAGTGGTTACCTTGGATCCGTGGAAGCAATAGTGGATGCCTCAAATCCGATGGCTGCGACCTTAGATCAGATGGATGTAATGGTGATGGCTACCTCAGATCCAATGGGAGCGACTTCGAAGGCCTCAAATCCGGTGGTGGCGATCATGGATTAAATAGATCTAATGGTGATGCATGGTTTCGAATCTGATGATGGTAACGGATATCCCTTTCTCTTTACTTTCTTTTTGGCAAGGCGATGATTCAACAAACTTCCTTATAATATGTTTTTCGAAACAATACCATCTTTTGATATAGCTATCAAAAACTACAGATTTCTATATGTGAAGAACTACAAAATTCACTCTGCGCGTGTAGTTTTCTGATAATAGTGTCCAAGTTCGCGTTGCTTTAAAGAATTTACCTTTTCTCTTCAGAAAAAAAGAGATTTTTTTTAACATAGCCTAAATACGTAGCTTTGGTCATAAATGTTACCATAATACTTTTCATTGATTTGGATCTTCGTGTGCCTGATCTTCCTAAACGGATATCCATGCATAGTGGCGTCACGGGTCACGCCTCACGACTGCCCGTATATCCCTTGTATCTTTCGTTTTCACTGCTTGCTTTAGGCCATGTTCATCGTGTCAGACCAACAAGACTGTAGATTCGTACGACTTGGCGTCCAGAATCTCGACACGTTGGATCCCCCCTCTGTTCTTCGTGAGAGGCTGAGAGGAACCTGACATGTATGTCCAATGAAAAGAACAGGTCCAGTGCTGCGCGATTGGTTGCTTCGGTGACCAAAACTGTAGCCTAACATAAACACCGTGTGACAGCGCCACCAGTTTGGCTTTCCTCAAAAAGAAACGGGCGAGATGTATGGGGGAATCAAGAGGAAAAAGATCTGGGTGGTCTGGATAAACATCTACGCCGTGTAGCCTGCACCTTTGACGAATGAAAATGACGAGGCTGAGGAAACATACGACTCAAAGTGGAGCGGCTGCTGAGCACAGAGCACTTCAACGTACACCACAAGAAAATAAGTAGAGGCTGAGCTCCACAAGAAAATCTGTTCGTTATATAACTTATACTATGGGATCAAGCAAAAATAAATGTAGACCACGACAGTCTTTTAAAATACTTATGCAGAGAAGAAGGGAGGGAGGAGCATGGAGGGTGCGATTCGGTTCTCGAGGTGTGCCCTACAAGCTGCAAGGCTTTTAATCACCGATCACAAAATTCAGTGCCCGTTAATCAACTAGTATAACAAAAGTTAGCTTTTCCCATGTCGTAGGTGTAGCCCCAGCTCGCCTAGGTGAATGTCTTTGCTTTCGCATCAGAAACTGTGTGCGCTTGCGCATCAGAACGCAGAAAGAAATTGTGCCCCGGTGCACTACCAATCATACTTTCAGCACTAATCGTTCTTCCCTCCATGAGAAGGTTTATCGGACGAACTTCTTGAAGCCATTTCTCGACTATTTTGAAGCCGTTTTTCATAAGTTCACGCAGCCAGAGGAATCACAGCAAGTTCTTGAACCACAGCATTTCAACTATTCAGTCTGTGCCACAGCCGAAAATAACAGGCCCCAAGGTTTTGCGTATTATTACACACGCAGCGCTGCGTGTTAGCTCCAAAGTTCACCTCAGAAGGGGATCCTCAGGCTGTTTCTGCTGTGAGATAGCACCTGACTGAAAACTGTAGCAGTAGAACACAACACTAGGCACCCAAGAGATTGTCAGGATCATGAAATGGTCCAATCGCCTGCGATGACATAAGAGAGCAGAGCACATAATAAAAAAGAAATAGAAACGGCTCTTGGGGAACCAGAGAAATCCTCCCATGATTCTCAAAAGTACCAAGACTCGGCAAAGGAAAGGTTGGTTGAATGGGAGAGGGAGATATTGACCGTGCCGACCGATAGCAACAGTAAAACTAAAAACACCTTTACCATGTCGCCCTCGCTGTCCCAGTCTCACCTTCTTCTTTCAGCAACAATCCTGGATTGGCAACATGGCAGCCACAGGTTTCCGGTAAAAAAAGCAGCTACTTACCCCGGTTAGCTCATCACATTTGACAGCAACAGAACATCAAGGCCAGGCCCCATCTTTGGAGGATCGGATTATCTCTATAATAATAGCTATTAATTTAGACAGGGGGCGGGGATGGAAACACCGATCTTTATGTACAGGTCTGCGTCTTACAGAGTTCTAGCTCTAGCAACACAGCAGCTGAAAGAATGGCAATCCAAAGCGCAAAACCCCTAAGGTTACAAAAAAGAAAACCTCACAGGATTGTGCGACCATTGGTCTTCCTCTTGGCCTCCTCCCATGGAGAGGGCGCCTGTGCAGACCCCATATCCAGCTCTCCTCCAACCATCAATGCCGGGAGGCCACCATTGGGCGTGGAGCCGCCCATGGTCCCTCCAATGCCAAGCCCAAGAAAGTCCAGAGTAGCAGGCTTGGGACCAAACAATGGTGATGGCCCCATCATCAAGTCCGGCAACCCTGAATTCCCACTGTTATAGGCGAGGCCAAGGCCAAGGCCGCCAGATAGCACCGGGCCAGGCTCCATATCCATTAGCTGATTACTCCGGTGGTGCCACTGGGGAGCACTGTTATCCATGAACCTTCCTTGAGGTAGCCTGGACGGTGGTGAGATATCAGTGTACCTTCCATGAGGTAGCTTGGATGGCGGTGAGTTATCCATGAACCTTGATTGGGGAGGCTTGGATGGTGGCGAGTTATCGATGAACCTTCCATGGGGTGGCTTGGATGGAGATGATGAGGAACTGGCAAGCCCAAACTCCTTCAAGAAAGAAGAGCTTGATTGCGAAGCTCCAACCTCAGCAGCCTTCTGAAGGAGCGCGGTCGCAGACATATGCGGTGCTGGAGGCGGAGCAAAGGTGCAGGGATTGCTTGTGTTTGTCTGTGGGAACAGCGAGGAAGGTGCACCGATCGCAAGACAAAGGAAGGTGGGATCAACCCCAATAAGATCGCGTAAGGATCTACTCTGAGGAGTGGTGCTTGTTGTGACTGATGCAAACAGACCGGCAAATGTGCTAGTTGTTGTAGTTGGCGCGATCGAATTGGAAGCACTACTGCCTATGCCACAACTGGTGCTGCTGCCATCTGTACCAATGGCCTCCGAGGGCGAGGGGAGGAAGCAAGGGAGCATCGGAGTATCATTGTCTTGCAGGTTGGAGTCCTCTAGTTCAGCTTCCTTGTATCGATCAGCTTCCTCAAAGCAAGCTTCATCTTTTAGTTCTCGATCATCTTCCACCTTTTCCTCTGCATCTACAGTTGGCTCAGCAACTCCCTCTGTTTCTGCAACAGATAGACCAGCAAATGGAAGAACATGTCACTCTTCACAGTTCGGGTAATCGATCAAATGGCGACCAAATTGGGAAAGAAACAAGACTATTGCATTGCTTTCTTGTTACAGTAATAAATTTGACTTAAGGAGCAAGAATTTGCTATAAATCTCATCTAGTCTATCTATGGACAATAAGACAAACACAAAACCAAACTGCAGAAGAAGCATACCTTCTATATTTGGCACCACTGCCACCAGTGGCTTCTGCTCCTGTGGCAACGGAGGCGGTGGTGGCGATGGAAGGCGCTGCGGCTCCTTTGACACCGCCTCGTCGCGCTGAGGCTTATCCACATCGGCCACAGCAGAATTCTCATTCTCCTCCTCCCCCTTCTCCTTCTCCTTCTCCACATTCTCCCCAGCTTCCAAATCAGGTGGCCGAGGAGAGGGAGGCGCCGGCACCGCAAGCACCCTGCCGGTCTCCTCCACAAGGGCGCCACAGAAGGCGCGATGTGTCACGAAGCTGTCCCTCCTGAACCAATCCAGTATGCCGGCCGATAAATCAAACAGGAATGCAAGCTCTTTTCTCCCAAGGGGTTGCCGGCGAATGAATCAAACAGGAATGCAAAGCTTTTTTCCCCGAAGGGACCATTGGAATTGGGGGGAAAAGGAAGCGGAAGCAGTACCTGGTGAAGAGGGTGCCGCAGTCGCAGCGGTACTCGCGGGTGCCGCAGGTCTTGGCGTGCGCCTTGAGGTCGGCCTGGACGGCGTAGCGCTTGCCGCAGCGGGGGCAGGCCCAGCGCTTCTCGCCGTGCTTGCGGCAGAAGTGCTTCTTGATGCCGGTGAGGTCCCCGAGCGCGCGCGCAGGGGAGTGGTGCACGCAGCCGGGCTCCGGGCACACGTAGACCCTCCGGCGCGGCGGCGCCGCCCCGGGCCCGCGCTGCCGCAGCCGCCACGGCAGGTTGTGCCCCCGGCGGTGCAGCTGCAGGTTCTGGTCCCTCTGAAACCCCTTCCCGCACACCTCGCACACGAACCGGTTCGTCGCCATCAGCGTCCCCGGCGACAGCGCGATCACCTCCGCGTCTGGATCTGCACAAGCACAAGCACAAGCCCCGGGGTCAGACCAGCACAATCCCCAATCACTCCACCAACCGCCCCGCCTCCCCCCAAAAGGAACCCGAAGCAAGCGAGCTCGCCTGGCGTGCCGGGGAGGTTCCTCTTCTTCTTCACCGGCGCCGGCGCCCCCTCCGCCTCCGTCGGATTGGGCGGCGGCATCCCCGCTCGATCCGTCGCCGCGGCTGCTCGCCTCCGCTCCTTTATCCCCGCAGGCAGACCGCGGCGGCGGCGAGTGGTGGGCGGAGATTTTTTTTCTCTCCTCTCTCCTCTCTGCTCCCCTCTTTGCTTGCTTTGCTGCTCCTCTCTCTCTCTCTCCTGCTCTCGCTTGTTTTTTCGGCTTTCTATTGGGGGAGCCGGAGATGGATGGGGTGGGAGGAGTAAGAGAGGAGGAGAGAGAGAGAGGGCATCGGGATGAGGAGAGAGAGGGGGGGTGGGGGCGTGTACCGCGCGGTGCCAATCCGGCACGTTGGCTTTCCGGTGCGGGGTGGGTAGCGTGCCGGCGCCGCCGTCGGATCCCGCGCCGCGATTCGTGCTCACGTGGTCGCCCCCGCGGGTTTACTGCCCTGAGGGGACACACCTTTTCGGTTGCTTCTGCCTTAAAAACTCTTCACTCTCTCTCTCTCTCTCTCGATATATCTT
Source organism: Raddia distichophylla (assembly GCA_005191435.1). NCBI lineage: Eukaryota > Viridiplantae > Streptophyta > Magnoliopsida > Poales > Poaceae > Raddia > Raddia distichophylla. Next base: position 46,120 of record SPJY01033544.1, on the reverse strand, counting down.
TTGCCCCCCATTTCTTTCCGTTTTATTCCGTGTGCCTGAATTCCATGTGTGAACGGGTAAGCTGACAACGCAACGCAACACAACACGTAAAGCTGTGAGTTTTTTTGTTTGCTCTTAAATCCCGCTCTACAGCGATATTTGGAATTATCAAAAATCTTGTTGAAATTGGTGAAAATTTTAAAGTTGCAACGCTGTTAGCTAACGGTGATCCGTTGAAAACAATTTTAACAGGTCACTAGCTTCATATTGTTTCGAGTAGTTTTGTATGTTTTCATATAGTTTCATTTTATGGTTTTATATAGTTTTATCGTGTGTTTTTATAAAGTTTTATGTAGTTTTAAAAAGTTTTGTAGTGCTTCTTGTAGTTTCATGCTAACAATATTTTTGTGCATGCTTACGTCTTCGCTACATGTGCTATACATTTTAGCACATCTGTTGCAACGATCATTCATTCATTAGCATTACGTCTTCGCTAGGGTTTATGAAAATAATGTACAAGATTTTTGAAAAACTGTTGTGTTCCAAGACATTGCAATTCCAAATAAATTATTTCAAATTTGCTTATTTTCTCATGTTGAATTTTTTAGTGGTTTACATACAAATATAGATAGCCATTTTTTTAGACTGAAACACCAAATGTCGCAAAATTGCGAGCCTGGATGGCGAGAATTTAGTTGATACAATATTATTTGATAATCACGTGTTGGAACAGCTTGATAGCCAAATTGAACAAAAAAATTATTCAAAATTATTGAAGCCAGACATCAGCCAATTTCCGGTATCCAAAGCTCACTAAAACATAACTTATTATATTTTCACTCTTTTTAAGCGAAATGTAACGAGAAAATCGTGATCTAATAAAGAAAACAAAAGGCACTCAGCGAACCATCGGGCTGGGAGTGTGGGAGTGGTCAAGCAACCCAGCAAAGCAAAGCCCGTGGCAGCCCCAGCCCCCAGCCAGGGGCGCGCCCCCTCGCCCAGCGGCCAGCGCTCGCCGTTGCCCGCGTGCGTGACCATGCGCCGCGCCGTGCCGCGCCACGCGAGCCCGCATGCGCGCGCGCGTAGCGTACCGTACGTACGTATCCGCCGTGCCGCGCCGCGCGAGAGGGGGGCGCGTTCCGCTCGGGGTTTTGCCGCAGTCTGCTGGTGCGAGCGAGCGGCCGGCCGCGCGGCGGTTTACACGCTGGGTTTCGTTTCGTGCGGGTATTTTTTTTTTCCCACTTCTTTTTGGGGCTCTTCGGAGCTCGGATGCGGACATGCGGTGGTGGTGCGGCAATCGGCGAGGCGCCGTGGGGCCGTGGGGTCGCGGAGGCCCGCACGCTTGTGCGTGTTGGATCTATCACCGTGTACGGACGGGGAAAGGGGGCGAGCGAGAATGCCAACGCGACGTGGACATGCGGGTAACCATCGCCTCTCTGTTGCCTTTCTTCTTCTTCTTTTTATCGGAGGCGTATTTCCTCTCAGGTCGGCAGCTCGGGATTGATTTTGAAGTGTTAATACTAAAACATTTTATGGTTAAAAAAGGGAACGCGACCCGTTAGCATTTTCATTTGCAAGAAACTAAATACGGAGTACCCTGCATCTCTAAAGGAAAGTGCTATATCTGTGTCTACTCCCTCCTGTGTCAAAAAACTAGTCGTTTTAGACACAATTTAGAATACCAAGGCCCCTATAAAAAGCTAGTTGATTCATTAATTGGTAGCAATGAATTTATGAAAACTTTTCCCATGGACCAATAGATGCACCTGCATGCATCTCTTTTTGACTTTCCAAAGGTCTCATCTAATTACTACTCTAGATGAAAGGCTAAAACGACAAGTTTTTTGGCACTTTGGATAAAAGGCTAAAACGACTAGTTTTTTGACACCAGAGGGAGTATATCTGAATAGAGTATTTTCTTTTGAAAAACAGCTCCAACTAGGGTTCATATTCCAAAGAAAAGTATAGTTATGTAGAAGGAGTACCAAAATTTGGCTACCAATTCCTAGGTACCAAAACCATGTTCTCATGGAAGATTTTCGGAAGCGTAGTATATTTTGAAGGACGGTAGTATCGTCGGCTGGAAATCGTAGTTCACCGGACATCAAGTTTACTTGTTGAACTAAAGATTAATAGGCTCCTTCCCAGTGCCGAGTGAGGATCGAAGACGGATAGGTTCTCCAGGTGAACATGGATATAGGAATAAGCGAAGGACAACGGTTTTTTTCCCTGATTTGGGTCTCTCAATATTAGGATAACAACTTTATGTCTAGCCTTGCATTCCCATGCGAACAAAATTACAAGAGGGGGTGGATACCTGAGCAAGGTAAAGCTTGCCTAAGCAGATATATAAAGTGTGTTACAAGGGTGTAGTGTGTGTATGTGTCTAGTTGCCTATGCTTGACTTCTTGTGTGTGCTAGTGTATGCCACAACAAAATCCAAAGGGTCCTATTTATAATGGGGAGGGAGGAAAAAGTGTCTTTACTATGAGAAAACTCTGGATGCCGATCAGCATGCACTGTAGTAGGGTTGAGTGCACAACGCACTTAAGTGTCCTGTTGGATGGAACAGGATTGTGCACTATAGCAGAAGCTTGATTACTAGGTTTGTCAGGATTATCCTGTGGATGGAATAGTGTTGTTGCTAATCTTTTGAGCTCCATGTCCTTTTGCTGACAGTGCGGGGCTCTGTTCAATGTTCGTCTTCCACGTGGTTGCTCTTGTAGAGAGGTTACTTAGGTTCTGTTCTTTTGGGCTGATCTGAACAACTGAACAGCTGGAATGAGTGAATTTTGAGAGATTCTCGAGGTAGTCTCAAGATTTGGATCCATTTCAATTGACTTACTTTTTAAAGTGTTAGGACCCACCTTTGAGACATCGAAAAAACGGACTCAAAAACCCAAACATATGCCTTTTCAAAACGTAGATCAATCGTTAAGCTGTTAAGTCGTTAAGCTGAAGAGAACAAAACCTTAGTAAAGAGGTTTGCTTGGTTCGATCAGGACTCGAGCGGAGGTTGCTTAGGGTGGCTTTGCTTTGTTCAACGCTATCTTGCTCGTGGGTGAGTAGCCTTGGGGTGGTCGAATGACTCTTGAAGAAGCTTGTGCTTTATGATTCTCGGGGCGGCTGTCGTCAAGTCAGGCCAATTCCCAATAGGTAGTTTTCTTGTTGTTTTTTTCCACAAGGGGACATAACCCCGATTTCCATTACCATGATGACAACGGAAACAAACAAGTACAATTTATTAATGGTTGTTACAATCCATAACTATTTTTGAGCTTGCTTTAAAATTGTTAGGGAGTATCAATATTATTGTATATGACCTAAGTTTTAGCAACTTCTTTTATAGATCTTAACATATTGATATGAACAAAAAGTTCTTACTTATGCCTTGTCTTTATTATGCCTTGTCTTTAGCATAGGGGAAGTCTTGAGTACTTATTTGAGAGGAAGTCTTTTTAGCAAATCTCAAACAAAAAAAAAATCAAAATCAGATTTAATAGTTCGTAGGAAATTGAAAATGTGAAATATCACACTATTACCTTGTGGGATCAATGTGAATATTTTGCTCCGATTAGGCGGCATCCTTCCTCCCTTATATTTTTGGATTTAATTTGCCCACCTCCTAACATGGAGGGAGACTAGGAAGCGATGGCACACGTGGCTGACAAAATCATGGTGGGAGTTACGATTGTCAGTGGGATTGTCAACGAATCAACAAGAACAATGGGAATATTACAAGACAACAAGGTAAAGAGGTAGATCCGGTAGGAATGAGGTTGGGGTGCTCGCTAGAGATGAGAAAGAAAATAATGCAAGAGATGGTTGTGGTCTTGTGGTGGAGGAAAGATGCATGAATTTGGGGTTGTGGCAACAACATCAAGAAAATAGAGGGTAATTAGGGTTTAAGAGGGGAAGGGGTGGGGGAATAATGTATCAAATGGTCCAAAAGTTGTTTTTAATATATAAGCTTTTGTGATATAGTAAATTCCATTTTAAATTTGACAAATAAAACTTGATAACATGCTATGAATGTAATTGTAAAAGCCCTTTACCATGTAGGAGAGGAACCAATCAAATATGCAAGAATATGATTGTAAAAGCCTATCTTTCCTCCTCTTCTTTCCTCTCTCTCACATGAGCTAGACAATAAGTTGACAAGGAATCGATGCACTAGCGGGCAATGAGCACGCGGGAGGTGGAGATATGTGACACAACGAGGTAGTGCTTGTTGCACCACTAGCGTGTCTAAGGCTTACAACAGTGGGGACACACCTGAGGGATAGTGGCAGCGACGTGGAAGGGCTGGTAATGAGTCTGCAATGACTATCTGTCAAAACAAGTGTTAGTAACAACTACAAGTGATAGTGGTGTGGCTATCAGCGAGAGAGGAGTGTGGAAATAAAAGAAAGATAAAAGACTATATGCCCTTTTAGCTTTGGAGCCACATGAAACATTGGGGATGCTAGGTTGTACCACCTCTTGTAATCTCTTGGATTAAATCAAATGGATAGTTGAGATTTATGGTACGTACCGCATAGGGGCCCCAGTTCCAAATAGTCTAACATATGAAAGGATATAACATCTTGTCACGCACTTGCAATGAATCACATTAGCATGAGTAGCCTAGTGATATGGAATGATACATGCAATTAGTAGGTTTAATGTTCAAACCTAAGAACAAGCATTCTTTTATCTTTTTTTGACATTTTTATTCCCTATTTGTCATAGGTCCTATTTAAAAACTTTGATATTCTTTTGCACCGGGGCTGAAAATTCCTATTTATAAATTAGATTTGTTATATTTTTTATTTTGATATTTTTATTCCATACTCATGATAGGCCCTATTTGAAAACTTTTACAAACTTTGTTATACTTATATTCTGACGTCTAAAAATTATAGGACCGTGCTGCTTATAGTTAGGGACAGTAGAAAAACTCTTCGTTTGTTAGTGCCAATATTGAGAACAATAAGATGGGATGTTGCAATATTTTGTAGATTTGTTTGACAACAACAATGATGATCTATCTCAATGGCCGCTGTTGTCACAGCGGCCGAAGGTTTTAAAAATAATTAGGGTGAAAGTCTTAATCAAACAGTAATAAAGTGGATATAAAACATGTGGTAGCAGTGTTGATTACAATTTGCATAAAAGTATGCACTTGTTATAGTGGGTGATCGTTGATACATTGATACCACATATAAGGGGATAAATGGGCGGCGATGAGAATGGAAAAGAATGTCTACAAGAGAGGGGAAGTTTGGAAGGGAAACAAATAGATTGATTTTGTTTAGAGTTCATAATAAATAGATGACTGAGAAGGCATGGTGACCATCGGATGCATCAGATTGGACGAACGCAAGGCAATGGGATTGGAGAGTCCAATGGATCCATGTTGGTACATTAATTTTTCCTCTTATTAACTTCTTCACCATGTCAACACGCATCCATGCTTCCTGCCTCATCCTTCCCTAACAAAATTGGCCAGTACTACCAGTACTGGAGAACTTCTTTTCTATACGTGCCTTTTTTTTGAAAAAAAAATCAAGGAAAAGGCCTTTTATACTAATTTAGAAATAGAGCACCGTGACTAATATACGAGTTTGGATTGCAACTATGAAAGAGTTAAGCTGTCAGGATCTCAGGGAGTACACGAGTAGAAACTAGAGGTCGACACTGGCTTTTTCTCGTAACAAATAATTCCTTAAATTGTTCTGATTTCCTTCCATGATTATATTTTGCCAACCCGCAATTGGCATTAACGTTTTCCTCCCATAATTTCTTGTAATTAGAGTGTACAATCTCCTTTTCATGATTATATTTTGCCAACCCACAATTGGCATTAACGTTTTCCACCCATGATTTCTTGTAATTAGAGTGCACGAATGGTGGCTCGTCATCCACCTCAATATTTGACATATACTTAGGTAGCCACGTCAGTGTTTGAGAGGAGCCTAAAGGATTTTAGACAAACATGCAAAAAAAACAAATTTACGAGGACAAGAAAGTAAATTGTATATTTGGGACGGTCAAGTGAGAATCTCTTGCAAGTTCAACATCAAGAGTTATACAATGCAATTTTCTCGAAGTTTTTCCGATTTCTCTTTCGCTGATTATATTTTTTTCAAACCACCAATGGCATGAACGTTTTCCTCCCATGTTTTCTTGCAATAGTGTACCAATCACAAAAAAACTGTGAAAAACATTTACAGCAAAGTAAACCAAATATATCAGCATAAGAAGGTTACCGCCCGAGGGCTGAGAGTAGCTCGGTTGAGATGAGCTGCTAGTGACTAGTGAGCAGTGACGCCCACTCGGGTTCGATCCTAGGTGCCTTCAGCGGGACGGAGCGTCACCCAGAGTCGCAACTCGAATGTCCTCCTTTCTAATGAACTAGCATATTGATCTACGCATTTACACGAAGAAATTTATACAAAAGTTTTTTTATTTTTTGAACATATAGAAATTTGTAGCCATGTTAGCCATAATAATCTCTACAATATAATCTATATCTAATTGGAAAGAATAATTCTTTTTCTACGTCCTTGTGCAAATATAGTATAATTATGGGAGCTACTAGGGGACGGGATCCCGTCCCGCCCACACCCCGGACGGGATCGCTCCCCAACCGCCACGTGTCCCCCGCGCCTCCCCCACTCACACGCGGCCCGCCCCGCATCGGCCTCCCCCAGTTCCCACTCCCCAACCCACTCGCTCGCTCCCCTCACCCGCTCCGCGCGCCTCCACCACCTCCCTCGCCGCCTCCACCACCACCCCGGCCGGCGGCGCCCTCGCCGCCGGCCTCTCC
>SPJY01033544.1:0-35383 GCA_005191435.1 Raddia distichophylla | reverse complement strand
GTTTACGCAGGTGGAATCCGATATTGTAAATCGGGTGCCGACAGAATTGGTATCAGAGCCAGGCTGCTCTTATTGGCCCTAGGACGTAACCCTAGAATTAGAGACCATATACGTAATAACTTCGTATAGCATACATTATACGAAGTTATACGATTGCATGCGTACGTCCGATTGATCGGACGTGTCGGCCCAACGAGCACACGCGGCCCAACCTCGCTTTCGCGCACACGCGGGACGGCCCGAACTCGCGCGCGGCGCACCCGAACTGCGCGCTGAGAAGGCACTGTACCGGCTGCAGGTGGGTCCCACAGCATTTTTTTTCTTTTGCTGGTCATATTTTTTGACTGGGTGCTCTGATGCAAAAACCGTTTGCACCAACGTGTTCCTCATATTTTTAAGAACAAAACAAGATGTTTGTTGCCATATAAATCTTCAAACTTACCTGATGGAACTTGGGTTTCGCCTGCTGAAACTTGGATTTTGCCAAATGAAACTTGGTTTTCATATTCGTTAAACTTGCCGAACTGCCAAGTTTCATCAGGTTTAATGCAAGTTTCATCAAGTTTCAACAGGTCTCATACAAGTTTCTTCAAGTTTTATCAGATAAATCCAAGTTTCATCAAGTTTCAACAGGTTTCATCCAAGTTTCATCAGGTTATATCGAAGTTTCATCAAGTTTCAACAGAACACGGTCAAGTTTCATCAGAACACGGCCAAGTTTCACTAATATAGATGTAAGTTTCATAAGTGCCTTCTCCTAGTTCACATAAAAAATCGAAAAACTAAAAAAATCAAAAAGTATTTAAAATGGGTTGTTCTCGATTTTAGAAGAATTATGCGTAATAACTTCGTATAGCATACATTATACGAAGTTATACGAAATATATATTTTTATCATAATTACCGCCTTATTCCAAACAAACCGATCAAACTCCAATCTGTGAGCAGAACCAACCTCGGAAGGGGGAAGAACCCAGAAAAGAAGCTGATACGCACCTCGGCCCCGGCCTCGGCGGCTGCCTGGATGACGCCGAGGAGGTCGACGGCGGGAATCGGGCCGGTGGTGGGAGCGGCCACCTTGGGGTAGCTGGTGGACGCGGCGGACTGGTCCGACGCCACCGCCATGACGGAGCCAGCGTTGCTGCACCTGGACGAGAGTGCGCGGAGGCCTAGGAGCGGCGGCAGCGAGCTCTTGGCATTCCTGGGGAGGGGAGAGGCGGCGGCGGCGGTGGAAGGGAGAAGATACCGTGCCATTGGTGGTGCTGAGCCAGAGAGGAACATGATGCCCTGTTTTCGTTTTTTCTTTTCACGAAGTACCGTACCGGTGTTCCAATTTTATTTGGTATGGACTACAAATTGAGATGAAATGTTTTAAATTATTAAAAGGATTTTAAGCGAACAGGACACAATGTTTCAGAAAAATTAAATACGTGTTTCAAATTAGTTGTGTTTCATATAAAGCCAAATGTTTCACTAAACTGAATCTAATAATTCACAAGGACAAAAAACGATGTAATCACCGCTTAAACATTGAAAAAAGCATTAAAACATTTTAACATTAGTTGCTTAAATATTTTCAGATTTGCTCATTGCCAGTCGTCTGGGCAGTAGTTCACTCGCCTAGTCAACCGCCTCCCATGTCTCCTGTGCAAGCAATTTGGGGGAGAGGGGGCAGCGAGAGGGGGAGAGCATCTGCTCCGCACTGCCATCTTCCTCTTCGCGGGTGTTGTCCCATCCGCCGCCACCATGAATCGTTGGGTTAGGGTTCGGGTTTAGGGTCGCCACCGATCTAGGGCTTGGGTTCGTCGCCAGGCTTAGAGAGATGGCTAGGGGAGGCGGCGGCCTGGTGGTAGGTTGGGAATGGAGTAAGGACAGTGGCAGAGGCGGCAACGAAGGTGGCAGAGGCACTGCTGGACCTGTGGGGGGGTGAAGATGGTTGGGGCAATGGTGGCGGGGGTGAAGGCACTGCCAGGGTTACGCTGGATCGGCACAGCAGGAGGAAGGAGTTTGGGGCGCAGCGACTGACGGCGAGGGCGTCGCCGGCGACGGGGGGTGGAGGAGGGGTGTATGAGTGGGGGAGAGAGACACGGGGAGATAGAAGAAATCCGGGGAGAGAGGGAGGGGAAGAAAAGAGGGAGAAGGAGATATCGGGGGCCATTAGAGCCAGCACAATGGGTAGACAGTCATCTGAGAGGGACCCAATCCCAAATATTTTAATTAACGTACTAAAACATACTTAATATTGAAAGAATGAAAATAAATTATTGAAATATTAAAATTAAATAAAAATAAATTTCTTTTAAATAATTTATTATTTACTCTTAAGTAATTAGTAATTATTTTTGCGATTGATTGTTGATTGATTATTAATTCGTAAATGTTATTTATTACCCTTTTTTGTTAGGTAATATATTAGGCCTAATAATATTATGTCCACATTATTATTTTTCAATTGTGACCCAGTCGTACGTCACCCGTTCGGAAACGGCACAACTCGTATGGAACACGAATGGTGATTCGCTTTGTTTTCATATGAGATGTGATAAGCGTTTCCGAATTGTCTAGTGGACTGCCATCTGTGGGCGTCCCAAAGGATAGCCCACGAATGACCGTTCGAGCAAAATTCATTGCGACAGTGGTGTATTCGAGACGTGAATTTCGACGGCATAATCCTAAGAAGTTCTCCTGTGCATAACATAAGTGCTCGGTGGTTTTAATAAACCTCCAAGGCCATCGTTGCACTGGAGAACCCTTAGGGTTATGCTGCCGAAATCTTGTCTCGAACCCACCGATGTCGCAATGAATTTTGCTCGATCGGTCATTCGTGGGTGGGTTTAGAAGCTTTCCTAAGCCTGTCATGCCTTGAAATGACGCATACCTACCATAGATGAAAGAACAAAGAAGTTGGATGTATGATGGATGGCAATCCAATGGACAACACACAGATGAAAAAGACCGACGAATTCGTGACTCATGCTTTCCAGCATGTGTCAGACCTTACCATTAAGGTGACATGTCCTTGTGCTGAGTGTGGGAATTGTCGGAAGAGAACCCGTGACCAGAAGGAGCTCGATCTATGTAAACATGGTTACAAAGCCGTGTACCATTGGTGGGTATATCATGGGGAGAGTCACCGTGTTGCGTGTGCACCACCCCTATCCGTACCCGATGAAGGTTTTGATGAAATCGATCGGGTGAATGAGTTGATGAAAGACTTTGGTCATAATTTCGAGGACGAGGAGGTACCCACGTCTGTGTCCAATTTCATGGAGCTTGTTGAGTCTGCCAAACAACCGGTGCACGATGGAACCACAGTAGCACTGCTGTCTGTTGTGGCTCAGATGATGGCTATTAAATGCAAGTATAATTTCTCGATTAATTGTTTTGACAAACTTATATCGTTGTGGTCCGATGTTCTTTCTCAAGGTCATAAAATGCCACCTACTTGGTATGAGTACAAGAAACTTATAAGTGGATTAGAAATGTCATATGAGAAAATACACTACTATCCTAATCATTGTATGTTGTATTATAAGGATGATGTCGATAAGTGTGCTTGCAATAAATGTGGAGAGTCAAGATATGTGGAGATAGACGACGTTGAAGGAAATAGGAGAGACAAATGTGACGAGAACAGTGTTTCGTTACTTCCCACTGACAAAACGTCTCCAACGATGTTTCTTAACTGAAGAAACGGCGCAGCAGATGAGATGGCACAAAGAGGATAAAAGAACAAAGGGTGATGTCATGGTTCATCCATCGGATGGGGAAGCGTGGAAACATTTTGATCAGAGGCATCCTGTTTTTGCATTGGAACCAAGAAATGTACGTCTTGCGATCGCGACAGATGGATTCACGCCGTTCAATATGAATGCCGCGTCGTATTCTTGCTGGCTAGTTTTCACCATGTCTCTGAACCTTCCACCATCGATTCTACTTAAAGAAGAGTTTATGTTTCTATCCCTTATCGTATCTGGTCCGAAAAATCCTAAAAAAATCTAGACTTTTTCATGAGGCCCTTGGTTGAAGAGTTTTAAGAGTTATGGGATAATGGTGCAATTACATATGATAGGAAAACATATTCAAATTTTCTCCTGAGGGTCATATTTTTGTGATCTATTCATGATTTCCCCTATATGGAATGTTTTCAGAATGGAGCACGCATGGGAGACTAAGCTGTCCTGCATGTGTGGATGATTCAAATGTTTTTCAGTTGCCAAATGGGGAAAGACAAGTTTCTTTGATTGTTACCGTGCTTTTCTCAAACCAAGTCATCCGTTTAGGAAGCAAAAAAATGCCTTCCGAAAAAACACCATAGAGAAAATACAAAAGCATGGTAGTTTAACCGTTGCTGCTATAAAGGCATGGTAGGTCAGATTGGTTGAAGGAAGGAATGGTGTGTACGAGGGTTGCGGGGATTCACACCATTGGACGCAGAAGTGCAGTTTGTATTATCTTCCATATGCTGATGATTTGCTTTTACCACATAATTTTGATGTCATGCACCAAGAGATGAATGTGGCCCAGGCGATTTTTGGTACTAACTTTGACATAGCTGATAAGAGCAAATATAATGTAAAAGCACGTCTCGATTGCAGCGAAATATGCAATCGACCATCTATGAACATGATAGATGGTAGAGTTAAGAAGCCGAAAGCACCGTACGGTTTAACAGTCGCACAAAGGAGAGAATGTATGGAGTGGTTCGAAAGAAAGTTTAAATTTCTCGATGGGTAAGCGTCGAATATTGGTCGTGGCGTCAATGTTGTTTAAGGAAAGATAAATGAAATGAAAAGTTATGACTATCATATCTTCATAAGAGATCTCATGCCTATTGTGTTTCGTGGCTACGTACCTGAAGAAGTCTAGATAGCTCTTGCAGAATTGAGTTTCTTTTATAGAAAATTATGTGCTAAAAATATACAAAAGAATGAAATGGTCAAACTTGAAGATGATATAGTTATACTTTTTTGCAAGCTTGAAAAATTTTATGTGCACAGGTTTTTCAATCTAATGGAGCATCTACTGGTGCATTTACCGTATGAAGCTAAATTGGGAGGACCCGTCCAGTATAGGTAAATGTATCCCGTTGAGCGTCGACTAAAAGTGGTTCGGTCTAACGTGAAAAACAAGGCTCGCGTGGAGGGTTCGATAGCAGAATCGTACTACATGCAGGAGATTACCAACTTTTGCAACAAATATTTGGCGAGAGAGCATAATGTTAACATACAAGTATCACGATACAACATGGTGTGCGCTGACGTCCAATCTGAACTAAAGCTGTTCCTTAGAAAAGGTAATCCTGTGGGGAGAAGTATAAGGCGAGAGTTAGCACAAGAAGAAAGGATGGTGGCACTACTATATGTGTTCGATAATATGGAGGAAATGGTGGACATGCAAAAACAATTCATCCGAACTGAATGGACTGGCAGTAATGATCCCAATCCGGAGGAGAGAACGAAACTGATGAAGGAGGGTGCTAGAGAAGGCCGCCCAAACTTTTTAGTTTGGTTCTGGAAACATGTAAGTATTACTTAGTATTATGTAAGTATTTAATATAGTTTGTTACAATTTATAACATCCGTTATCTTTTCTAACGCAGTGCACCACCCGTGCGAGCGTACATAATTATCTTCGTATCATATCACGTGGACCAAGACAAAGTGTAAAGGTGCATGGAACTTACTATGTCAATGGGTTCCGATTTCGGTTTGCGTTTCACGAACGGTCAAAACCTAATTTGAAGACAACAAATAGTTATATACTATGCTACGGGGACGATGGCATGGAGTATTATGGCATCATCGAGGAGATAATTGAACTAGTCATCGAGGGAAGTAAAGAACTATCGATTATTTTATTTCGTTGCGATTGGTTCGATCCTATCAAAAGGGTTAGACGTTGACCTCAATTAGGAATGGTGGAAGTGAAACACACCTCGAGGTTAAAAGGGTATGACCCTTTTATCCTTCATAACCAAACAGAACAAGTATATTACCTACCTTATCCATGCAGTAAAGTAATAGAATGTAGTACTAAACGAGATGAGAAAGACTTGAAGTCTTGGTGGGTTGTATACAAAGTTCGAAGACCTGAAAGGTTAACCACTCCAACGTCCGATGACTATCATCATCCAATACAAGAACAACGTACGAACGGCAATTTCGTAATTGGTATTGGCCATGGACTAAGTAATCTAACAGCCACAATTGATGATGATGTCGATGAAGAAGTTAATGCACCCAATGAAACGGGTGGCATCGAGGAACCTATGAACGATCCTCGCAATGTCGATGACACATACTTCTAACTTGAGGTTATTAATTATGCATATTTTTATTTACTTAATAATTTATTATTCCTCTCTAACATTACTGTATCTACAGGATGGCACGACGACAGTTCAGGAGGAGCACCTCTGAGGAGGAGGAGGCCGACGACTGTGAAGGTACACCGGGTTCTGTCCGTGAGGGCGGACACTACTCCGATGAGGAGCTGGCCGTCATTGAGGAGTCTGGGGCCGGCGAGGCGGACACCCCGGGCTGTAGCCAGGGAGGGGCTACTCAGGCATCAAAAAAAGAAGGGGGCCAACAAGATGCCCAAGGAGCCAAAAAATCAGGCGGATCGGATTCTGATCGAGATTGACGGGGATAGGTAAGTTATAATAACAATGAACTATCTTATTATCAACGCAAAATACCAATTTCGTCATTTCTATTCTTTGTAGTAACATGTCATGTGTCTATCCCAGAAAGGATCACACTCAGCCAGGTCCCGCACTTGGGATACTGATCAGACAATATTACCCTGGGATGGTCGGAGAGGAGGGGCACCCATCCGGCTTACTCCTAGGATGATTACAAGGTCGCCGAGCATGGTAACAGCACCGCCGCCGAGGAGATTAAGCGGGAGTTTTGGGTGAGTTTGAACACATCTTTTTTTGTCATTTGTCGAAAGGGTATTTACTAGACATTACGATCACACTTGGTTGTAGCTTAGGTACCGTCCTCATGTAGGGTTGGAGGAGACCGACTTTGACCCGGTGATAGATAGAAGTGCCAAGCAGAAGGTGCAGGATCTGATGTCTAGGGCACGAGTCTCGGCGATCGAGGACTTCTACAGGTGATCACTTAATAAATTTCTATTTTTTTGTATATATTTCTAACGCATCCTAAATTTCAATTTTGCCAGGAGAGAACACGGTGAAATGGTTGGTAGCCCTTTTGCTCGGACGAAGTACCTCACAGCTCCGCAGTATCTCACCGTTCGGCCAGATTGGGCCTCGAACGTCTCGGATGCCTGGGAGGCCCTGGCCAACCATTGGGCCAGCCAGGAGTTCCGTGACAGGTCTGAGACGGCAAAGAAGAACCGTGCTATGAAAGGCAGCAGGACTACCGTCGGGAAGATGTCCTTCGCCCAGCTTAGGAAGAAAATGGTAATCTTCTTTATTCCCTATTAGGAGTTTTGTTTTCGAACTAAAAATCATAATTGCTTTACTTTGTTTTGCAGGCCATCACCACCGGGCAGCTGCCTCCTTGGCGGCAAGTGTTTCGTAGGGGCCACTCATCGCAAAATAACGATAGTTCCATGGGCCCCTGAACCCCGTTGCTGCGCAGCGAGAGGTACGTAAAATGTTAATACCGAGTTTTGACGTAATTTACTATTCAACCATTCATAACCAATGTACACTTCCGCGTAGGCACGCTAAAAGGAGGCTTACGCCGAGAAGCATGGGCAAGAGAAGAACCCGAAGGATGAGCCGTTGGACCCCGTGCTCATCCACCAAACTACGGGTGGGAAGGCTCACAGGAGGTTAGCGATCGTCAGGACCACCCGAAGTAAGCTTTGTTTATATTTACAAGTTAACTAAGTTAAAATTTGTAAACTACTGACAACATTTTGTTACAGGTCCGAGGATTACATGCCCGCTGTGCGAGCTGGCCACACACAGGCCGAGAGCCGACGCACTTTCGAGTCCAGACTCCAGAGGGAGAGGGAGCATGAGAGGGAAGAGAACAAGCAGATTCTGCAGGCGATGCAAGAGAGCCTGAGGACGGCGGAGGAGGCGCGAATGAGGCAAGAGGAGGAGATGGCTCGACAGCGAACGGAGTTCGAGGCAAGGTTCGCCTATTTTGAGAGCCTATCTCGACTAGCTGGGGTATGTACTTAAACTCTAAATATTCTTTCATACGCATCTTACCATTCAATTAACACGTCACATGCCAAATTTGTTTTAGACTAGCCCGAGCGGGACTAGTGGCGGTTCGGGGTTCTACCGTGGTCCACCACCGTATCGTAGTGGATTCGGGGCCCCACCTCCCTACCAGAGCTACTACGGGGGCCCGCTGCACCAGCCTGTTGCACAGAGTCCCTATTGTGCACCTCCTCATCACCAGGCTCTCTACAACGGCCCACCTCCCCCACCAGGTGATTACGTGGGCTCAGCTCGCCCACATGGTGGTTTGTCATACGTTACTGAGGCGGTAAGTCATTCGACCTCAAAATATGTATTATTACTTTATTTCGACACATAGCATTAACTAATAAGTGTATGTTTGATTCAAGAGTTTGGGTTCTACCGCCCCAGTAGCAGCTCATGCGCACGAGGGAGGGGAGACATCGGGCAGCCAGGAGGCCGACTTTGTCAACAACCTGTTTGATGGCGCTCCGCCGTTGTTTACCCAGCCGTCCATACCCCCTTCAGGCGATCCTCCATCTAGCGAGCATTAGGTGACCTGTAGCTAGCGATGCATATGTTTTGCTGATCGTATATTTGTGGACAATGGATTGCGATGTTCTATATGTGTGCAATATATTGGGATGTATATGCATTGTGTGCAATTGTGATATATATTTGTGTGCGATTGTGATCTTGTCGTCGCATATGTGCGACAATTGGGATATATATGCATTGTGGGCATTTTGGGTTTCCAGGTGCAGCAGCTGTTGCAGGGAGTAGCAGCTGCTGCAGTTTTCTTTTTTTTTTGCAAAATTAAAATAATTTTTTTTACTGCACAGGCATACTCTCGACGGCCGCCTTTACGCCGTCGAGAATATGCAACATCTGGACAAGATACTCTCGACGACCTTTATTCTAAGCCGTCGAGAGTATGCAACATACTCTCAACGGCCATATATGAGCTGTAGAGACTACGCGACCTAGGCAGGTTGGTTTGGTGGGCCCCGCTTCTCCTTTCTCTCGACTGTTCCTAAGTGGCCATCGAGAGTATGCCCGTCGTGTGCAAACGGCGTCTGTCGTAGTATACTCGACGGTCTTTTATTTAGCTGTCGACATAAGTAGTCTCGACAGTCGAGCCGTCGAGACTACGTCCCTCTCTCGACGGCCTTCACTCGACGGCTGGCCGTCGAGAGAAGCTTGTCTCAACGACTTGTTTGCTTGTGTCGACGGTTTGAGCACTCGACAATGTTGATGTTTCCTGTAGTGGTCTTGTATAGCTAAATTTTTTTATTTATAGTAAGATTTGGCACAATAAGTTCAAAGTTCAAAATAGCCTGTTACAACACTGTGGTCGCACTGCTATATCATTTTCGAACGTAAAACGCTACACTAAAAATTCAAATACTGTGAACACATCTATGACTACTAAATTGATCTCTATTTCCGCTATTTTTTAAGCCTATATAGCACCGCTATGCTAATTTTTTACGTTCTATTAAAAATCTGACCATCGATTGTTCTTTTGCCATGCTCTACTTTATTTCTACATCATTTGATCTTAAAAGGTGATATATTAATATAGAACTAACAAATGACCACTCAGAGATCAAAATTTCTCTATGATGAACATATAGAAATATAGGTTGCAGCCACTTATTGTACACATTAATTATAGTTATTTAGTAATACTTATCTATAAAAAGTACAAGCCCGAACATTCGGTACAGCTCGCTGCCACACGTCATCGCTTGTGACACATCACCCGTTCGTTCGCAGCCGTCCGATCGCGCAAGGCAGGCAGATCCGGCCGTCCTTTTATTTTTACGTATAAAACGATTTTTTTTGAAGCAAATTCCAACAGCATGGGCGCTTTTGCCGGTTGGTTAGCCCAGCCAAGAACTCACCTTGGAGCCTCGGGTTCGAATCCCTCGCGTGCCCCCTTTTTTCCCTTTTTTTCGCTGGCCTTGGCTGCGCGTTTCCTGGCCTCGCGCGCCACGAGCGCGCATGCGAGGCTAGTATAGTTACAAGCGGCCCACCCCCCCAGCAGGTGACTACGTGGGCCCAGCTCGCCCTCATGGTGGTTACCCGTACGTTCCTGAGGCGGTAAGTCATTCGACCTCAAAATATGTGTTTTTGCTTTATTTCAACACATACCATTAACTAATAAGTATATATTTGTTTTAAGGGTTCGGGTTCTGCTGCCCCAGCAGCTGCTCATGCGCACGAGGGAGGGGACACATCGGGCAGCCAGGAGGCCGACTTCGTCAACAACCTGTTCGATGGCGCTCCCCCGTTGTTTACCCAGCCGTCCCTACCCCCTTCAGGCGATCCTCCGTCCAGTGAGCATTAGGTGACTAGCTAGCTGACGATATATACGTTTTGGTTATCGTACGATTGTGATTGCTATATTGTACATATGTGTATGTCGTGCGGACTATTTGGAGTTGTTTGGATCGTTTGGTGGCTAATATATGTGAACTATGTGCCTTTTAAATATTTGAGTGTATTTGAGCTGTCAATTGTGATCTTGTCGCATGTGTGCGACGAATGGGATATATATGCATTGTGGGGTTTTGGGTATGCAGGTGCAGCAGCTACTGCTGCTGGGAGCAGCAGCTGCTGTAATTTTCTGGATTTTTTTTTACAAAATTAAAACAATTTTTTTTCTGCACAGCTGTAGTCTCGCGGGCCGTATTAAAGCCGTCGACACAACGCAACGCCTGGGAAGGACAGTATCGACGGTCATAAGGGCAGCCGTCGATACTACATAAAATTTGTATCGATGGTTTGACTAATGGCCGTCGAGACTACGGGACTTTGGATGGCTTGGCTGGTGGGCCCCTTTTGAATAATCTCAACTGCTATTACTCGGCCGTCGAGACTAATCCAATGAAACAGTGACAACGTCTGTGGAATTGAACTCGACGGTTCGAATTATAGCCGTCGAGATAAGTTCACTCGACGGCCAAGCCATCGAGAACGTTACCCTCTCTCGACGGAGTTCTCTCGACGGCCGTTTCTCGACGGCTGGCCGTCGAGACAGTAGTTTTCCGACGGCTTGTGCGCTTTGTTCGACGGTTTTGGCAGTCGAAACTGTTGACATTTTCTGTAGTGATTCACAAAGAACATGTGAGAGAGGATGGGGCTTTGAACGAATATTGATGCACCATCAACGGTGGAGATAACGCAAGAAACTCCTTGGCTAGGGGAAAAAAGGGAAGCTCTTTTAAAAAACTGTAAAGTTAATAGTTTAAATGCAAACTATGAACCAAGCATTGTTATGTTGCCATGTTGGTAGGGGTTGGAAGTGTGGTTGGTGTAGGTGCATGTTCAAGTGGATGAGCTCTCTTGCATGCTCAAGAGAGAGAGAGAACCACGAGACGAGCTGATAAGACAAATGAAATCCAGGAGAATGAGTGAAGGAGCAAAATAAAAAAAAAGAAGCAACCATGAGCCAAGCAAAGGAAGAATGCACCTATTGAACGCTTATTTCAGAGTGAGGAGAAGAACCATGAGATGAGCTGCTCCCCAAGCAATATATGAGTAAGGGGATCGAGAGACCATTATCTGAGCCAAGGAGCCAAAAGGAAGTAGGGACGGGGAGGGGGTGATTGTTGTTTGTAAATTTGGTGAGCAAGAGAGAAAGGGAGAGCTGTTTTGGACTAGTTTCAATTGTACTAGAATGAAAAATAGGATGTCAACACTGTTCGTTGTTGCTGTTTGAATGAATGTAAATTAAGGGTTTGCCTCCTTAAAGAAAGAGGCATCATTTTTGGAAAGTAGAGAGGGGAGAGGCTGCACATGCATGGATTTTAGAGAACCGTCCTAAGAGCAAATCTAGGTGGTCCTCCATAATACTGTACCAGATATAGAATGGTTGTCGGAGAGAAGGAATCTTTTAGAGGGTAGTGTAAGTTGTGAAGTAATTTTAGAAGGATGGATAGAGGGGACGCTAATAGTGATTTAGAGGGGAAGAATAGAGGACCGGTTGGAGTTGCTTTAAGGTTTTTGGTTAAGAGAGTTAGACCGTGCTTTTGAAGGGGCTGATCATGCTCCAAGTTCAACAGCCCCAAGCACTAGGTAAGGCTGGCAGTGCTTCGCCTTCAAGTCGAGTAGAACTCTTAAACTCTAAATCGTAGCACTAAGGGGTGACAACAATTGCCCGATCATTATGGTTAGGTCTAGTTGAAGTCCAGATATCCACCAGGTTAGACAAGGATCTCAAACTCTTAACTCTCACTACGCGGTGTTGTGGAAAGTTTTTGGGATAAAATATTTTTTTAGGGAATAATCTTTTAGTGTATAGTGTGAAATGATTTTAGAGAGGAATAGTTAGAATAGTGAATAATGTTTTAAAGGAGAAATTTGGAGGAATTGCTGTGCAGGGGCAGATCTAGCACCGGGTCAGGGGTTCTGGTCTCACCTATGTTGTCTATGGCAGTGGAGTCCCATTTTAGACCCAATTATAATTTTTAGTATAAAATAAAAGGGAATAAGTGGCTAAGCAACTGTTATTTTGAGCTAATCTAAACAGCTGAACAGCTGAAATGACTAAATTTCTAGATCTTCTCAAGATTGTCTTGAGATTCAGATCCATTTCGTTTGAGTGCATGTTCAAGTGGATGAGCTCTCTTGCATGCTCAAGACAGAGAAAGAACCACGAGACGAGCTGATAAGCCAAATGAAATCCAGGAGAATGAGTGAAAGAGCAAAATAAAAAAGAAGCAACCATGAGCCAAGCAAAGGAAGAATACACCTATTGAATGCTTATTTCGGAGTGAGGAGAAGAACCATGAGATGAGCTGCTCCCCAAGCAATATATGAGTAGGGGGATCGAGAGACCATTATCTGAGCCAAGGAGCCAAAAGGAAGTAGGGAGGTGGAGGGGGTGATTGTTGTTTGTACATTTGGTGAGCAAGAGAGAAAGGGAGAGTGGTTTTGGACTAGTTTCAATTGTACTATAATGAAAAATAGGATGTCAACACTGTTCGTTGTTGCTGTTTGAATGAATGCAAATTGAGGGTTTGCCTCCTTCTTAAAGAAAGAGGCAGCATTTTTGGAAAGTAGAGAGGGGATAAGCTGCACATGCATGGATTTTAGAGAATCGTCCTAAGAGCAAATCCAGGTGGCCCTCTATAATACTGTAGCAGATATAGAGGGGCTGTCGGAGAGAAGGAATCTTTTAGAAGGTAGTGTAAGTTGTGAAGGAATTTTAGAAGGGTGGATAGAGGGGACGCTAATAGTGTTTTAGAGGGGAAGAATAGAGGACCAATTGGAGTTGCTTTAAGGTTTTTGTTTAAGAGAGTTAGACTGTACTTTTGAAGGGGCTGATCATGCTCCAAGTTCAACGGCCCCAAGCACTAGGTAAGGCTGGCAGTGCTTCGCCGTCAAGTCGAGTAGAACTCTTAAACCCTAAATTGTAGCACTAAGGGGTGACAACAAGTGCTCGATCATTGTGGTTAGGTCTAGTTGAAGTCCGGATATATATCCACCAGGTTAGACAAGGATCTCAAATTCTAACCCGCACTACGGGGTGTTGTGGAAAGTTTTTGGGATAAAATATTTGTTACAGGGAAGAATCTTTTAGGGTATAGTGTGAAATGATTTTAGAGAGGAATAGATAGAATAGTGAATAATGTTTTAAAGGAGAAAATTGGAGGAATTGCTGTGCAGGGGCGGATCTAGCATAGGGTCAGGGGTTCTGCCTCACCTATGTTGTCTATGACAGTGGAGTCCCATCTTAGACCTAGCTATAATTTTTAGTGTAAAATGGAAGGGAGTAAGTGGCTAAGCAACTGTTATTTTGAGCTAATCTGAACAACTGAATAGCTGAATGGCTGGAATGACTAAATTTCTAGATCTTCTCAAGGTTGTCTCGAGATTCGGATCCATTTCGTTTGACTTGTTTTTTAAAAACGTTAGGACCTACCTTCAAAACAATGAAAAAATGAGCTAAAAAACATAAATCATATGTCTTTTCAAAATGTACATAAGTCGTTAAGCTAAAAAAGAATAGGATCTAAACTTTAGATTCGGATCTCGAGCTAAATTTTAGCCCTTTCTATTATTATTATTATATTCTTTTTTTGCTGATGTCTCGTGTTGCGGTGGATGTTATGAACTAGTTGCATCCGCGCGAGTGTGGCAAACGTGGCTGCATGCGCACAGCGGCAAAAAACGGTGGCTGCACACAACGGCGAAAAACGCGGCAACGCGGTTGTGTGCGCGCGCGCGGAGCAAAAGCGCAGCGCCGAGGAAAAAACGCGCTCCGCGCGAGGAGGCCGGCGCGCGAGCGCGGCAAGCGCGGCTGCGCGCCCGTGCGCGCGCGGAGGGAAATCGCAGCGCGTGAGGAAAAATGCGCACCGCGCGTGGAGGCCGCGGGACTCGAACCAGGGTCTCCCAGGAAACGGAGTGACGGAGCAAACCAACCGGCCGAATCGTCCGCATGCCTGACGAACGGACAGTAAAAATTGTTTTGTACCTTAAAGCAAAACGGACGGCCAGATCTGCCTGGCTTCCGCGATCGGACGGCCGTGGCGGCTCCGAGCGGGAGGTCAGCCACATGGCGAGCTCGCGAGGCTGGTGTCCGCTCTTGTATCTATTATAGATATAGATATAGATGCACAAGGTGGACACACGGCAAGTAACTGCATTATACTCTTTCTAAAAAAAAAAAGAAACTGCATTATACTACCGGTAACCAATTTTACTGCATTATTCTACCGGTAATCAATTTTTATTCGTGAGGTTGCCCGCGAACGTGTCGCAACTCGCAAGAAGCACGGAGTTCACGACCTACCTATCCTATCGGCCTATCCCTACGACCCTACCTCTGCCTACACGTACATGCAGTACAAAAATAGATAGAACCTTTCTCATCGTAACTTGCACCAAGCAGGTGGGGTGGTACAACAAAGAGATGGCCGGAATGACACATCCATCAATCCCTCGCCCGAGCCTCTTGTACATTGTTTCATCTCCTCTCCGGTCGATCTTATTGTCGGACATATTCTTTTCAACTTATTAAATTTTAACTTCGAGAGATTTTTAGGATGGACTCGAACAAACATCTTTTGTTTAAACCATTTTAGAGAGCTTCTAGACATGCGTTGGCGATAGAAAAAAGAATTAAAAAATATTTATATTTTTAAAAATATAAAGTAAATAAACAGATAAGTCAAATAAACTGTAAAGAACAAGACAAATGTAAAATAATTTTATTTTTTGATCCATTTTTCTATATCAAAAAATTGTGTAAAAGCTCTAAAGCACACGTCAAATGAAGTGAATCCAACTCTCGAGGCTACCTTGAATCACTCTCGAAGTTTAAAATTAAGTTAAATAAGTATATAAGTCAAATAAAATAAACCGAGGAAACAGGGCCATCCGTATAAACAATTAATCCCTCTGTTTCCTATGTTTATCTACGCACATCATTTCACACACTAAGACGACACAAATTAAGACAAAACAAACTTAAGTGAAAAAGTGCATTGGGTTGATCATGATACTTCTAACTAGTGAATTTGGTTGTCCGTATGCATCAATTTTATTGGCTACATGCATTAAAACTTTCTTATAAACAACAATATATTATAAAGTATTCTTCGTTACTAGTAAAATAGACAAACAATTTGAAACAGATACCCCTGGGATTCATATACAAATACTATACCGAATGGGAGGTAGTACTCTACGTGTTACTACCATTTGATGTGCACTTCTTGGCACTAATACAACTCTGGACTGAACTCTTTCTTTCGCGGTTTCGCCAACACACAGGTTCTTTTTTCTTAGGATCTGAGCACGATTGGTAGTCCCCTTCCGGGGGTCTGGGCACAGCAGTACAACAATAATTGCAGGGTAGACTGCTCAGACAGTTGCCCTGTGACGGGCGCGCCGAGATTCCCGCTAGGCCGGAAGCGAAGGCCGGCCGTGGCGTGGCCTCGCGACGCACCATCGAGCACGCGCGGAATTTGCTCCGACTCGCCTCTGCGGCCATGCCTGCAGCCTGCTCCTGCGCCGAGCCACCGTGTGTGCTGGTCGCCTCGCCTCTTTCCATGCATCCCGAGGCGTCCTTGGCCACGTCGCCCGCGCTTCGGCGTGTACGTAGCAACGCAGCACCATTGCACCAATGGTGAGGAGGAGGAGCAATGTATATGATGGTACGGTACGTTTCATTCAGCCACGGCCACGCACAGTGAGGCGAATCACGAATCACGGTGAAAGAGGTGGGGGGAGGAGTGGCGCCGCGCGTACTCGAGACAAGAGGGCGGGGGCGTGAGGAGGTAGGCATCATTGCAGGGAGTGCGGCCAGCCACTGGCCGCTGCGGCAGGGCGCAGGGATGCACCAGCTGCTGCAAATGCAAAGCTCCAATCCATTGGCCGCGTATTTACTTTTACTGGAGTCTGGGGTTTGCGCGGGGCGCGGCGCCCAGCGCCAGCGCCACCCCACGTGGACGCCCCGCGTCTCTCTCTCTCTCTTGCACAGGCACAAAGCAATGGCGATGGGGATCTGTCCCCTAGGGGGCTCGGAGCCTCGGAGAGGTATCTCTCCAACAGTTCTGCCGAAAATAGGTTCCTCTGTAGTCTGTACATAAAACGAACATGCAAACAATAGAGCTTAGGATATTTTCCAACGTACTCGAGACAAGCGGGCGGGGGGCGTGAGGAGGTAGGCATCATTGATGGGAGTGCGGCCAGCCACTGGCCGCTGCGGCAGGCCGCAGGGATGCACCAGCTGCTGCAAATGCAAAGCTCCAATCCATTGGTCGCGTAGTTACTTTTACTGGAGTCTGGGGTGGAGAGGGCGCGGGGCGCGGGGCGCGGGGCGCGGCGCCCAGCGCCAGCGCCACCCCATGTGGACGCCCCGCTCTTCTCTCTCTCTCTCTCTGTTTGCGCTTTGCTTGCATTGCACAGGCACAAAGCAATGGCGATGGGGATCTGTCCCCTTAGGAGGCTCGGAGAGGCATCTCTCCAACAGTTCTGCCGAAAATAGGTTCCTCTGTACATAAAAAGAACATGCAAACAATAGAGCTTAGGATATTTCCCAAACCTCACCTCAATGGAAAACTCCCTAATTATTGAACTCCCTTTATATTAGTTGCGAGATAGAGAATCTCCAAAAATAAATAACGATATACTGGAGTAGAACTAAGCTCTCGAATTTCAGCCCCGTTCTTCTCAGCTTGATTATTTGGCTTATTTCATAAGTCATAACTTCAAAAGCTTCGTGACGTGGCTTTGAGGACAGGGTTCTTTTCATTTGACTAATTTTATGAAACTTTTCAAGAGCTTCATGATGTGGCTCTGAGAGCGGACTTGTTTTCATTTGACTTATTTTCTGAAACTTTTAGACACCTTTTCTAGATAGGAAAGGAAACTGGGATGATGCTTCTTACCAGGCCGCCCGACTCCCATTCCTGGTGCTTTTACCGTCGCCAACTGTTTCCCAACACCGGCGCCATCAGCTAGGAGAGCACGCCTTCTAGAAATTCCAGGGGATTGAACTGGCTACAGGTGCTTGTGCAGCAGCGACTCGGACAGATGCAAGAGTCCCTGTCCATTGCACAATGACTGCTCTTGCGCTTGTTGAGATCCGACGGAGACTAGCACTGTTTCAAGTTCCTGCAACAAATGGACGAGCAAAGCAGAGCAGCACAGCACAGCACATTACACGATGATGGCTGTGCAAAACTGGCTAGCTTCGAGCCTGACAACAATTGAAGGACAAGTCCCAGATTCGTAGAGTAGAACCTCTGCTTTATTGCATAACAACAACAGCATCACCATTGACAGCAATTAAGAATCTACGAAACACAAGACCTAACATCTGGCACCTAACATATCTGTGGATTTTCCACCGTTCTCAGTGATTATCTCTACACATTTTACTCCCTGGGGTGGCCGGCAACGACGACGAAATGTTGATAGGTAGCTTTTGGCCCCCCTGTGAAGGTAAACACGGTGGGAAGGCCAACATCATGATAGTACAGCATGTACAACACCAACCAAAGTTCCTGCGAGTCATCCAAAATACCCCTGAACCTGAAATGCGTTTGCAGGAAGCGAGGCCTCGTCGCTGCTGCGCTGCTGGTTCCCCGATTTGCAGTGAGTTGTCAAGCATTAACTCCACACGGTGATTATGCTATCGCTCAATGGGCTTGTACAGGACGACAGTTACATATTTGGACTCAAACCTGTGGGTTAAACCGAGGGCTACGAGCGGGTGAGCACCCCAGCCCTTCTCGATGAAAAGGTGGTTGAGAACTATGTGCTGGGGTCGTGCACAGCTTTCTTCTGAGTTCTGTGAGTTAAGAACGCCGAGGTGAAGCTGCGAAGGAAGAGCGGGTGGCTCCTTTGCAAAATCCTTATCCTCGGGCGCCTGGAAACTGTAGCTAGCGTCTGGAGATGGAGGCGGCTCAAATTCTGATACACTCTCAACACTTTCAGGAACAAAATCCTGCATTCATCATAATAAATTTCAGATTTAGAAAATAATAGCTAAGGCACAATTTTGACATAAGACCAAAACATAAGATGCAACGAGGAGCTCACAATACAGCAGGGACAAGCCCATACCTATTTAGAATGTGCCCGTGTAATTCTATCCTGCTTTCTTACCCTAGATTATCGTCATAGTTCATTACTAGTCATTATGTATGCTTTTACTACTAGATGAAGGTAATTAGCAACTATGTCGGAAAAACTGTGAACTATGAAACAATTTAAATTTCCCTACAAACACCAGATATTAAACCCCAAAACTAATGTAATTAACAAACACCATTAGGAATCAGATCGGTACAATGAAGCTCAGAACGGAAGTTCTTTCAGACTTTCTCTCTCATACAGTTAGAAGAGCACTCTAAACCTGATCCAAAGATTCAGAATGTGTAACTTGAGTTGCACGAAGGCCACAGGAAAAAATTGTTGATATGGTGTTATGCTTGGTAGGATCAGTTTCATCAATTTTTGTTTTGACTGATTTGTTTTGACCATCGATCAAAATCCAGATCTTCAGTTTGACAAAAGAAAAGAATACTCACATGAACATCAAGAAGGTTAACAGCATTGCCCATGGCGTCAGTTTCACAGGGAAGGTCAGGAAGGCATTTCCTTTCTCCATCTACAACAAACCTGTAACGATAAACTCCAGATGGAAGGATCAACAAAAGAGAATGATCTTTCCCAGATTTCTGCATGGGTTTCCTGCATATATATAAACAATCTCAAAATCAAGCATGTTCAATTCCTCGGTTACAGTTTACCAGAAGGTATTCAAGTTAGTTTTACCTTGATTTCCAGTTATCCCATGATCCTTCGACAGAAACATTCTTTCCACCAAGGGTCCATACAATCAAAGCAGGAATTTCCTTTTGAGGGGGGCCATCCAATTCTTCTTCATGCTCATTCATCAATATCTGGTTGAACACTGGAGGTACATCAGCAGCTCTTTGCAGCGGAGGCACAGGTGTCTGCAACATTACATAGTCAATACACTGTAGAAATTCCTATCTCAAACAGATGACACAAAGTATAACATTTATTTTAAATAACTGTGTAGTGACCATCTGGTGTAGGAATAAAGGAGATAAGTAAACTATTTAATAATGGCTAATGAAACACTGGTTAATTGTTGAACCAAAACCTAGGCCAAGTATCACTGCTGATCATTCGGTTTGGTCACTGTATTGATGTGGTTTATACTAGCTACGAATAGCTTGATATAATACCATCTGACAGAAATGCTTGGCTTTTCAAACAAAAAAAATTGGACCACATGCAATAAATACATTCACATTAACAGTAAAGTACTGTCAAAAACCATTAACTAGAGTAAACGAGACTATAACTCTGTAAATCTCCTTAAATTAACTGGTGATGCTGGTTCACTTACGTCATAAAACCATGACACCACATATTCATGTCTTCAAACTTTTTTGAAGTGGTCCATCCAGGACCCAAGGCTGGCTTTCTATGTCCTAAAACTGTGAAACCACATATTCACTAGTTCAAACCACATATTTCAAGTGGTTCATCCAGGACCCAAGGCTGGCTTTCACATGTTTTCAAGCTTTTTTTACATATATTATAAATAAGACCCAGGATTTTCAAGGAAACTCTAGTTCTTTTAGGAAACACAGCAAGGAAGAGCACTGTTGTTAGTATATTATTGTATTAATGGCTATGGCTATTTCGATACATGGCACTGCAAAGTTACTGATTTTTAGAAATGCCATGAAAAAAATCAGAAATAGTAATGATGCTGCTCCAAACTTTGAAGTGGCACGTATGCTAAATACATAAAATAAAAACAATTACAAAAACAATTTATGAGAGAATAAAATTCTTAACCTATAGGGCATACCATCTTCTTGATAAACTCTTAATTCTGAGCAAATCTATATCAGCAAGAAGTTTTTTCCATCTATTCTTATTTTGGGGGTACCCAAAAGAATGCATATGTTCCTCTCTAAGAAGAAATGGCTGAAATACTTCTGTGGCGATATTAAAAGAACTTCACAACTGATAAGACACTTATTCAATTTTGTATCTTTGAAGACAGTTATCGTACCATGCTGCACCACAGCCTTTTAGATTTAGGGCTTTATGCTAACTAGTGTGGTGAAAAAAGGACTTGACAAAAATGAATCTGATTGCTGTATAGCTAAGCATGGATATTCAGATTTATATTTTTAAAAAAGCGCATACCCCGAGGGAGGGGGCTAATTAACCTTTTTGTGGCCACTGTTTGATTTGGTTCAGACACAGCTATAGAAACATTTCCATATCCTACAGGTTACATTACATTATAAGGTACGTTGTCTGCATTTGCATGCAAATATGTTGCATGTTTATTGCTAAAAGGAGAGAAGAAAACATCGTGTTGTGCCACCCTGAAGCTGGGAAGAAGATTCGTTGTGAGCTTCAACATACTCATTTTCATGGATCAAACAATTCATTCGTATATGCAACAATAGTGAAAAGAATGATAAATGTAGCCACAGATGCAGCGGGTGCTAACTGGAAATGAGAAAATATAATAATCACATGAAGTGTAGCATAAGAACTACTACTCAAGTCACAAACTGTGGATATTTTAAAAGTATTTAGATTGGGTACATATAAATCATATGTGCAGATTTGTCTCAAAAACTACTTCCAAAGTATACTATAATTACATAGAGTACAAATAAACTGCAATAGTAACTAGTGGTCAATGTTGCATTTTGGCATTTTGGGGACCATTTCAATGTCGATAAGACATGTATTTATGACCAGAGGGAGTAGTTTGAAAAGACTTAAGTTTTTATCCTTCTTCGGAGGTAACAGATATTAAATCCAGTCAAATAGAACAATTATGCATAAGTGGGAAGGTCCTAATTGAACGGAATATACAGCTATTTATCAATTTACAGCCTTGAATTTATAGACACGACTAAAAATGCTGTTGTACAAAAACATTCACATAACTTTGAAAAGTACAACAGATTCATTGTACTAGTCTGAAAATGCTATAGGTGACATTTAAATTTATGTTCACGAGACAATACAGGTCTGCACCACCGATTCACTGACAATATGAGCCAGAGCCATGACTACCTGAGCCCTGAGCAATACATAACTGCAGCAATGCACACACATAGGACAGAAAGCCTTAGATATATGAAAGTGCAAGGATAGAGCCCATTTTTTCAACAATGGGGATTAACCCAGATGTCCATCACCAAGCAACTGAAACAATAGTTATACCAGCACAGACTAACTGGACACAGCCCACTAAAACACCATTCTCGTCGCTACCTTCCCACACCACCATTGTCCATTACAGTATCTTAGTTAATGACTAGAGAAGGGACAAGAGAGAATATCAGAAACAAATCAGCCCATCTGTAAGCGAGCCTGGACTCTGGAATCTAAAACAAACAAAGAAAACCCAGAAAATGTATAGATGCTAACACGACCAGCCTACCATTTGCGCACACTCGAAGTTCTATGTGCAGCTTCAGTCCAAAAGTACCGAAACATAACCTGAAAGGATCTATTGCTTAGTGACAACCAATAAGACCTCGCGTGCGTGATTGTGCAGGTGTAACATTTTTTTAAGGTAAAATTGCCAAAATACCATTCTGAAATTTCCACTTTGCCAAAATACCTCTGATGTGCGTATGACATGTGGGGTCCAATGTGTGTATGACATGTAGGGACAGTGGTATTTTGGCAAAGTGAATTTTTCTATAATGGTATGAGGGCAATTTCCCTTTTTTATGTTTTTCAACATTGAAATTGCAAGCAACAAAGATAAACAAGCTGCACCTAATTACGCAAATTAAACAAGCAACATCACATAATAATGTCACGTGCTCCGCCCCTATCTAGCGCAGAGATCAAATAGTTCATCCACTAATGGGTAACAACAATTACAAACGAATTGGATAGAACCAAGCCTCCAGCGGATCGCGACCACTCCTCGCATTGGGTCCTAAGTCCTAACCCAACCAACTACCAAACCAGTCGAGCCACCACGTCACCGGATCACATCCCCTGCAAGCTACGCATCTAAACCAGACCCTAGACCAACCGAATCGAGATGGAAGGTGGGGAGATCTCGTGATCTGACCTGGGGCACGAACATCCGAGGCGAGAGGGAGCGGCCGGGACTCCCGGGCGGCGATCCGGCCCCTCCGCCACCTCCCACAACGCCCACCGAGCACGCACGCCTCACGTGATTTCCTCCCCGGCCGTACGCCGGGAAGCAGCGCTCCGACGACCTGACCAACGAGTCCCCGCCGCCGTCCTCGACGTCGGCGCCGTCGCCCTCCCCGGCCCCCGCGGCGTCCTCCTCCCTCCCGCTCGCGTTGCCCATGCTTCCCCTTCCCCCTCCTCCTCCCCGCGCCTCGCCGCGGCGAAGAGGTGGCGAAATTACGGAGGCGCCACTCGGCGTTGGTGCCGCTGCTGTGGGGCTTCGCGAGAAGGGGAAGAAGAAGGGGGCGAAGGGTGGCTACGGGCTCCTCTCTTATAAAGATCGGGCTCCCCTTTTGCTCGTAATTAAAGCATCTGCCACTGCACTGCCCTGCCCTCGCCCGGGAAGCGTGGCGCGCCCCGTGCACCCGTCGCTCGTGGGCTTGGGCATCACTGTCCGGCGGGGCCCACGAGGCCCGCACGGTCAGCGGAGCACTGGAGCTGGGGGAGCACAGCACACGGGCTCGGGTGGGGCCGCGCGTGTCGATGACATGGAGCCACGGGAGCGGGGAATATCGCTAACTG
This sequence comes from Raddia distichophylla, assembly GCA_005191435.1. NCBI lineage: Eukaryota > Viridiplantae > Streptophyta > Magnoliopsida > Poales > Poaceae > Raddia > Raddia distichophylla. The sequence goes on along the minus strand of SPJY01033544.1, from coordinate 11,934 downwards.
GGCCGGGTGCTGGCTTCTGGGACCCGTAACCCGGTTTCACAGGTTGCAGCTTCTCTCATTGGATTGGATTGGATGGTGGTTTCAACTCTCGACTCTTGAGTGTGTTATCTTTGACAACCTTGGTGATCAAGAGCCAAGTGAGCTCTTTGGATTGGATGGTGGTTTCAACTCTTGACTCTTGAGTGTGTTATCTTTGACAACCTTGGTGATCAAGAGTCAAGTGAGCTCTCTGCTTTGAAAAAACGAGAGAAAGACTTATGTTATGTACTATAATGCGAGATGCTTGTACAACAATACTTAAAAATAATATTGAGATGATACTAAAAAGAAAATTACATTACAATGCAAAGATACTTACAAAAATCTTATATATTTTACATATTTCGCTAATCATCTTTTAAGCGTTAATATTTAGCTGAGTGTCTGATACAATCCTTCATTTGGTTGAAAGTTAATTTTATCATATTTTATCTAAATTTATTATTTATTTCTCGTAGAATTCAAAACGTATTAAAATGTAGTTATTGTTGAAAAGAAAAAATTGATATATGCCATTACAAAGTGACGGGTTCTAAAATTTGCCATTACTTAACCGAAAATCCGCTCCGTGCCATTATAAAGTTGCATTTCTCCAAAATATGCCATTGATTAAGACCTAATTCATTCCTAATCCTTCTCCGTCCTCCCTAATCCTTCTTCTTCCCTCTCTCCCTCTCCTTCCTCGAGCTCCTCCCGCCGCCCCCTTCTTCCCGGTGCCTCTCCTCCATCCTGCGCCGCCTCTCCACCGGCCACCTCCTCCCCGCACGACCTACTCCGCCGGCCGCCTCTCCTCCACCGCGCGCTGCCTCCTCCCGTTCCTCAGATCTGACGGCGGCGGCGGCGAAAACGGGAAGAAGACGGATTCGGAAGAAAGAAGACAGATTAGGGAGGAAAAAGACGGATTAGAAGGAGGATTAGGGATAATCCGGTCTAAATTTCCTCGTAATGGCATATATCAGAGAATCACAACTTTATAATGGCATGAGCCCAATTAATCATCTTGCAACGGCAAATTTCAGAACCTGTCACTTTGTAATGGCATATATCACTTTTTTCCTTGTTGAAAAGTTTATTGCATCAAATGATTTCTTAATTCTTATATGTACTGTTTGGTTTGGTTGGACTCGGAGGAAATCAGTAGAAGGCTTTTTTCTTTTAAGCGGGTATTTCGTGCATTTTTTCCTTGGATTTTTGTTAGATCGTTCTTTTATATATTATTGTTTAGAGACTAGTCGATTCTCGTGGTTTAAATACTCTTATGTCGTAAAATGGTATAAGATATGTTTATGACATGATTTTTTTAAATAATAAAAATAATCCAGCCTTTACAACTGAAGATGTATACAACCCTTACAATCTGTGAACACATTCAAATAAAAAAAAACATTGGAACAAAGCTCAAATGCAATGATGTTTAATCAACTAAAACAAAGCCTATTATTAAATTTCCTGTCACCGTTCTTCAAGGATTGGTCACCACCTCCAAAGGAAGACAGAAGATCTCTTCCCTTTCATTTTGATTAATTAGTTTTTGATACATCAATTGAACCAAGAATATGCCACTTCTATGTAAGTTTCAAATGAAAATGTCACGCTCTACACTTATATCGAATGTTTGCTAATCGATTAACCAAATGCATCCAATCAAAAAACCTCTTAACCTACTATCATTCGGTGAAAAGAAATGCTAAGCGGGCTAATGCTGAGAATCTGAGTCATTGTATCATGCTTTTTTTGAACAATAGCATAAAGATGGGGATATTGCTCTCCGGGGGGCACTTAATTACCCGAGCAGCACTTAATCATCCTTTCCTTGACTTGACATGAAAATGGCACTACGCATCAACGTGCCATCCATCTCTAGCCCTCATTCTGTCTCTCCTCTTCCCTCTTTTCTTTTTTCTAGGTTTTTTTTAATGATTTTGTTGAAAGATCATTTTCTAATGTTTTATATTGTTCACTGATTCGCAGCCACGTCGTACTATTAAAAGGATAATATTTCTCATTCCTAGATCTCTTTTCTAAAATCGTTTTGGTGTATGAAGAAAGGGCAAAAGGGAAAAACTGCGATTACAACCGGTGCTTTTTTTGTTTAGGTGTAATTAAGCACGAGCGAATACTATTTGAGTCACTTTTAACAAAAGGTTTGAACAATCAGTTAAATCACTATCAATGCATAAAACCTAACAAAAGTACAGTGGTTGGGAGCCCATCCATGTGACGACATAATATACTCTAATCATGCGGACCAACCGGAAAAAGGAGGGGAAAAGAGAAAAGCGTCACGGTCGAGGTTGCCTTCAAATTCAATTCGTTAGCTTGTCTTCAGTGTGCAACCACAAATTGAGTGCATTTTCTTCTCTTTCGTTACGTGTTTTTTTTTCACGTCCTATTTCATTGATCAGCAGGAGAAAATAAAATAAAAAACCCATGCAAACACGGGGTACAACCACAGCGCTCCGCTGCAATCCTGACCAAAGTCAGACACACCACCGGCCATCGCCAGGAACATCATTTACAGAGGAGAAGAAGGAAAGCAGCCTCACCACTGTCGCCTAGAACAAAGGAAGAGCAGGAGAGAGATACAAGAGAGAAAAGAAAAAGGACAACACCGGCCACCGTTGGACACCCAACCAACACTCACACAGCAGAGAGCGACTCTTGCAGTAGCAGACCCAGCGAAAACCCACAAAGCTAGAACGGCAACCACGACGTCTCCAACAAGGTAGCGACGGGGAAGACCGCCGTCGTTGCTAAACCGCTAGGGTTTTCACCCAAAGCAGGACAAGGTCCAAATGGTGATGCCTCCAACGAGGGAAACAACACAAGGATAACGCCATCACCAGCCCAAAAAGGCGGGGCTTTCGCCCAAGACCTAGCCCGCTAGCGTACAAAGTAAAGGTCTCTAAGGGTGGACAGTGGAAGAAAACCAAGCCGCTGGCTGAAGACGCAGAGCCGGAGAGCATCGACGAGCGTCGCCGCTCGACGCTGAAGACGCCACCCACGCCATCCGACACCTTGAAGAAAGGGAGGGTCTAGACGGCGAGAGCGGGACCGAGCCAAGAGGCGGAGAACGAGGACGCCGCCGGAGAAAAGTCGCCAACCAACGCCACCAGGGACAGGCCACCACGCCTGATGCCCCGCGCACGGGGAGCGAAACAGACCAGACGCCGTGCCACTAAGGCGACACTAGCCGACCCCGCCTCTATCCCGAAAAACGCCAACTGACGCCATCAAGCACCTCGCAGGGAGGGGAGAGCAAGAAGGCGAGGATGGGGCCAAGTTAGAGACAGGGGATACAGCATCGTCGAAGTACGGGCAACGGCCCACCACGCCACCACAAGAGGAGCCGAGGAGACGCCAGGCACACGTCCCTGGAGCACATGCGCTCCGTCCGCTCCAGCCAACTATCAAAGCGGACCCCTAAGCAGCCTCCACCAAGACGGGCTCAGGGGGAGGAGGAAGAAGGAGAAGATGCCGGTGCCGAGCTTCTCCGAGCTACGAGGCCACCGGACCCACAATCCTAGAGCACACCTACTCCGATCGCTCCGGCTGACACACCGCTAGATCCAGGCCACCATCCCACAGATCCAACCAATCACAGAGCGGTTGCCAAGACAAGCCTAGGATGTGGGGAAGAAGGAAGAGGGAAAGCTGGCGCCGAGCTCCACCACTGCGCACGAAGGTGGGGACGAAGAAAAAAGGGGGAAGCCGCGCGTCCTGCGAAGGATGACGTGCGACGGGCGGACGGGACATGGGAGAGGAACGAGATGCTGCGCTCCTGCAGAGGGAGGGCGGGTAGACGGGGTTGGGAGGAGGAGTGGCATGGAAACACTGCCGAGCCAGGGGAGGTCTGCAACCACAGGCACCACCAAGACGCCAACGCTGTAAGGAGGAGCCATCGGCACTAGCAAGGGGCGACGCCTTCACAGGAACCACGATGGCCGACCACCACCCACCGCCACTGCCACGGCCGGCCATCTCCATGTACGAGCAGAGCTGGACGACGCGGAGAAGGGCTGCACCGCCAAGACGCCGACGACCCGAACCGCCGCCAGCCACGCGAGGGGAAGCACCGCCGCCATGCCTCCACTGCCACATCCCAAATATGGGGGAACGGAGGAGGCCACAGCGCAGCCGACGCAGAGGAAGGCCGTGACGCCCCCGCGTCCTCGCCGACCACCGCTGTAGGACCTCGCAGGCCGCCACCGAACCTCGCCGGTCGCTGCCGCAAAAGGCGAAGCGAGGATGAGGAGAAACCCCCGCCTTGCTGCTCCACGCCTGTGGAGGTGGCGCCGGTGGGGGAGAGGAGGCGCCGAAGAGCCTGCCGACGGCGGCAGGCCGGCCAGCGACGAGCGTCGCCGCCATCGCCTACTACAAACAGGCACATGCTTGCCGCGACGATAAGGTAATTAATTGTGGCATCACGAGGATTATACTTTGCGGTCAAATCAATTAGAATGTTGAAAATTTTCAATTGCAAATTACACACTCCCACCATTGAATAGTGTGGTTTGAGCTTTTTTTTTTTGGTCGAACCATGCCTTTTCGTCTCATCCGACGCAGGAATTAACGCCGCCTTAAAATGGGCCGGATTCTCACGATTGTGCGAATGGGCTTAATTAAAGACGGCGCTCGGAACTAGCCGGAGCGAATACTGCAAACTTGGGCCTTCCAACCTTACTATGTTACAGTATATGTTATGGAGTAGAGCAATGCTATACAGCATTTCAGAAAGCACAGCATCACAAAAATCTTGCATTTGTCCATAGTGCTCAAGCTGCCAAACTCTTCTAAAATTGGGAGGAGAATACGAACCAATGAATAATGAATTGGGACTTGCATGTCGAGCCTGTTTTGTATTCCTCTTGTGGAGTCCACGCCCAGAGCGCAAGCGATCGGGTCTAGTACTGTTGTCATGGTTGATCTGTCTAGTTGCTCTCTAAAGTACACTATGAGTTGGCGTACCTCCTCCAGGTTAGTCACTCTTTGAAGGACGCCAAGCCACCTATCGTTGGATGTCTCTCGTTGGACTAAGGCAGTGAGGCTGATTTCTTCTGCCGATCCTGAAGCAATCAGGTGCAACTTCTCTCGGGGATCAGCCTTGGGGGATCAACTTCTCTTGGACCCATCTTGATGTCCAAAACTTTGTTTTGTTGTGTCATCACCTAAGATTAGTTGGCTATTGAGTTTAGTCCCACATCGATTATCGGTTATAAAAGAGCATAAATTTAAATGTGGGGCGACTATTACCTATGAGGCTAATATTTTGGGTTGAGTGGGCACTATGTCGATGTTTGTTATCGGCAATATAAGTTATGGGACTAGGCGTTGGATCCAAACTCGATAGTAACGCAAAACAAGGGTTTATATAGGTTCAGACCCTCGCGGAAGAGGTAATATCCTAGTCCTGTGCTCTGGTATTATATCGTTGTGTATGACAATGAGACCAGTATGATAATGAGACGATCTAGTGATCTGTTGTTCGATGTCTAGAGCTAGGGTTCCATGCATGCCCGCTTTATATAGTCGGGGGTAGGGTTAAAGGAGGAGGCCTAGTCAGCTACGAGGTAAGGATTCTCTCTCTATCGTTTCTTGCCGAATACGTAGATATCCAAGATTACAATTGTGTCTTTCCTATTAGGGTTCAACTTCCATCTTTATCCTTTTCTTGCCGTACAAGGTAGATAGTAGTCTGGGTGGCACTCGTGCGCGTGCAACCGGCTCGGCCCATGCCTTGTTGGGTGATTCTCGCGGCCCGCCATGCAGATATCCGGGGTCCGTGTACTCCACACACTGTATCTTAGTTATGACTCCGATTGGGCCTGTGAATGTAGCAGACCCAACAAAATATAGGCCAAGACCAGCGTTAGTCTTGAAGGGAGCTGAATCGCTGCAAGCCATGAGATGATCGAATAGTGGTGGGCTCTAACAATAGTGTCGGTGTTGATTTCAAGGGAAGCCAGATCGTTGCAGGATGACCCTATCCTTATGGTTACATGGTATGCTAGTTCCATGCCATGGTACCTCTCGTCCACTTAAACATTTAGGTTTGCACACTTGTTTTCAATTAACAAAGACAATGGGCCACCTACTCAGTCCTGTTTGCCCCTCCAAAAGGAACTCCTCATCTTGTCAACTTGCTTGGTGGCCTACGCTCTAGGGTTAAAAATCATGAGATGGTAGACGACCATGGAAAATCAACACAAAATCGATCGGTCAATTCCTTCATGATATATTTATTTGGTTTCAATACAAAATTAATGTGTTTGTAGCATCGTAATTCAAGCTGCTACTTTGGGAATTTATCATACAACTAAAGATGGACACACATCCAGTGCAGGCTATGCGTGGATCTCACATGGCAGCAACCGATGGACAAAATCAGCATTTATAGGTTTAACAGATAATTCATGAGCACTAATAGATTAATGAACAACACGAAGTTAGATAAATACATTATAGACATAGATACCAAAGCAATCATATGTCCCTTAAATACACTCGTACACCGAAGCAGCGAAGAATTGTCAGATAGGGCAACAAGGAATACATACTGATCCTCTTGGACTCGAAACTGAGGTCGGATGATGACGGCCCCATTGTTGCGGTGTTGAAAGTGACAAAGATCGCATCAGCGATGTAGAGGAAGTAGGTGTAGTAAATTACCGCAGACGTAGAGGAAGAAGATCACGAGTAAACGCGTGATGTGCTTCTCAAAAACCTTTCGCTGTCGCCCGATGCGAGATCTCAACAACGAGAGTTCCGAATACCTGCTCTCCTAGCAACTAGTGCACGCAGAACACCGGAACAGAGTATTATTGGTAACGACGCACTACAGAGGAGGAAAAAGTCAAGTATTTCCGATGTTACTTCTCTCGGTGCAGCCGCGCGGTTTATATACAGAACCGGTGCCAAACGTGTCACGAAATTGCGCCGCGATCGGAACCACGATTACATATCTCATAACCGTGCTATCTAGGGGTGGGCATAAAAATCCCGATACCGAAATCCCGAACCATACTGAACCGAAAATACCAAAATTTGCAGTATTTTCGGTATACGGTATTTGCTTCGGTATCTATTTTGGAGAACTTCGGTATTATGGTATCGGTACGGTATTTGATCCTGAAAAATCGAAATACCATATATACCGTTCAACATCTGTGACATGTGGCCTTCCACCCAGCAGGCCATGGGCCATCGGCTCCCGCATGTCATTAGGCCATGGACCAGCCGCAGCACACAGCCGATCAGGCAGGCCAGTGCTTTTAGCCCATACCCCACTGCCGACCTCGCCCCCGCCTCCTGACCTAGTCGCCATGCCCATCGCCACCCACTGACTGAGACCCACCTGCCAACCCGCGCCTCCGCCGCCCCGCCTACCACCCAGAACGGCGTCCCTCACTGGCGCGGCGTCCCCCGGCGACCACCGTCGCACGGAGGTCGGATCCTCCTCCGCCGTGGCCGGATCCGGCGGGTGTGCGGCTGCGGGCGGCGGCGCGGTCCTGGCTGTGCCGGGCCTTGGTCGGCGGCGTGGCGGCGCGGGCTTCGCCGGGGGTCGGCGGCCGGCGTTGGCCGGCGCTGGTCGACGGCGGTGGGGGCCCTCCTCCCTCGCCCCTCCCTGCTTGTCGACGCCCCCTGCCGGCGGCCAGGCTAGATCTGGCGGCGGCCAGATCTAATGGGTGGCGCGTCGTCTGTCTCGCCTCGCACCGTCAGTTTGGGCCTGGGCCCTGGTGGTTTGGTGGGCCTTCCTCGAGCTCCCCGTCGCCTCTTGGTCGCCGCCGTCGCTCCCTCGACGTCTTCTGCTCCGCCCTGCCCCGCTGCCCTCCTCCCTCCCGGAGTGCGGTGGCTCGGGCCGTGTGCCCCAGGTCCTCCTCCCGGCCCCTCCCTTAGTCCGGGGGAGGATTGGCGGTCCGGTTGGGGAGCGCCACTTTTGATCCCATCCCCGTCTTTCCGGCCCTCCCCCTCTGCCGGTGTGGTGGCGTCTGGGCTCACTGCCCCCCTCGCCTCTCCCTTCTCCGGGAGGTGTTGGTCTGGGTCACGCTCGCCCCGGCAGCCGACGGGTGTTCCGACTTGCTCGTGGGAGGTGCCCCTCGGCGTTGGTGGCGAGCCCAGTTCGTGGGTTCTGGGCGCGGACCCTTGGTGGTCTTCGGCGTTGCTGTGGTTGTCTTCAGCGGTTGGCTTTGGGGTTCTTGGGCTTGCGTCGTGGCGGGTGGCTCCGGTGTCCTCACTGGGTCTGTTCGGAGGTCCGCCGGCGTTGACTGCCCTTGCTGCTCTGCTTCCATGTTGCCCCTATTCGGGGGAGCGGTGGTGGCCTCGGGATCGGCTGTGCTCTCTCGGCGTCCATGGCTTGGGCCCCCCTGCAGTGTGGCTTTGGGAGCGGGTGCGTCAAGCCTTGCCTTTGCTTCGCGCTTGGCCGGCGATGGCGGCGCTTCGGCGTCGTTTCACTCCCTGGAGGCATTGTCGTGGTCGCCACTGCGCTCCTGAAGCCCTTGGGCGAAAGCTCTGCGTCGGCGGCGCTTTTGTGTCGTTCCCTTGTTGAAGGCGACGCCTCTGCAGTTCGTTGGTCTTCGCCTCGGACTTCCTTTTGTTTGCCGTGTTGTCGTCGCGGGTGGCCTCAGGCCGTTGTTGTACTCCTTTCCCTCCCCCTTTCTCTTTTGTAAATCCGTTTTCTCTCCTACTTTAATGAAATGGCAGAGCTCCTGTCCGTTAGCTCAAAAAAAAAATCGAAGCTAGAAAAGAAGTGCATAGAGCGGTGGATATATCGACGCGCGCACATGCCCGCTTAATTCATTCATGTTTGTCCGTTCAAAAAGTATAAGATCCTCTGGGAGATTATTAGAAAAAAAAAACTCGATCAGACGCGATCACTTCGCCGGCCAAGCTAGGTCAGCTGCAACTAACCAAACTACGTACTTAACTATTCATCCCCCTTAGCTAGTGCTAGCTACCACTGGTACATGCATGCTGCGACCGAGCTCTTCCATCCATCCGTACGTTATGACCTGGTTCTGATCGAATCGGTGGCGCCTCCATTTCTGACCCCGGCCGTTCGCTGCCTGCTCTCAAAAGCAACTGCTCCAAGAACACTAGCGAATTGATTGCTCCACGTCACCACGTATATACGTGACTACATTCGTATAGTATATTCCGACTAGCTGGTAAGCTGAACACGTACATGATTAATTACAGCATCATCTTTCTCACGCAACGACGATCGCGCGCAAGGGCGAAAAAAAAAATTAACTCTCGTATTAACATGGAAATCATAGGAAAGTACAAGGAGAACGACGAGCTAGCATGCCCCGCTCGATATATGCATGAAACATTGTGCGTACACGGTAGACGCTACTGTAGTATATTCATATGTGCATGCATAGATGGTGGCACCGGAGCAATAAGCAAGCAAGCAACACAAGCTAGCTCGATCCGGCCGATCCTACCAGTAGTATAAGTCTTGGCCGTAGATCAAGCTCCTGGCCGTTTGATCGTACAGGCTCTGGAACGGCGGCGCCGCGGCCGCGCACTCCGTTGCCCGTCCCGCAGCCCCGGGGCTCGCCGTCGCCATCGTGGGCGGCGCCGACCCCGCCCCCGCCCCCGTCGTGGCCGTCGGCGAGGCGCGTCCGACGAACGAGGAGTAGGGCGGCGACGGGGCGCCGCCCGCGACGTCGTGGTCGGCGACGTTGGAGTCGCGGCCGGTGAGCTCCTGCACGACGGCGCGGAACTCCTCGGCGCTGGCGGTGAGCTTCATGGGGCTGGAGATGTACACCACCTTGATCCCCTTCCCTCCTCCGCCGCCGCCGCCCTTCCCCTTCCCGCCGCCGCCGCCCTTGCCGTGGCCGTGGTGGTGCACCGGCGGCTTGGTGATGCCGTTGTGCTGTCCGTGGTGCACGCTCAGCCTGTCCATCGATCCCGACGCAACCAAAGGTGGACGACGGCAGCGATGGCTTCGATGAAGCTATAGCAAGCCAAGCACAGCAATCACTCACTCAATCAAGCAACGAACTCATGGATCAATTGATCCAAGCATCTGCTGGTTCTAGCTCGAGATGGATATGAGGAGGCGGTAAGCTACCTCGAGGCTTATATAGGCGCTCGCCGCCGCAAGATGGCGAGGGAGATGGATTTCTTGCCGGGGTGATGATTTTTGTTTCCAAGATTAGTAGATTACTGCTTCTGTGGCGAAGGATTGGCCCGTGCAGGTTCCGGGAATCTGCGAAATGGTAATATTAAAAGTGTGGCTTCCGGAGCGAGTTGTGGCACATGGGGGATTTGGACCAATTGGGTTAACTAACCGGTACGGTCATAGGTTGTGACGGTTTCTTGTTATCGTTGCTTCGAGTAGTATAGCACTTGGATAGTTGGTGAGATCGATCGACGACCTGCGCTCCTGCAAGATAATCTAGAGAGAGTGAGTGATGAAGGTTCCTGGAAAAAAGGGCGCGGGAGATTTTGACATATGGACGCGGACATTTTGGGTTCGATATAAATTTCCTTTTCATGTACGGGACTAATTCGCTTTGCTTGAGGAGTACGGTGCATCAGGGCATGCATATATGTATTGTCGCCTTGGAACCCTACATGGAGTCGTCAGGTCTTGCAGTCCACGTACGGCTCCACGGGGGAAGAGATGATCTTCCGTTCGCTTCGTTGGGCGCCGTGGGCCAGTGGCGAGATCGACACGTACGTATGCGTGGTTTCGCATATAAGGGGTGGTGAAACGCAAGCACGTGCATATATATACGCGCGCGGTATTGATCGTACATGAATTTTTCCGTGAATCTACGTATATACCGGGGCACTGTGGCAGGGAGGGGATAGCGGAAGAGCGCGCACGCGCATGGACGAGATGCGTTTCGCAGTACTGCGGTGTGAAGCGAAATTTGTCCTGCTCTTTTCAGAACTTAACGATTTTATGACTTAACAACTTGATGACTCATCTTCGTTTTGAAAAGACAAATGCTTTGAGGTTTTTGAGTCCGTTTTTTATTGTTTTGAAGATGGGTTCTAACATTTTAAAAAACAAGTCAAACGAAATGAATCCGAATCTCGAGACTACCTCGAGAAGCTCTCAAAATTTAGTTATTTCAACCGTTTAGCCGTTCAGATCAGCTCAAAAGAACATGACCTTTAGACCCTGTTTTTTCAGCTTAACAGCTTAATGACATATCTATATTTTAAAAAGACATATCCTTTGAATTTTTTAGTCCTTTTTTGTTCTCTCGATGTGTTTTTAGCATTTTAAAAAACAAGTCAAACGAAATGGATCCGAATCTGGAGACTATCCCGAGATGCTCTTGAAATTTAGTCATTTCAGCTGTTCAGCCGTTCGAATCGGCTCAAAAGAACAGAAACTTTAGGCCCTGTTTTTTCAGCTTAACAGCTTGACTTATCTACGTTTTAAAAAGACATATGATTTGAGTTTTTTTAGTTCTTTTTTTGTTGTCTCGATGTGTCTTAACATTTTAAAAAGCAAGTCAAACGAAATGGATCTGAATTTCGAGACTATCTCGAGAAGTTCTTGAAATTCAGTGATTTCAACTGTTCAGCCGTTCAGATCAACCCAAAGGAACACTGTTGTAGTAGGGGACACCCACCCCTACGAATCAGTGAGAGAAGCGAACCAACCTGCGAAGATGGAGGAGATGCATGACCAAGGGGAGCCTCGCTCCCTCCAGGCGAAGCAATGGCGGACAAGGGGGTTGTGACATACCCAAAATTCACCAATTTTAGCACAAAATTTTTTTCGCAAAAATCATTTTTGAGCCCCTAGAAACCTCCCTTGATTTTCTGAGAATTTTCCAAAACAACCCCCATTTTATTCTATTAAAGAAATCTCCTCCTCCATTTATCCAAAAATATTCATCCCATAAAATGTAACATCCCAAATTT